>OZ025242.1:79152194-79392194 GCA_964019155.1 Osedax fenrisi
GTTGAACATGAAGATATTCTGCGAGATATTTCAGGTTATCGCACTGTCATTTCATAAAAACGCGCCACCGACCCGACATTCGTTACGTTTCCTATCTCTCTCTCGCGAGCGTCCAACTAGCTATCGGTACGCGACGTTAATTTATTAGCGTAGATCCGGGGTTACCCGCGCGAATACGCCGCACGAATAAGCGTAAGCGCCTAACACGTTTGATGTATAAACACCGTGATTATTGTTCGTAAATAGCGGCTAATATTCGCAGGTTTAGACTCAGCTCGTAGATATATAATTAAATTATTCAAATCATATATATATATATTAGTGTTGTAAAATTTCGAGTCCTCGAGTCCAAATCTCGAGTCCTAGTAAAAAATGTCGAGTCGAGTCTGTAATTTTCGAGTCCATTTGAATATTTATCGAGTCGAGTCTCAACAGTTGATTTTCGAGTCGAGTCGAGTATTTATAATAGGACTCGATATTTTTTTTAAAATAATAATACATATAAATAAAATTATTTAATTATATGGAACTATTTCATATTTGAAGTAAACTTTATTTAAATAAATGATATTTCATATATATATTTATTTGTTATTAATTTAGCTCCAGTCACGTCACCTCCTGGTGATTAATTTTATATGCTGCAGAGTTCATGAACTTTTGAATATTTTTATTTATATTTAAATTCTATTCTATAAATCTATAAAATGAGTGACTTAAATACAACTCATGTTAGTATTTCAGAATAATATATTATGATATAATTAATTCTTATTATAATAATTATTGTATTATAATTTATCGAGCCATATCAGACTATATACATATATTTATTAATTTGAAAAAAAATAACGCATGTTAACATGATGTTTAACTAAATTTAAATTTTTTTAATATCTCAACATTAATATACAGAAACTCGCAATACTAAAAAATCTCTTTACCAGGGTTTTGGTATTAATTATTCAGTACTAGTCAGTAGTAATTTAGAAGAAATTATTTAAATAATATATGATATTTTATATTTATAATATAAATGGTTAGTAACCATTGTAAACATTGGTTACTGAACTAATTGGGAACGGTATTCATTGAATAGTATTCAAATTTGAAGCGGGTGTCGAGCTCGCGATGAGTGCAGATATATATAAATAGAATATATGTTTAAATTCATACATCAGTGCATAATATGCACTGCATACAGCTAATTACTGAACTATAGAAAGAATAAAGCATATACTTATAAAGTATACAGTATTATACTTAGTTATACTAAGTATAACTCATCCGTTATGTTTAATCACAAAAACACACGTACACATATAATATATGATAAATATGGTTACAATGGACTAATGAACATTTTATTTAAATATATATATATATATATATATATATTATCTTACTATTATTTCGATATTAACTAATACTGATCGTATATATTATGTATATATTTCATTATTTTATACTATTATATTGTTATCTATATTTTATACAATATGATATTATTATAATAATCATATAATTGAAATATTCATCCATATTTATATTTATTTCAACAGATACTAATTTAATATTATAGATATGTTAAGATATATATTTTAATACATATATACAAGAATATAATCTACTCTTGATTATTAATAAGTTAAGTTAATTTATACTATCATAATAGTACTACTAATACCTATGATACATTTTCAGAATTACAATTAATTTGTTTCTAGAATAAAATTACCTTTAGACCGTATACAGCATATATATAGGGGCATCGAAAGGGGGGTATCGGACCCCCCCATTCAAAAATATGGGGGGACTAAGTATGTTTTGCCCACCCCCAATATGTTATAATAAATTGTATATATATATATATTAAATCTAGTATATTTTCTTTGTCAATACAAATTTTTATCATATATATTATAAACAATATATATTATATAAACATATATATTATATTATTTATATATATATTATTTAATCCATTCTTTATATTTAATTTTTTTGACCTTAATTTTATAAACTTTGAAGTTTCAATTTGGATTTGAAGGCTTCGAAGCCTTACATTTTTGGATTTGAAGGCTTCGAAGCCGAAGATTTTAGGATTTGAATATTTGTATTGGCTTCGAAGCCTTGAATTTTAGGATTTGATGGCTTCGAAACCTTGCAAGTATTTGAAATTTTACAACCCTAATATATATATATAGTATTATTACGGTTCATATATTTAATATTAATGTAAATTGTTTATTATTAATATAAATACTCGATAAATATTAATTAATAATACTGAACGTAAATAAACCTCATCTATGTTCCTGGATGGGATGAAAGGAATCCACCAAAATTAAAACTTTTTAATCCATGGGGAATATTGATACATCAGTATTGATAATATTACGTCAACGGCAGGCAAGTAGTTATACTCATTCATTACGTTATCCGAGTAATCTAGATTCAAGATTAAATATCACATTAACACGTTATACAATATATATTAATTAATAACATGGAACTAGAATACACTACCGTCGATATATTCACGTGATGTTAAACCAATGCGCTATTAATAATAACCCACTGTAATCGTGTGCATTTTAGTAATCTACACTCACAAAGAGGGTGCTGTCCATTAGATATAAATATGCGCAATTTTGTCGGTCTGTATCGAATACGGCCTCCGTTTGTTTTTATATACGAGGTAAAATTATTTACGATATATGAGGTCAAATTCAAAATTCTCGTTGCGATATTTAACACATTAGTGTACATGATTAAGTATACAACGTTGCAAGTTAATTATTTTAAATGTTACCTCTGCGATCTCGTAATCAAAACATACCGGGGTACCCATATTCGGTAGTCTCTTGTTCGCATCAGGCCTTCATTTTATACAGAATTACGATCGCTTCTAAATATTATTTAAAACCTATTTTAACGCTCTCGAACCCGCGTCTTACCGCTCGCGCGTCCGACGCCTTAGCCGCGCAGGCGGTCGTACGTGTCCATTAATTAGAGCGCGCACCTATCAGTTTTTCGTGAACTTCACGATGAGCACGTACGAGATGACCGGCCGCAAGGAGGACGCCATCATCCAGCTGCTGAAGGACATGCACTACCCGGTTAAGATCACCAAGAGTCAACTGTGCACGATGGGCAGTCCGCTCAGCTTCCCCTTCATCATCAACGTGTTCGTGTGGTTCGTCAAGGTCATCGAGGTTAACGCTAAAACACAACGAAACACGCACTCAGCGCGTCGTCAGTGGAGCTTTTTGGTTTATAGCGTATTTATATCGTATAACCCGATAATAGATATCATTATATTTACCCGATTAATAAGTGAGCGTCAACGATTGAACATCTTACTGCGGAAGCCCTTTAGAGCAAAAGTGAATCATTATTATTTTATTTATATTTATTATAACATTATAACACAAAACTTCTGATTATTGATTATAATTATTAATATATATATATATATATATATATATATATATATATATATATATATATATATATATATATATATATATTTATAATATGGTCCATATCATATTCTATTTATTATGACTATTACGTCGACTTTCATAGCAACCACCGAATGCCTAATATCTATCTCACTAAAACAGTATGCTAAGTCAATCGTACCGTATGATATACTCTGTTACGATCCGAATAAAACGAACATGGGCATTAATTTGGTTTGTTGCACAATCTATCTTCATCTTTAGGTATAATAAATAAGGGAAAATTATGAATCGGATATTCACAACTGATATAAAAGTGAATAACAAATCATGAAATATTGCTGTAAAGTATGCATATTGATATATCCTAAACAATAAAGTAGTCCAGTAATATAACATTGGTAATTAATAAGTTATACATGTAAAATTATAATAGAATTAGTTTAACCTAAATATAAAACAATGACATTAAGTTTATCACTAGATTATCACTAAATGTTTATAAATTATAAAATGCTTTATTAAATGTATAAATAAAGCAACATATATACAAACATATATTGGTGGTAGATTATTTAAATTCATCAACAAATATTTCGGGAGTTATATTTGACTTAAAAACATGTTTTATTTATAATTTTAAAGATAATATTTTATTAAAATAACAAGAATTGAACACAATAATTTTGTTTTTGGTTTTCTCTACTTCATCTATCTACCCTACTTACTAAACATATTTGTTTTATATTGACTTTCTGAAATTATTAAAATATATATACCTCGATAAGTTTGAAATATTCACATAATGCTGGTTAAGTTATTCACAGACCAATACATACTGACCAATACCAATGCATACCGTAATAAGATGTTACTCTCTCGACGTAGTTGAAACTGATTTACTACGAGACGAGCTTCTCAAACTTGACGAAGAATGCCGCGCTGTCTGAGACAGACAAACTAAACGAAATCATGGGCGAGAAACTTAGTATGTCGCCATAGCAACCACTAAAGCTAGATATAGCTATCACCATAGCAACCGCTATAGCTAGATTTATCCATCACCATAGCAACCGCTATAGCTAGATATAGCCATCACCATAGCAACCACTATAGCTAGATATAGCCATCACCATAGCAACCACTATAGCTAGATATAGCCATCACTATAGCCAGATATAGCCATCACCATAGCAACTACTATAGCTAGATATAGCCGTCACCATAGAAACCACTATAGCTAGATATAGCCATCACCATAGCAACCACTATAGCTAGCTATATCCATCATCATAGCAACCACTATAGCTAGATATAGCCATCACTATAGCCAGATATAGCCATCACCATAGCAACCACTAGCTAGATATAGCCATCACCATAGCAACCACTATAGCTAGATATAACCATCACCATAGCAACCGCTATTGCTAGATATAGCCATCACCATAGCAACCGCTAAAGCTAGATATAGCCGTCACCATAGCAACCATTATAGCTAGATATAGCCATCACCATAGCAACCACTATAGCTAGATATAGCCATCACCATAGCAACCATTATAGCTAGATATAGCCATCACAATAGCAACCACTATAGCTAGATATAGCCATCACCATAGCAACCACTATAGCTAGATATAGCCATCACCATAGAAACCACTATAGCTAGCTATAGCCATCACCATAGCAACCACTATAGCCAGCTATATCTGTAACCATAGCAACCAATATAGCTAGATATAGCCATTACCATAGCAACCACTATAGCTAGATAATAGATTGTTATCTTTACCACGCATTGTCGCCATTCTTTTCTAATTATACCTTCGCCCCTCTTCTCTTCAGGTAGATTATTCTCATCCGGACTGAACTTTAGCAACTCGGATAAGGCTCAGATTTCACAAGACATAGAAAACCTGAACGTTAACATAGACCGGCTGACTAACATGGTAATACATCGATAGCGTAGCGAGTACAAACCCCCTCACCCCCTAGAATACCCGCCTAATCACCCCCCATCCCCACCCGATGCACTTAGAACACCCCCCTCCTAATCCCCCTCAAACCCCTAGAACACTCCCAAGCCCCACCTAACCCACCTAGAATACCCCCCCCCCAGCCCCACCCAATACCCCTAGAACACCCCCAGCCCCTGCTAACCCCCACCCCGTCGCCCCACTAGAACTCCATCGAGGGCATGAAGTCCGAATACGCCGACAGGGTTCGTAACAACGAAGAGATCGCCGAAACAGCCGATGCATTCAGAACCAAGTCTAAGGGCATCGAGACTCTCATCTCTAACAGCAAGCAGAACATCGCCAGCATGGGTCAGTCATCGCATAACCATTATAGAACAGTATCAGTAAATTGTTGAGTGAATTAAACATACATATATTCATATATATATATTTAAGAGGAGGTATCAGTGCGTTGATATTTTGTTTATTTTATATTTAGTAGATAGGAAATATATTGAATATTCAAATACTGTTTACAATAGAACTATTCATTGTATTGAGCCAATTTTGTTTGTATCATGTCTATATTATATAAATGCATCTGCAAGGATAACATTTTCTAGATATACTATATTACATATTTATATACATATAATAAAAAAGTTTGTTCTTTTTTTTTAAAATGAATCTAGAATTACTTGAAATATTTGTTTATAATATTGTTCTCTGCAATATTTATATAAATGTATTCTCTATATAACACTAAAAATTATTAAAAAAGCTACAATAGTTTTTTTCTGTAGAGACTCTAATGCATACATAACTAGCGTAAAAATTAATCATCGAGTAATTGGCGTTTAAAGTTTCATGCCAAATAATATATTTGTAATAATTATTTCTTCATTATTCATATGATCACATGAAGTAGAGAGAGTAACAAATACATTATATAAATAAAAAATGTAAACAAATATTTTTTATTTTTGAAAATCGGCAAAATATAAGCAATAAAACACTTTAATATGATATATATTAGTTAGGCTTGATATAATATTATAATTTTTTATATTTTTTTTAGATCGAGAATGATGATAAAAACATGTTTTTATTAAATTTATAGATCAATTTTGGATACTATTTGTTCACAGATACTAAATTACACATTAAAGAGTAGTTTATGGAATAATATTCTTTGTTATGTTTTATGAAAATGTATTACTTTCTACACTGCAGTGTAGAGGGGTTCCATGGGACCTTAGATAATTTAAATAATCATACATATATGATCACTAGTTATCTCGTGAATACAATATTATACATTTTTTCAATGTTTATACAATCGTTGATTCAATATTAACGCATTCAAAGGATTTATTATATTATATTATATTAACAAATATTACATTTGGAAATAAATAAATTTATACATATATAAATATTTATCTAATTTATAATTTCATATATATTTCTATGATAAAATTGTTGACAAGATTAAATATAGAAAATAGTATGTCCGTGTAATCATTATTAGGATGTTGAACATCTAGTATTTTAATAAACTAAAATATGACTTATATTATAGAATTTAATAAACTTTCCAATGATACAAACTTTATTAGAATAGCATTATTATAAAAAATATCATATTCATAGCTATTAGTTGATCATATTAACCAAATGTCACTATCTATTATTTCACAATTTATATATTCTATTTATACTTAACACATAATTTTATAAATATATAGTTATATATATTATTATATATTTATACATTATATAAATATACATACAATTTTATATAAATTGTGTTGTATTATATTGTTTAATTTGAAAATAATTTTAAATTAATATTAAAATATATATATTATTTTAAGTATTTAACATTATATGAATCTAAAAGTATTTATTTTATCTAATAATGATTATAAATAGTAAAGTGTCTATTAAATGTATCCACAACCTATGCTACCTCTCTAAACCTCTATACTCATTCCTCTCTTCCACCCTAACCTCTATTCCTCTCTTTACTCTCACTCTATCTGCTCCACCTAAACCTCTATTCCTCTCTATCTCTCTCTCTCTATCTTTCATTCTTCCACCTAAACCTCTATCTGCTCCACCTGATCTATTTCTCTCTCTCTCTCATTCAGAATTAGAGATCGCGGAACTCATTAAAGAAACCCAGGACGACGACGAATTAGAGGATAATGCCATCGAAGAGGTCAGTATGCGAAGAGGTCAACGAGTTCAGTAAGAGTATAGGAAGTCAATTAGGTCGGGAGTTCAACATGTTGGCCTAAAACTATGACTATACTAATATTGTTCTCCTTGGCATATCGATAAGAAAAGCCTAGTCGATCGACTATGTTACATGTATATATATAGGTGTAAATATATATATATATATATATATATATTAAAAGAAGTGATAATGACACTTTACTAGAAATATAGTGGGACGTATACAAATACACCGCGTGCGCCCCCCCCCCATACAGGGTTAACTCCCGCGCCTAGTTGACACATATCCTAATACGTTGACAGATGAATGCCGAGACAGAGAAACAGCGCGACATTCTGCTGCGACTGATGGACGAGAACAAGAAGGAAAGTAAGAACGACTCCGACAAAGCCACCCAAGTCGCCAAGAAATACAATTTGGTTTGTACGATGGCATGTATAGGGAGTCGATAAGTAGTCAATATAGTGTCAATAGTGTGTGTAATTAGAGTGTCAATAGATTGTTGATATAGTGTCAATAAAGTGTCAATAGAATATCGATATTATATCGATATCGAATATGGAGCGATATTTTATTTACATACAAATATAAATTATAGAAATTAATAGATTCAAAGTAAAAAATATTTCGTAAAACACCCTCACCTCACGATATCGCGGGACGAGTCATCGATACGCCCCCGCCCCCTTTGAAGGCACCGTTGTACATGTTTAACCGTGATGCGAGTGAATAGCTAACGTTGCAGATGACTTATAACGCAGCGGTAACGACTGCTTACTAACCACGACGATATATTACTATTTATATCATACTAAGTAAACAAACGTATGCGGGTTAAATCGCCCGCAATAAAAACGCCGTCGATTCGCCCGATACGCGAGTCAATCGCGATATTGTATTCACCATTAGTTTCGGGTGACTCACCATTAGTTTCGGGTGACTCACCTTTAGTTTCGGGTGACTCACCATTAGTTTCGGGTGACTCACCACTAGTTTCGGGTGACTCACCATTAGTTTCGGGTGACTCACCACTATTTTCGGATGACTCACCACTAGTTTCGGGTGACTCACCACTAGTATCGGGTGACTCACCATTAGTTTCGGATGACTCACTATTAGTTTCGGGTGACTCGCCGCCAAACGAATAACGTGGTTACACACACACACACTCCGCAGTTACAAATTCAAAGTTCCGAGCTGAATCGCGTATACTCGAATATCCCCGGACTCGAAGATGTGAATATTAAATTCGGTGCGACTCACATCGATAACTACAAAGATCACGTCGAGGTTAGGGTTAAAGGTCAAACGCACATCTACATTAGTTATTGCGATTAGTAAAATATTGAGGTTAGTATATATATATATATATATATTATATAAAAATACTTAGGCAAATATAATTTCAAAATTCTAAATTATTTTGACCAAAAAGTATTTAACAATAGCCATAAATAAATACTTTGTTGGAATTTTCATCTTGTAAAATATTATTAGGTATTTTAGTAGATGTCACAATACGGAACAGCTTCCTTCAATAAACAAAGCATACTTACGCAGAAAATTATGCATATTTATAAGTTTATTAGAATTAATTTTCCTATTTTATTATTTTGTAAAGTTTTATAGACTAATTAAGAATCATAAACTAAGTGTATGTTCAGATAGCGATATTATAACAAATAGGGTAACGCCTTATTAGGAATATGTGTGTCAACACTAACCTCTGTAATAACGATATATTAAATTTTAGATTTAAAAAATTATAAAGTTATTTCACGAATCAGTGTTATTTAAAATAAAGACATAAATTGTGAGCTTTATCATGATATTAATGCCTAAAATTAGAATCACGAGTTCAGCATTTATTATAATATTGTTATCTTTAAATTATTAATTTTTTAACAAGCACCCGATTCTTCCGATTATAACTATTTTATGTTTGCGAAAAAATAAATATATTTCTAAAATTTAAATATATAAAAATTAAAATATATTATAAAACCAAATATTTAATGAAAAAATAATAATTAGAAATGAATAGCTAACATTTGTTTGAATCCTTCCATTTACATAAAAGTAATTATATATTAGAAATTAAATCAATTGTTATTAATACCAAAAAATGTTAAGAATATGTTGATTAATAAATTTAATAAATAATTCATTGGTCTTACAAAATGTTATGAAAATAAATTAATTATAAATCTATTAAGTGAAATTTACATATTTATTTAGTTTCAAAGTTAAATTTCTATATATATATATGTGTACATTTCTGAGATGCTTAAATTACCTTTAAATTTTCAAAACAAAATTATTTCATAACATAATAATATTGTTAATATTTTCATAAAATTTCATATCCCACTTAAAGTTCTCTAATATCTGATCACTTTGTCATATTATTTGATTTACCCTTTCCGGTGACACAAATTAATCGACCTTCTAGATCATTTCGGAAAATCTCCCCTATTGATAAACCAATGAGTGTTAACTTTAATTTGGCATTATCTCATTCGCTTGATATTGTTGTACCCTCCATTACCCTTATCAACCGAACTTATTCTAAGTTTTCCTGGTTTAATACTGAGCTTATTAAACTAAGACAACTACTTCCTAGACTACAACGTAAATATTCATCCTCTATATTTGAATCTGATCTTATTTACTTTAAAGTTTTCGATCGCTTTACAAGTAAAAACTTCTCTCTACCAAAGCGTCATACTTTACTGATATGCTCGGTAGTTATGGAATATCTTCTAAACAAGTTTATAAATTATCTTTCACCTTAGTAGGTAAAACCCAGACCAAGCATCTTCCGGACCAGCCTGATTTAGTTATTTGTTCATTGTTTGCCAATTTCTTCTAACAACAAGTTGCTAGCATTATGAATATACTTCCATCAACTTGGCACGACTCAATCTCAATTTAATATCCACTCATAATCACTGTTCATGTGTTTCGCTTCCCACACATGACATTGCACTCTCTTTTTCTGATGATATCATTGAAAACCAATTCCCCCTTGATCCTATTCCACTCAATCTACTTCATTCATTATCACCATATTTTATTGGACTTATCGCGTAAATCATTCATATATCTATTATATAATCTATTGTTCCACGCTCAATGAAATGTTCATAGATTATTCCGATTTAAAAAAAAAACAACTCTTGACCAATCTAATTTATCAAGTTATCGTCAAATATCACAGTTATCATCCATAACTAATTAGTTATCAAGATCAAGATTAGTTATAAGATATCAGAAGTTCTGATTCAGAACGTGTTGTGTCCACTCAACTTATTAATTATAGTATGTCCAATTCTATTGTTGATATATCAAAGTGCGGTGTTGATATATTAAGTTTGCGCATGTGTTGAACTAAAATGTTGAAATAAGTACATACTCCGAGTCTCTACCTTAGTAACTACCCTAGTAACTACCCTATTACCTACCCTATTACCTACCCTATTAACTATAGGCCTGTACTAGATATAGGGTTAACATACAATAGAGTATAATTGATATATTGAACTGAGCATTAAATAAAATATTTTATACAATATTCATATCATTAAATATGCTTGTGTATGATATATGTTGCTTTTATATTAGGAAGTTCCTATTAATGAGAATTGAATTTCTAGTCTAAAAAACATTTTATTTTCGTAAATATTGTTACATTTTCTTATTTGTATTGAATTATAAATATGATTTAATTTCAAAAAAGCGCATATGATTTATTATTATAAACTTATAAAATAATATAACAAATAGTAATTTATTATTAAATATAACATTCCATTTACAAATTTAGGTTCCTATTTATCTATTGAATTTTATTTATAAATGAAATATTATAGACAATTCAATTTATATCTAGAATTTGTATATATATATAATATATTATATATATATATAATTTTATATCAATAAGCTATATATTTATATATTTATTACTAAATCATGTGTTAACATGCATAACATTCTAAAAGCCTAAAGTTGAGCAAGTGATCATCTCGTTAAAAGAAGAATTTAGAGTTTTAGAAAATAATAAAATGGAACTAATCAACAATACATCTGAGGTTTGACTTACACGAGTAGTACTTATTTCTACAGATCTACTATTCATTATATAAATAGAATATTTGTTTATAACTAATAAATATATATATATATATATATATATATATATTATATATAAACATATTTTTAGGTAAAACAGCAGTTAGCGGAATATGAAATAAATCAATTTGAGTTAGAACAAAAACTTGAAGTTATTAAAAAAGAGAAAAATCTCATGGTTATAATAAATTAATATATATATATATTTATTATTATAATAATTGTGTAGTATAATTATCACGACTTATTATATAGTTGCTTTTATAATTTATTAATTCATTAATAAATGTGGCCTTTCCTGATTGTAATGCTAATAACCTGTTGTTTCTCTATTAGTATTTACTATAATAATAATT
Organism: Osedax fenrisi; assembly: GCA_964019155.1. Lineage (NCBI taxonomy): Eukaryota > Metazoa > Annelida > Polychaeta > Sabellida > Siboglinidae > Osedax > Osedax fenrisi. The sequence goes on from OZ025242.1 coordinate 79,164,358, forward strand.
TGTTCTGTTAACCTAGCTCTGTTTGTTGTGTATTATTCAAATTGAATAAATAGAATCAAAATAATTTATAAAATACATTATAAATTATAATATATATATATATATATATATATATATATATATATATATATATATATATACTGTTATTAAAGTATAGAATAATATATTTTAAATAATATCTAAATAATATTTAAATATTATCTAAATAATATAATATATTTAATTAAATTTTAAAGCAATATATGTAATTATAATTTCAAATGTTCATTTTCTATAAACTCAATAACAATTCCCAATCCTCCCTGGAATACGAAACCAACAATAGAGAAACAATGAAAGTATCACAATACTGAAAGAAGAGATAGAATTGATAACGAAAAAGCTGGAGTTTGAACAAAATAACACGAAACTTCTGAGAGAACAGTTAGTCATATAAAAGTGCCTCTCTACACTAGTGCCCCTATATTTCAATCAGCACACTAACTCCGCCGTCATGACAACCTCGTCACTTATCATATTCAAGAAAAAGCAGATTGCACAAATACACATTTTTTTAATTTACCATATACATTCATTGTAAAATAAGCATCTGTAATGGGGGTATCCAACTACCAGTATTTCTAATAATAATGTCCGGAAATGTTTGATAGAAAGTGATTTTCTAGCAAGTTGTAGTGGGATATCCCCTTTAAAGTTAATATATTTCCGGCAAGTTGCCGGAAAGTAAGGGAGTATCCCACTACAATTGTAGTGAACTTGCTAGAAAATCACTTTCGAGCAAACATTTCCGGAAATACTGGTAGTGGGATACCCCTTAAAAGAAAATTTAATTTAAATAAATAATAATGTTTACATTTCAAATTATTTTATTACAATTTAATAATAATATACGTATATAATATTATTTAAAAAATTTAAATCAATCATCATATTTATTTATATTTGATCATTGACTAAGTGTCACTTTTGAATAAAGCTCTCTCACATTGTTCACACAACAGGAATTCCGTTAACAAAAAGCTGCGAAAGGAAAGAGAACAACAACTCGATGATGAAAATCAATTTTTGATCGATCAATATAGACTATATAAGAAGCGAAGAGAGGTTAATTACTGAGCCCGTACCCCCAATATTAATATGTTGATGTTTTAACAGGATGCTCTACAACAGTATGCCAATAATACTATGTCTATTTTAGAAAAGGGAGTTACCAAATAAGTCGTGCGTTGTCTACATGAATTACGTATATATTTAAATAAACGTATTTTTTATAGTGTATACAAATTTTATATATCTTAATTTTATAAATATAAATTTATAATTCTTTTTTATATAATAACCGATAAATTATTCTGATTTAATTAACTGATTTAATTAAACTAATGTGTTGAAAGCGAAATCTCAATATATATATATATATATATATATTTATATATTATTTATAAATATTTATACAAAATATAAATAATCGCATATCTTTCATTTATAATAATATTATTATAATAAAATTTAAGTCTATGGATATAATTCAACTTTAGTTTGATTTTATAAATTGATGAATATTTAACTAAATAATCATATTTACTCTCACTAGAATGTCTGTATTATAATATGATTTATTTACACACAGAAGAATACCTAATTAGCAATGTAAGGCCCTATCGCAGTGTACACTCTGATCAGACCACATTTACCAGATGTTTTCAAAATACAATGTATATAGATATAGGAAAATATATGTCTATTCAGAATACTTATCATGATATAACTATTATCTGTATTGAGTCACTTTTTTTTGTATAGTATACACATTATATAGTACAACAGTATTACAATAGAACATTCATAATATATATATTGTTATATATATTTTTTTTTAATTATTATTTATAAATCAACTTATGAAACTATTTGAAATATTATTTTTATAATATTCTATTGTAATAATATCCATATAAATATATTTTCTATAAAGCAATACAAATTATCAAATAGATTTTCCTGTAGAGTAACGAATGCATACACACCTAGAGTGAAAATATTGATCATATTTGTTATATGCATTTAAAATTTCATAGCATAATATTTGTAATAATTATTTCTTAACTTTTATAAACTTATTTATTATCTATCACATTACATTTATAAATGACTATAATGATGTGTATAATATATAAAAGTATCTATATAATAATGTACTATAATAAATATTACTATATTCATATTATATAAAAATATCTATATAAATTAAAACTGTTTCTACTTTTTTAAATATAGTATACTATATAGAACCCTATAGGGGGGTCATCAAAACATGTTTTTATGTGATTTATATATTGTTTTTAGATGCAAATTTTTCATAGATATTAAATTACACAAGTAAATGATAGTTTTATTTAATAATACTTTTATTTTATGATATTTAACCATTTATACACTGCGACAGGGCCTTAAATAATAGTAATTCTATGTTTTAGTCTATGTCCTACAAATACAGAATTTCGTACTTTATTTGTTTGAATGGAAAATTTTATATTTCTTTGATAATATTTATCATTTATATATGTTTTAATATATAATGTTAGTATCCAAGAATAAAATATTAATATCTAGTTAAACATAATCAATTATTTAAATAAGCTATGCAATTAATTTATTCAAACAATACAAAATCACAGATATACCAAAACGACTAATATAAAATATATTACAATATTTGATAGTAGAGGTGAACGGAATTGATGTTATTTCAAAATATATCCTTCTTAATTCACAAAATAATAAAATAGATTTATATATATATATATATATATTACATAATTCAAATAGAATAATTCTTATTCAATTAGTATATATATATATATATATACTCGTATTAATACAATATTGGGAGATCTGCGAAGTAGCAACAATAAATTATAAAATTGAGAAAGTGCGGAGGTGCCACGCGCATCTCACGACTTTTAGATTTCAGTGCATTCGATATCTTATATTTATCAATACAAATTAATTCACAATAGCATATGCATATATTACCATTATTAAATGCTGTTATATAACTTCATAACGTTCAAGATAACATTTAATCACAGATAATGAATACATTTTATTATGTCTTATTAATTATATTTAGATCTATATATATTTATTAAGTTGAATTAAATAGAATTATATGATAATTATAAGATGATAAGAATGAAACCTACAAAACACTAATTTTTAAATAACAAAATTCCCATTACTTCATGGAATGCGTCCATGCCATTAAGAACTAATTTAAATTATTCTTCATTTAAATCTAATGTATTAATATTAATTTAATATTTTTAATTGATTTATATTCTTGTATATTATGTTATTTTTGTACAGAGAACATTTAACGTTATTTTTGTGTTTAAATAAACATTTATTCGTTCAGTAACTATGTTTTACTTTAGGGCATACTTACTATATACAAAGAGATATTTATTATGATTAAGTTCTGAAAGTTTCATATACATTTAATAATTAGGTCAAAAGTTATGTAGCTTCACAATTAAGTTAAAAAAAAGAGAGCTGTAACATCAATTATTAGTATAATCAGTTTTTAAATAAAATTATAAATATGTTACTATCATTTTAATCTTTATTTTTATAAGTACTTTTATGCGTCAACCAAATTTCATTTTAAAGATAGTATATTATATTTACTGATTTTTATATATATATAATTATTAATATAAAAAATATATTTAATTCAAAAAATCATATTTCGCCTGTTCTTAACTTTATATAACATTCCGTATCTAGACAACGTAATTAATACCTACTCCCTGCTGCTGCTGGCGGTAGTATCAACATCACTAAAATAGTTATAATAGTAAGGTTTCTTTCTAAACAATAATGTTTTCATTGCTCTATTAAATTACATGCACTTTAAATTAGCTTTTACTCGCCACATATATTTATAACATTTAAAACCAACATATCATATCGCTTTGTTATATATTAGTAATGAACACTTATGTTTCATCATATAGAAATAATTTAAAATATATTATTTTACATTCTAAAAGTTGATATTGTGATACGAATTTAAATTATAAAGAACACACAGTTTCGAAAATGTAACCCGTATAGGTGGCGCTGTTCATTTGTTGTATACAAAATCGAATTAAATTATTCACGCATGTGAATATATGCTATATCTACTATTTCCACATGGTGTTATAACTTTAATTAGAAACACTTTTTCGATGCAGTATTTAAATACACGATATAAGAACAAACGTGGAGAGGACATATAGTTATTGATACCATAACTTGGAAAATAGATCAAATTATATAGAAATGTTCGACGGTACCATAAAAGGGTCACATAAATAGTGCACAATCTATAGAGTAGATCTATCAACTAAAACATTTACATAAAGTTCATCGATGAATATTCCTAATCTAACCTATTTAATTTGCTTTAAAAACTCGAGTGTTGCGCTAGAGAAATCCAGCACCACAAAATTGAACTACACCGATGGGTAAATTACTCGCTGGTTTACAAGTATAGCATCGATACATATTTAATGTAAACGTCCACCGACTGCGAATAAGTTCATATTAGAAATTCAATAGAAAGTAACGGTAGTAAGTCTTTTATAAACAAGCTATACCGACCAGGGTTGCATCGGGACATTTAGCGTCGACACTTCGATTCCATTAAATAGATTTATTAACAGAAAATCAAACTATCGCGATCGAGGGTATAGTATGAACTAGCATTACTCGATGATATCAATTGTATTGAATAAATGCAAACACATGATGGGTATTGTTCCGTTTTGTGGAAAGATAATGTCTATGAAAACACTTTGAAATGGGTAACATTTATTGATTAAAATTAAATTAAGGATTTTAGAGAAGATAAATTGAATTCACATAATTTAAATTAATGTTCACATATATCGTTATATTCCTTTATATAGGAAGTGTGATCTGTACGTAAAGTAGGTCATATAGGTACGTATAGTAGGTCATATAGGTACGTAAAGTAGGTCATATAGGTACGTATAGTAGGTCATATAGGTACGTAAAGTAGGTCATATAGGTACGTATATTAGGTCATATAGGTACGTATAGTAGGTCATATAGGTACGTATAGTAGGTCATATAGGTACGTAAAGTAGGTCATATAGGTACGTATATTAGGTCATATAGGTACGTATAGTAGGTCATATAGGTACGTATAGTAGGTCATATAGGTACGTATAGTAGGTCATATAGGTACGTATAGTAGGTCATATAGGTACGTATAGTAGGTCATATAGGTACGACGGCGTCCGTCGGTAAGGTGGAGTGATTTTGGACAATTATATCCGTTTTATCTGACTCACTCTGCATCAATAGATAGCAGGGTACTGAATATCCCAGAAAACTTTTTTTTGCAAGATTTGGTAATATAATTTAATATTTATATTTTATAATTATAATATTTGGAAAAAAATGTGGTTAAACCTTTCAAATATACTATTATTATATAAAGGGTCTATAATTTATTAGTTTTTTGTAAATTTAAAATTTGGATGAAATTGAAAAATAATAAATCCGGATATATTTTTTCTAAAAAAATCAAAAAAAATCCAGATATATTTGGATGAAATTGGAAATTAATAAATCCGGATATATTATTTCCAAATAAATCTAAAAAAATCCAGATAAACTTGGATGAAATTGGAAACTAATAAATCTGGATATATTATTTATACAAATTTAGATTTTACAAATCCGGATATATTTTATCCAAATAAATCTAAAAAAATCCAGATAAATTTAGACAAATTTGGATTTTAAAAATCCGGATATATTTTTTCAAAATAAATCAACAAAAATCCAGATAAATTTGGAAAAACTAGGATTTTAAAAATCCGGAAATATTTTATCCAAATAAATCTAAAAAAATCCAGATAAATTTGGATGAAATTGGAAACTAAAAAATCTGGATATATTATTTCCAAATAAATCTAAAAAAATCCAGATAAATTTGGAAAGATTTAGATTTTAATAATCCGGATATATTTTTTAAAAATAAATCAACAAAAATCCAGATAAATTTGGAAAAATTAGGATTTTACATATCCGGAAATATTTTATCCAAATAAATCTATAAAAATCCAGATAAATTTGGAAAGATTTAGATTTTAAAAATCCGGATATATTTTTTCAAAATAAATCAACAAAAGTCCGGATAAATTTGGAATAATTAGGATTTTACAAATCCGGATATATTTTTTCAGAATAAATATTGATGAAATTGAAAAATAATAAATCCGGATATATTATTTCCAAATAAATCCAAAAAAATCCAGATAAATTTGAACAGATTTGGATTTCAAAAATCCGGATATATTTTTTCCAATAATTATAAAAAAATCTAGATAAATTTGGATGAAATTGGAAACTAATAAATCTGGATATATTTATTCCAGATAATAATTCTAGTATTGGTTTAATTGATTTTAAACATGTTCTGTTTATAATATATTTAAAATTTAACATTTAAATATTAAACTATATAACTAATAATTTATTACTAAAACAGGGTACAAAGATAAGAAGATTTCTATAAAGATAAAGTAGAAATTGAATATTTCGATGCCACTTACAAAATAATGTATTTTATTTCTATTTTCGATTATTTTTACGCTATCTTTTATTTCTATTTTGATCATTTTTCGTTTATTTTTACTATATGATTTATTTCTACTTTCGATTGTTTTTCGTTTATTTTTACGGTAACTGTAAAACGTTTTAATTTCTTTAATTTTTTAATTTCGTATTATTCTTTGTTTATTTCTATAACGTATGTTATCGTTAGCAAATATCTATACTTTATACTTTCGATTATATTTTCGGCTATGTATTTGCTTAAATAAATTATCAATCAATCAATATAATAATCATTAATATCAGAGACAAAACAACGATGTTATCCGAAGTAAAGTTATCGAGGTCATATAAAGGACGTACATTAGAATAAACTTTACAAACAAAATTAATATTATCATTAGTTTCCATAATGATACATATAAATTCCTTATATTCATATATATTGTTTGGGTGTTTTAATCCTACACATTGTCTTAATAATATCTTTCACAGGTACCAGAGATTGTATTTCTTCGATCCGCTTTATAATCTGCGTTAATGGATTTTTTCCAGATCGAACCATTTTCTTTATTTGATGTATAATATAAGATGTTATTAATTATTATAGTATTTCTACTTTTAAATATATGTATAATATACATTGTATATGTATGTATATGTATATATATATACTCCAGTTTAATACAAGTTATTTTTTTAAACTGAGATCAACTTGGATTTATCTCATCTATATTTCGTACCATCCTCGCATGATAATATTATATTTAATTATTATTTAAATTCTCAGATTAATGATTATATTGTAAAATTATGTGTCTTGAACATATTTATTAACTATTATTACTATTTTGCTGGGCATTTTTTTATACTTTTATTTCGTATAATCACCTCGTATGATAATATTATATTTAATTATTTTTCAGATTGATTATGTTATAAAATTATGTGTCGTCAACATAGAGATGGTCGGAATATATGTATGAATAAAACAGCCGAGCAAGCTAGACATGGTAAGGGTAAGGTATATTACAAATAAGCTCAATTATAAATTTATACTGTTTTATAGTATATTTTTTTTATAATATATGCAATTATTTATATTATATAAATCCGGATATAAATTTAAGTAAACATTTATTTTCATAGATTTTAAATTATCATATTATATATATATTATATATATATATATATGATATTTTATTTTTAATTAATGATACAAGTTGTATTATATGATGTATTAGGTTGTATCATACAACCTAATACATCATCATGCATCATTACAAATCATTATATACATATACAATTATGTATTAATTATAATGAATGGTACGAATTATTTATGAAAGCACTCTAAAATTGCATACTTTTACTTGCTACCTTTTTTAACTGTATATTGTCAAAGAGTTTCCGCAAAATCATTGATATTGTTAAATCAAAGATTTTATATTTTTTTTCAAATTATATTATATTTCAATCCCTATTTCCCTCCTGGTTTCAATCCTTTTTCATTTCAATATTATCCAAATAAAATTAAAAGGTAAATAACCTAAACTTTTAAATAACCGCATATAAAATATAAAATTTGTACATTTATCATTCTATGTAGTTTATATATTAATTAATATGAATAAAATAGTTAATGATACATATTTAGTGATACAATAATACGGAGACTAATTACGACCGGCGCGCGTTTTCTATAAATATATTTAGTGAGGCGGGCGGTGGCGCGCGCGCCAAATGTTTAAATGCACTAGCATTGATTGACAACTAGTGGGAGGAGCTATGGGCGGAGATAGTCTATTTATAGAAACACGTGAAATTAGAAACGTCGTGCACTATCTTTGTGCATGCAGTATATATATATATATAATATATATATATATATACTATATATATATATATATATATACATATATATAAACACATATGCAGTATATATATAGACTATGACAAAATGTATAATACTATGTATAATGAATTATATGAATATATATATGCATGCAGTATATATATATATATATATATATATATATATATATATATAAACACACACATATGCAGTATATATATATTACTAATTTCTTTATTAATTTTTATTAATTTGCTTACATTATATACTACTACTACTACTACTACTACTACTACTACTACTACTACTACTACTACTACTACTACTACTACTACTACTACTACTACTACTACTACTACTACTACTACTACTACTACTACTACTACTACCACTACCACCACCACCACCACCACCACCACCACCACCACCACCACCACCACCACCACCACCACCACCACCACCACCACCACCACCACCACCACCACCACCACCACCACCACCACCACCACCACCACCACCACCACCACCACCACCACCACCACCACCACCACCACCACCACCACCACCACCACCACCACCACCACCACCACCACCACCACCACCACCACCACTACCACTACCACTACCACTACCACTACCACTACCACTACCACTACCACTACCACTACCACTACCACTACCACTACCACTACCACTACCACTACCACTACCACTACCACTACCACTACCACTACCACTACCACTACCACTACCACTACCACTACCACTACCACTACCACTACCACTACCACTACCACTACCACTACCACTACCACTACCACTACCACTACCACTACCACTACCACTACTACTACTACTACTACTACTACTACTACTACTACTACTACTACTACTACTACTACTACTACTAATATATATATATATATATATATATATATATATATATATATATATACTGCATATGTGTGTGTTTATATATATATATAATATATATATATATATAGTATATATATATATATATATATATTATATATATATATACTGCATGCACAAAGATAGTGCACGACGTTTCTAACTTCACGTGTTTCTATAAATAGACTATCTCCGCCCATAGCTCCTCCCACTAGTTGTCAATCAATGCTAGTGCATTTAAACATTTGGCGCGCGCGCCACCGCCCGCCTCACTAAATATATTTATAGAAAACGCGCGCCGGTCGTAATTAGTAACCCAATAATACTCTATAATAAATTTAGCCATAAATAGACGATATAAATAAATTATTATTGAATTTGTATAATCGTTATAATCGTTATAATAGCGTAATTATTAATTTAAATAGAATTAATAAATGTTTATATAAAATGTAATACAATATAAATAGAGTATTATATCCGTAACTTGATGTATTAACATCGGATAATCTGGTACTATGAATATTTACAAGGCAATTTCAAATTGAATTTGTGGGAGTTGCTAAAACCCAGTTGTAATCCAGTTGTAATTTTATAATACGTATTTTGTATATAATATAATTACTTTAATACTTTGATACTATATATATATAATATTAAGTATATTATAATCAATAAGTGATATTAAATGTTCGAAATAGTAATGTATTTATAGTACAATTTTAGGTTTTAAAGATTGTTATTATAAATTTGTTGCCTAGTTGTAAACCAGTTGTAATTTTATAACAATGCATAATACATGTTAAACATAATTTAACACTTTGATACTATGTATATATAATATATACATGATCTAAGTATTAAATATCAAAGTATTAAAGTAATTATATTATATATAAAATACGTATTATAAAATTACAACTGGATTACAACTGGATTACAACTGGGTTTTAGTAACTCCCTGAATTTGTATAAAGTTGCGAACTTTCAAAGTTAATTTAAAAATCGCAAAGCTTTTTAAATCATACTAAAAGTCATATGTTTTTACGGGTGCAGGAACAACTGTGAAATTTACAAACCGTACAAGAACAACCATGAAATTATCTTTCGTGAAATTTCCAACCGTGAAATATAATATCAGTGAAAATACAAATCGTGAAATAATTATAACATTTATAATTATCCATATAATATATGATATATTATATGATATAACACATCTATTTATAATAAATAGATGTGTTATATCATATAATATATATATATAATTATAACATAGTGTATATATATATATATATATATATATATTAAGGGGACGAGATACCATTGATTTTTTCGGAAAAAAATTGAATTTCAAATTTTTTTTTAATGTAAAATTATAATATTTCAAATATTATCTTTAAAATGGTGTTTAAATTATGTTCATTACATTATTCATTTTGTTTATATTATATTATTTGTACCTATATAATCATATTGTTTATATTCATATATTATATTTGAAACTTGATTTACTCAGAATAATTATTTTGAATTTTGTATATCTCCAATTAATGTCTCTTCTTATTCAATATTGAATATTTTTTCTTCAAATTTTCACAATATTATATATAATATATAAATGAACAGTATGATTAATTATTCTATATATATAATATATGTAAATTTATATAAATTGTAAATTTAGTGATAATTTGTGATAAATATCTTAATTAATTATTTTTTTTTATAATTAATCATTTTTATATTATTTATGTTAATAATTATTAAAATATATTCAACCATATGATAAAGCTATATGTTTATAATAAGATTGTTAAAAAATTATTACAAAAACTTTAATATTATAAGAGTTTATACATTTTTAAAACATGCTATTTTCCCTATCTTTTACATGTATACTGTTTATAAGTAGCTGGTCCCCTTAAGTATGTAAATAAGTATTCATACTATAAAAATATATATTTTATTATGTAAAATAACAAAACATAAATTATACTGTATAATTTATACAGTATATGTTCGGAAAATTAAAAACTAATTATACATTTAATTAAGTTAACGAAAGACATATGTATGATACACATATATATGATATATAACATTAATTTTATTATTAAATTTATATATACTATAGTATATATCTATGAGTTTACGTAAATTACTAAATTAGACGTGAATGTTAATATTGGCCGCCGATACTTTTCAAAGTTCAAGTTTATGCGTTTCCTATATGTGTCAATCAAATGTAACTGTTACGCTATATTGCACAATAAAAAATATTCTGAACGAGTAACATCTATATAAATATAAAATATATATATATATATATACCTATAAATAAATAATTATGAAAATACGTGTATGTGTGTGTGCCAAAGACCTCCTATAACCTCGGTTATAGGAGGTCTTGTGTATGTATGTATGTACATTGTAGATGTATGTGTGTGTGTGTGTTTATGTGTGAATACACATTTGTGTTTATATATATATATATATATATAGATTTAATACATTATTATTTTACACTTTACACTATAAAAATATACATCTTATATCACATATGTGGCAGGTAGAAATTTAAGAATCACGCATTGACACATTGCAGTGGGAAAGCTTTGTTTATTTATAATCTCTTGGTGACCTAGATATATTTACTATAAAATTCAACATACGTCGTACGTATATTATTGGTAATATTTCATAAATAGTTGCATACACCTATATATATATATATATATATATAATTATTAATGTGTGTGTATACATATATGTATTTGTATAATCGATATACGAAAGCTTTCTTTACATGGATGATGTGTATGTTAGGGTGCGTTTTTGTAACGTACCACAGTCACATCTGTATAAGCATATAGATGGGATGTTGGTAGTTTTTGTAACATATGGTATATACCAACGTACCATAGTACCATGTCCCATCTGTATTTACATGTATAAGCCATCGATATAAAGAAATAATATTTCTATATATCGATGATATAAGCATACAGATGGGACTGTGGTATGTTAAAAATACTTAGTGTGTGTGTGCGCGCGATGCATTTATGCTTGAGTATATGTATACCATCGATGTATACATAGTATGTATTACATACTATGTAAAATATATTTTACATATATATATATATATAACATATAGTCAAAGCCCTTTGATATATATATATATATATATTGTTATTTTTATTTGGTGGAGTCCTTTTATCCCATCCAGGAACTTAGATGAAGTTTTCACTTATAACCATATATGGCTCTAATGTCCCTTCGAACCGCTCTCGTATTAAGGCATCCATGGTTTTAACGAGAGCCGATCTTTTATTTATACACAATTATATAAGATCACTTCTAAATAATATTTTAAGACCCATTTTATAAAATTAATTAATGGTCCGGACGAGGGTCGAACTCGTGTCCTACTGCTTGTGTGTCTGACGCCTTATCCACTGAGCCACACAGGCAGTTAATATATATATATATATATTATATATATATAGGTATCCTATAGGATACATATACTATTATATAATTGAATAAGTAAAGTATAAACAATAAATGCGTGTGTACATTAAATATACAAGGTATATGCATATGTGTATTTATTGTAAACGTATATTATATTATATTTATATAGATGTTATTCGTTCAGAATATTGTGCAATAGAGCGCAACGGTTGCATTTGATTGACACATATAGGCAACGCCTAACTTGAACTTTGACAAATATCGGCGGCCAATATGAGCATTCACGTCTAATTTAGTCTAACTCATAGATATATACTATTTAATACTATAGTATATATACTATATATACTATAGTAACTATAGTATATTTATAAATTTAATAATAAAATTAATGTGATGTATCATATATATGTGTATAATACATATTTCTTTCGTTAACATTAATTAAGAGTATAAGTAGTTTTTAATTTTCCGAAAATATACTGTATAATTTAAGTTTTACATAATAACATATATATTTTTATAATATTTATACTTATTTACATACTTAATACATATACACTATGTTCTAAGTATATATACTTAATATATATATATATATCCATATAATACATCTATTTATACTTATTTCACGGTTTGTATTTTCACGGATAGGGGATGTGAGGGGGTTTTGGGCGATACAATTTAGCCCTCGCCATAGTAGTCAGTACTCCGTGAATTTTAAATATTAGTATTTAAATTTTAGATCACATATTAAAAAGATGTTAATATACTAGATAGCTATCTCGGATATGTATTGCATTATATAAAATTTATGTATTATCAATTCTAATAATACTAGTAAATATCAGTCAAATATGATACATGAGGGGGTTTTGGGCGATAGTTCTGAATGTGTTAATAGGTGTCGCCTATTATGGTGTCAAACATTAAAGTTGGAATTAAAATAATTTTTTTCGGATATTCGTCATAATTCGATGACAAATATACAACACACGCAATATATAAAATATTATAATGATTTTATAATACTTTATATTACTTTGTATTACGTTTTTGATATAGTTACGCGTATATATGTTTACCAATCAAATAAATTACAAAATATAATAAATTAAATAAAGAATATTATGACTTGTATTTATAACAGAGCTTTATGAAGAGATATAAATGAATATATCAGAAATCTAGAACTCCGGTAAGAAATTAAATATATATATTTATATATATATATATATATCATTTATTAAATCACATTAATATGAAAATTACATATAATTATGATATTAGTAGAAATTTATATTGTATATATGTAAGTATATTACACATACAATGTATATTAATATGTATATTATACATATCATATAAATATTAAATATCTTTTACATGTAATAGCTGTCTGAATTAATACTCTCAAATCTGGCCATTCTTTTGACCATAACTTTTTTTATTATTAATTATATCAAAAAAGTAAAATATGAAACTTATATTACTTTTTCATCCTCTTTCCAATGGTATTAATAATTTTATTCTAGCTACAAAATAAAAAATCTCATTGATATACCTATAATAATTATATATCATATATGATATAATTTATATGTAATGTATATATATATATATATATATATATATATATATCATTTATTAAATCACATTAATATGATAATTACATATAATTATGATATTAGTAGAAATTTATATTGTATATATGTAAGTATATTGCATATACATATCATATAAATATTAAATATATTATTATCAAAGTTATCATATTTAGGTAATGACAGCGTATACGCTATTATCATTATATATAAAATCATTCTATAGAAGCAATGTTGTTTATCAATTACACCTTTATTAACATGATAAATATCATTATAGATAATAGTAATAAATAAATAATAATGTTATACAATCAATTATACAATTAAAAAAATAAAATAAATATTTTATTATATATTTTATTTTTTTATATTATATATGTAACCAGTAAGTTATAATAGTATAACATGATACATTATTAAATTATAATTAAAATCTAAGAAATACACCAAGCATTAAAATAACATAAACTAAAATATAATATAGAGGAAATAAATAGGAGATAACCAACATTTAAAACTAAGAAACAAGAGAACAAAATAAATAAATATATTCAATACAATATAGGTTAACAATTTCGAATGTACATACATACAAATATACACACTCGCACACATATATATATATATATATATATATATATATATATATATATATATATATACATATACACATACACATACACATATACATATAACTATATACATATACATATAAATACATACACATATATACACATGCTTATATTTAAATTAATTTGATAATTCACATTTTACTAAAGTAATTTATTTAATGTAAACAAATGTAAAAATAAAATAAAAGCTAACAAAATCATAAAATTATATACAATAATTTTTATAATGTCAGTTTGTTATAGTGTCATAATTTAATATAATGACAGTATTTTTTATAATGTCAAATAAATATAATAAAAATTTAAATAATAAATAAAAAAATATTTTCCTAAGTCAAATAGAATAAGTATAATATAATAAGTATAATATAATATATATTTATTTTAAGATTTTTACAAAATAATGATAAGGAATGGGACTTTCTTATATCTATACTTAAGGCATTTCAAAGTTGTTGTCTGAGTGTAAGTAATTACTTAATATATTATTCATATAATTATATTTAAAATAATGTTGAATAAAATCACATTAACTCCTGTTATTAAATATTTTTTAGACGTAAATTTAAAATGATTTAAAATAATAGGATGGCACAATTTATACATGTAAATGCTAGTCTTGTACTTATAAATATCATAAAGATAATGTTATATTTTCCATTATTTTCCCATTTTAAATAGAGAAACAAAATCATTTGGTTTATTATATAAAAATAATTTTTTGAATTAAATAAATTATATTTAAGTTTGATACATAACGATGCCCCCATATTTCTATACAGTAAATTAAATATGGATAAAATAAAGCATAGTATAGTTTGATCATGGCAGATGTATTTACAAAGTATGATACATTTTTTATAATCAATACAATTTTCAATAATTTATTTTTAAGATAACCTAAATGACATTTCCAATTTAAACAAGTATCCAGATTTATTCCAAGAAAATATGTAGAAGTTAGCTGAGATAAAAGTGTATAATCTATACATATATTAAATATTATATCATTTTTAAATACATACAATGCGTTTTATCTATATTTATGGATAATTTAATTTATAAAATAATTTATTAAGTTTATACCATAGAAAAATGTCATCACATGCTGATTATAATTTATAATTGTTAGATTATTAAGTAATTTATATGTAATAATTATATTAGTATCATCAACAAATAATATGTATTTATTTTTTGGAGAACATAATATCATATAATTAATAAATATAGAAAAAAGTAATTGTCCTAGAATAGAATATTGGGGTACACAATAAACACTATTATATATATATATTATATATATATATATATATATATATATATTTGTATACAAATATTAATTTATGATAATATATTGTGCATATTTATATAATAATAATAATTTAAGTTCCTATATTTAACTCAGCTCAGCTCAGCTCAGAGAACATTATTAAAGGTGGACAATTTGAGTCGTTCCAGTAGAAATGGTTTTTATTTATTACACATCCAATATTGATTACTATTATATATATATATACAGTAAAACCTCTCTATAAGAAACTATTTTTTTTCAGTACTTTTTTCTTATAGAGAGGTTTATAAAGAGGTTTTTACTTTTCCAATGATTTTAAGAATTAATTTATAATTGAAAATGCATTATATAACCTATAGGTTATATATATATAGTATATTTATTTTGTATACTGTTATAAATGTATACTGTATTGTTTGCGCTTAGATATGTTAATATATAATGACATTTTATTAGATTTACATTAGAAATTATAAATTATGAATCATCATTGATGAATATAATATAATGAATATTATAATAATCTATTATTTAACAATTAATTGCATAATATAATAAATTGTATCATCAATACATTTAAATCATCATTACATTTCAATATATCCTTAATATAATAACATTTATTAATTAATTTTAATAAATTGATGGATATACAATAACATTTATTAATTAATATTAATAAATGCAAGGATAAAAATAACATTTATTAATTAATTTTAATAAATTTATGGATATACAATAACAATTATTAATTAATTTTAATTCATTTCGAGCTATAATATAATATTTAAAAAAAAATATCTTATATAAAAATTAATTTCTATAATTTCTATCAATATACAATACTCTATTTATATATAATTATTTTTTATACAATTAGTTTCTTATAAAGAGGTTTTTCTTATATTTTTCTTATAATATTTTCTTATAAAGAGGTTTTTTAATGTGGAAAAGGTTGAATTCCAACCAAATGTGTGAAAAATGTTCTTATAAAGAGGTTTTTCTTATAAAGAGGTTTCTTATAGAGAGGTTTTACTGTATATTAATTTCATTATGTATACAAATATGTATTCTGATATTAAAATTCATTGAATATAGATTTAATTATACATACTATTTTTTAACATGAATAGAAATAATTAAATTATTTATATTTTATAACAAATATATTTAACATTTATTCAACAGTTTCTTAAAATATACAATATATATTTGTATATATTTATATATTTGAAATTAATAATTTGTATTAAATTATTATTCTATGATAAAAATTTCCTATAGTTATAATCAAGTCTTATCAAATCGATTCAGAAAACATCAACCTGGGCTAATCTATGAGATTCTCATAAAAATGGTTTGAATTTAAAATATTAAAATATTAAATTCATTAAATATGCATATATATTATATACAATGTATATTATACATTAGGATATTAAAATACATTTAATTATAATTTAATTATATGTATTTTTTTTATAAATAATTAATTGATAAATAATGTAATTACTTTGATGAATTTAACATGAATAGAAATAATTAAATTATATATTTACTAGCATAAAGTATATATTATCTGTAGTTTAATAACAATTTAATTATAATATATAAATGCATTTATTTATAAAAAAAATATATTTGATAACATTATTTCTCAAAATATAAAATATAAATTTGAATTACATTATTATTCTATGTCTATATAATGTGTGCATATATACATATATGTTATATGTAACCATAGATTTATAGTTTACAATAATAATGTAAACTATAAATCTATGTATGTAACTATAGTTATATACTAATAATGATTTAATTTTCTACAGTTAGCTCGGTTCTGAGATCATCAACCTGTACTGCAGATGCTGCAGGTGGGCTAATTCATGATCCTCTTGTTAATATGGTTTTTACATCGATATAAAGAAAGTGGATAAGCAATTGACGCACGCAATGCATGTAAAAGATATACACGTGAATGACACTTTTATCCATAAATTAACAAAATGGTATCAGTGATTTTGATTGGATATTAGTCATATTATATATGTCAAATATTGAAACAGTAGTCTTTTCGTCGAAATAGATTAAAGTGACTTCTATCTATATCAATGGATTTAAATTATAAATATCAATAAAATCAATAAAATAGTATTATAACTTCAATTTAAATACACAAAATTACGAGGAATGTTGATATTATGTATTTTAAATATATAATTTTATTTTTAGTATCGATAGTATATTAAAATTGGTAGTGATTATCAATATATATATATGATAAATACATATTATTATAAATAAAAAGTAGTGGGCCAGATAGTGGGTTTCGACTGCAGCGCTCGTAGCGGAAAGTGCCATACACTACAGTCAATTGCTTATCCACTTTCTTTATATCGATGATATGAACATATGATAATCAATATAATTATATCTGAATAAATCACTCATATTTTATTATATCATTTATATGAACATGGGATATTCATTATAATTATATTTTAATAAATAATTCATATATTTATGTATATTTTAGTATTTATGAAATATTTATAAATCAATTCATTTTATATATGTGGCTGTATTTTATTACATACAAATAATTGTTTTTTTTTTATTCACTGTTAATATTGAAAGAATATATTAATTTATAATTAACTAGTTTACATAAAAAATTAATTATTAATTATATAAATTGTATGTAGACTATAGTTTACATATAGTCTAGACTATTTATATTCTAGAATATATTGTAATACTATTTAATAAATTATATATGAAATTACTATTTAATAAATAAAATTATATTTTAATAAATCACTTGTTAATGTATTATTATTTATGAAATATTTAAAAATCAATTAATTATATACTATTCCAGTATATATTAATGTATTAAATAAATACTAGACAAATAGTTAATATATTAATTTATAATTTAGGAACAATTTATAAAGCTATTTTTGTAATCTTATTGTTAAAATTAAAAAATTATATATTAATTTAATGTATTATGAAATAACTGTATATATATAAATAGTTAATATATTAATTTATAACTATATGATAACTATAAAAATAAAATTACTATTAATAAATAATATATGTTATATATATATATACATAAATAATTACAAATCATTAATCCTGTGATTAATCATCTGGTAAATAGTGTAAAATATAACATAATTATACTTTTCCATTATAAATATATTTATATAATGTGGGCTAATCTATGTATAATATACAGTTTCACTAAATTCAACATATGTGACTATATTATGAGTAATTTATTATAATTTTGTTAGATATAATCATAATATTTTTTTTTAAATAATAATTATATTTATTATGTATTTTATGTTGTATAATATACAAACCTATCAGTTGCATTTAGATTGATTTGTATAGTTATAATTATAGTTACATGTATTTTTAAATAAAATAATAATAATTAAATATATATAATTAATAATATCTATAGAATATTTTATTATTTATAATTTCACAAATTAATTATATTTTATGAAAATAAATAATTATCTTGTATATTCATGCAGTCCTATATATTACTGAATAATCATATATATATATATATATATATTATGATAAAAAGATTTAATATTTAGATAATTCCGATTACTAAATAATCAATTATATATATATATATATTATGATAAAAAGATTTAATATTTAGATAATTCCGATTACTAAATAATCAATTATATATATATATATATATATTATGATAAAAAGATTTAATATTTAGATAATTCCGATTACTAAATAATCAATTATATATATATATATATATATATATATATATATATATATATATATATACAGTCAAGTCATGCTTAATCAGACCAACAAGGTAAAAAAAAGTTTATGAGACATCTAATTATTCTTTAATCTATTTACATAGAATTAAACTAGAATCTATAAATAATTCCGAGTTAGTGGTAATTTATGTGTTTAATGTTTTAACATTAGGTTATTTAAAATAGGGACATTAATATGTTCATGATATCATATAGGTTATATACAAAACCAATAACCTATTAGATAATATTTCTTATATATTTGTTACAAATGTATCTCCTACATCATTATTAAACACATTTACATATAAATATACCTAATGTAATTATAAGTATACCATAAATATATATATATATATATATTATAATTTTATATTATATATATATATATTTTTATATTATATTTATATATATATATATAAGATATACATTATAATGTTATCTAATATTTGCACAATCTATATAGTATAATTAATACAATTTATTAATTGTATAGTATGCAATGTATATCATCTTACACCATTCAATGGAACGACCGCAATTTGTATATTATTTAGAGAATTTAATTATGCAAATTTTTGATTGTTGATTGGTCGATTCATCGCCCAAAACCCCCTCATGATATCGACCAAAATACCCTCATAGCATATAGTATTGTTATGTTATCTTTATTCAATTATATAATTAATATTTTTAATTAATTTTTATTTCATTTTATGTAGAAAATTGAGTAGTTTAATATTATAAAAAAATTATCATAAAAATGTTATTAATTGTGTTGTAATTTACCATTAACTCTCCGCTATTTATTACAATAATATAGCAGAAAATGCACTTTTTACATAATCGATAATAATATTCAATATATTTAATTTTTCTTCAATTTTTCTTAAAATATTA
Source organism: Osedax fenrisi (assembly GCA_964019155.1). Lineage (NCBI taxonomy): Eukaryota > Metazoa > Annelida > Polychaeta > Sabellida > Siboglinidae > Osedax > Osedax fenrisi. The sequence goes on from OZ025242.1 coordinate 79,185,498, forward strand.
GGCAACATTAACATTATACACAGTTCGTTAATGTAAAATATTTTCATATCTATTACCGTTGTGGTTATATTGCCATCGACCAAAACCCCCTCATCGCCCAAAACCCCCTCACGTCCCCTATAATATTTCACGGTTGGAAATTTCACTAAAGATAATTTCACGGTTGTTCTTGTACGGTTTGTAATTGTCACGGTTGTTCCATAAGCCGTTTTTACAAATGTGTATTTAAATAACAATCAAAATATGTAAGATATATTAAATTGTAAAATATATTATGCATTATTTATTTAGGCCGGTGGTATGTGGAAATATGGACGGTAGGTAAAAATTAAATAACTATAAATAGTAAAGTTAACGCGTGCAAGTCGTGCGTTACGCACATTTATTATACGCTCTAGTACACACGAAAATCTAAATGAAAACATGTATATATGGAATAATGATATTTAACTTTATAAATATATACATATACACAATTCATTTTAATTGATCAATTAATATATTCAGATTGATATTTTGGGTTGTTTGATATATTTGGTTTAGTTATATTCTTCAGTTTTTTTTAGCTGCTTTATATCCCGAAGTGAGCCTATACAAAGTAATTAGTAACTACGAATAATGTATTCGCGTGACTCACGCCTTGAGAGATACGCATGAACTTTGTTATTTATAGTTATTTAATTTTTGCCTACCGTCCGTACTATCCGTGGTATGTTCATAATATAATTATATAGAATCTAACCATATATTTATTATATGTATATATATATATATATATATATATATATATATATATATATATATATATATATATAATAATATATAAATATATATATAAAAACTAACATGTAATAATTGTTACAGTATTCAATAACATGCTATATTGCTAACTATATGAAATATGTATTTGTATTTTTATCTAAAAAACCTATAATAGGTATAATATTTAAAATTATACCAACTAATACAGCAATGATACATACGTACCTGACTGGGAATCCCGCCTAGTATACAACAGAAAATTGAACAGTATGCGCTGAATATGCAGTGTTCTGAGTTAAGCTCTATAGATGCAACACTGTGCAACGAAAGCGCTGGATGAAATAACACACCAACTATGTCTTAAACAGGTTTTTTTTGAAACGTCACTCGTGATATTGGTCCATTCACCATTAAAGCTGATATCACAATAACTACAGCCCGATATCGATCTGATATTTATAGCCAGATATCGGCTGCTTCACATTATTTTAATACATTTACTAGATATCGAGCAGATAAAAGTGTTTTATAAACAATTATAAATAATTTTGTAATCTATTTAGATCAGCCACTATCACTATTATAATTCTCAGATGATTATATTTTTAAATATCTGCTACTATAAATCTGATTCCCGAAAGTTATACAAAATAACTTATCAATAAAATCACATATCATATTTATTATAATTATTATATTTTATAATCACATTTAATATTTAAAATTACATATATACTACTAGTTATACACATATAAATAAATATATGTAATAAAGATTAATGTAATAACTAAGTTTTAACCGCAGAGATTACAAAATATAATTACTTGAGCTCTCTAAATAAAGATAATTTCGGTTCAAAATATATCGCAACATTGCAGGTGGTGGTGAGTGAGTGATTTGAATTTTGAACAAACATGTATTAATAGATATGGGAGGAGCTAAGTAAATATCATAGACTATGATTACATAGAGAATATCGAATATGGCCTTTGTTTGTTTTGATTACGATTGCCTAAATAAATTTGCCTAAATAAATAAAATTTAAAATATTTTACTTGTATCGTTGTATACTTTAAAATTATAATAACAACACATGTATATAATTCTTATAATATATACTACATGTACATTTTCCATATAAGTTTATCATGTATACTAGTATGTATAATATCGAAACAAGTATTTTTAATTTGACTTTATATTCAGTAATCAAAATAAAAGGGTATCATATTCGATGCAGACCGATAATACTCACGAATTGATATTAAATATGATACTAAATCTATATAAATATATATATATATATAATAATTTGCCGCCGGTTATTTGTATTCATATTTTGTTTTAATTTAATTTTATATTTATATTTGATTATTTATGAAAAGTGTATTTGTATTTTATCTAAAAAACCTATAATAATTACAGTATAATCCGAATATTCCTTGACCCGAGCTAAGCTCTAAAGCAGCAAAACTATGCAAGAAAAGCACTGGATGAAACAACACACCAACTATGTCTTAACCAGGTTTTTTTTATTGAAACACGAATCGTGGTAAATAATAATAATAATAACAAAGATTTTGCGAAGCAAAGATATAACACTCCATATCTACGTAATGTGATTATTATTTATACTACCAGCAGTATCGAAATAGATAAATATATAAATTTAAAAATAAATTTAGGTTTGCTGCGATTTGCAAACTACAGTGTTTTCATTGCTCTATTAAATTTTATCTAAATTAGCTTTTACTCGCTTTTTAATATAATGTTATTTTATATGATCTTATATTAAAATGAGTACAAGAGTATATAGCAGTGCTTTGTAGGTATCTTCCTACACTTTTATATTATAAAAATAGCAAGTAATTATAATACTGTAATATTAATTTTTATAAATAATGTATTTATGAAATTATTTATCATATGTTTATGATATATTCATAACATAATTGAAACATGTAAAAATTAATTAAAGTGTATTCATCTATAACCCAGGAAAGGGATATATGTGAACTAAATATGACACAAAAACCCTACATTATTGTTATACTCCTATACACTAATTAGGGTACATTAGAGTGGCTCGTCAGTCATTAAATATGTTGCTTCAGTAAAAACTATAAAATATAATATATATAAACAGTAGTGTAACAACTAACAATTGTGTTATACTCAATTGAGTTGTCAATTTGATGTTTAATAATATTTTATAGGAAAAATACTTTATAATTAAATTTACTGCGCATGCGTAGCATTTATTTATCTTTAGTTTTACCTTGACAACCAATTAATTGATATCGTCTTCTAATATAATTATATATTTAATACTCATTTAAGAGAGTTAAGTATATTTAAATCAAAATATGGATCTAACAAACTCTCAAAAAATTTAAAATTTTGTATAGTTAAAAATATTTTTATTTTTTTAAATTAGAAAAAAATATAATATAAAAAAATGTTTATTGCGGTCATCTCAATGATAATTAAAATTATATTATGGTAAAAAAAAATAAAATTGACTAGGTCCTAGAAATTTTTTATTCATCTTTCCTTGAAAATATTTATTTTTTCTATAGAAATCATTAACATTCAAATTATTCCTAGAATTATTTAAACACATTTTTTTTAATAATCATATATAGTAAATATATATTATACATTTATTAAGAATATAATAAACTTGATCTGAATTTTATTTTTGATTAAAAACAAAAAACAAAAAATATTCAATAAATAATAAACAATAAAAAGTTCAATCAAATATAAATGATAAAATTATAAGGAAATTATTATTTAAAAATTATTTTTTTTCTGCTATTCTGTTAATAATATTTAATTCTAGTACATATATATCGTATGACAAAATTCATTAATAGGAAGTATATTAAAAAATGTATTGAATTAATTTTGTATCTACTCCATTATAAGATTTCCTATCAATCCTATAATTGAAAGTCATATTGACTATTCAGTATTTTACGAATTAAGTTAATTTTGTTTGTATTAAATTATATTACATGTTTTCTAATATTATCTTACTGAAGCGATACATTATCTGAAAATGTTATATTTGTCAAGCCGCTCTAAGGTACATGTTAATTAAATACTAAATTTGTCTTCACTGTACCCTAAATTAAAGTTTATTAGTACCCTAATTTGTAACCGTGTTATGTTACTTTATTACAAAATGTATTCATTTCATGTTGATGTTTATATTAATTGTAAATAATTACAGATAAATATAAGTGTAAATGTAAAGAGATGACGAATGGTGAAATTGATAGAAAAATTGCGGCAACCTTTAAATCGATTAAAGTGTGTTCTAATAATGGTTAATATTACAATTAAAATTATATAACATTTATTTTATGTATAAATTAAATTAAAACTTTATAATATAATTTGTTGTAATATACTTCTCATATCTATGGAATATATATATATATATATATATATATATATACAGTCAACTCCCGATAAGTCGGACTCGCAAGGGACCGGGAAAAGTGTCCGACTTAGCGAGATGTACGACTTATCCGAGATTAAGAATATCATGCAAATAAGACATGAAATGCGAATTAAATGGTTACCGAAATATGGAATTATGCAACAATCAACAACATAAAATGTTGTATTCAATATTATTACTTATTAAAATTATAATATTCATTATTTAAAGTAAACATTTCTGAAAATTTATAAAAAGTCCGACCTATCCAGTATAAAAATCATAAAAATGACTATAATATGTGTCCGACTTATCCAATCCAACTTATCCGACTAAGTTAACATGGAACTAGATACAAATCCAACCAAACCAACTAAATGTGTCCGACTTATCGAGAAGTCCGACTTATCCGTAGTCCGACTTACCGAGAGTTGACTGTATATATATATATATATTATAATAATAATATTTATTAGATATTTTTTTTCAATAATATATCAAATATAAATAAAATATTCACTTATTAAGTGGATGAGTGCCGTTCGTTTTATAAATATATTTTCTATTTAATAGAGATATTTATAAGTTTTAAATGCTAAAGCATATGCTACACCAAAAATTACCTATTATTTCGATGAGGATATCGACGGGGATATCGTTGGTGATTTGAATTTAGAGATTTAAAGGAAAAAATTAATAATATGTTTGAAATTTTAATTAAAATTATACTCAAAAATTAATTAAATACATTAAAAAATAGAATATATAAACAATATATAACAAATAGACGCAAAATAGTATATCAATAAAAGCAGGGAACAATAATATTGGAAGGATATCTGGCTAAAGGAGCGGGAAATGGATAGAACTGGTTTACTATTTAATGATTATATATGTCTGGTATAAGTAAATAATTATTTTGTGACTTATATTTCAAGATATTCTATTTAGAATAAGTATATATATACCTACATTTTATATTGCTACTTTATTCTCTGTAGAGTATATAGGTGTTGTAAATAATGTATATAATATAATGTAGATCAGGGATAAATCATATAAATATCAAAATCAACACCTATGTTGTGTGTTAGATGAAAATTAAACATATTTATATACATATTCATTGGTTATTGTTATGTCTTGTAGTGACTCCTGGTCTTATATTCATACATTAGTTTAGGTGTAAATAGATAACTAGTAATGCTAGTTTTTAAATTTTTAGATTAATATTATTTACAATTTTATTAGATTTTGAAAAATATATAATCTATTTAATATATAAATCATTAGATTTATATTATAATATTTATATGTAGAGATGTATAATTAATCAATTAAAATTAAATTAAATACATATTTTATTATGATAAAACGAATAAAGTCCTCATCCCCTTAAATATTCTAAATGTGTCCAAAATAAGAATACTCTTTTTTATAGTTGTCACCGAGCCAATATATATATATATATAATCTTATTATTATCACTAATTATATTATAATAAAATCACTAGATAAGAATAGTGTATATGAAGAAGATGAAGAAGAAGAGGACGATGATAAAATGGATGATGAACCAATGCAGGGGAATTCTCCTCATTATTAAAATAAATATATAAATTTAATTCTTATATTTTCTAAACGAATATTTCTAGATTATATATTGCCATATATTTCCGGATTATTGATTGCCATATATTTCTAGATTATTTACTTATCGGATATTTCCAGATTATTTTCTTATTGGATATTTTCTTGACGTATATTTCCTGATTATATCTTGCCGTATATTTCCAGATTTATTTCTTGCCAAATTAACCACATGTTGCCGGATTTTTTTTGCCAACAAAATCCGGATTCTGTCCGGAAAAATTTGGATATTGCCAAAAAATAATTTGCTGGGACTATACAAACAAAAATGTATTTATAAAGTAAATATTCAGGGTGATATGGTCATTTAAATTAACATGGGATAGATGGGAGATTTTACATGTGATTTTTTTTGTTGATAAAATTCTAATTTTTTAAGAATATAAGCAATTTTTTAATATGTTATTACTTGAGTGATAACCTCCTTAAAATCATTTTTGAAATATTTTTTTTATTAATTCCTAGCAATTTCATAGAATTTTACTAAATTTTTGTAAAATGATATAACTTTTTTAATTTCTTATTATTAAATTTAATAATAATCGCTTTATTTATATAAATAAAGCGATGAGAGCTGCAGAAAATAGAGAGGGATGGACAAAAAATGGTGACGAAATCTACTGCGCCCCTACGGCATCCAAATGCTATGGGATAGGTACAAATAATAATCTAATAATATATATATATTATTAATATATTATCAAAAAATAAATAATAATAATTGTTATTTTATAAAATGTGGATGTTTAAGGAAATTGTTGTGGAATTTTAGCATATATTTTCAAATGGTTGTAATTTGGAATTTTTTGTTATATATTAATAAGTAATAGCTTTATTTATATAAGTGTTAAAATTAAAAAAAAAATATTCAATATTAATAATTTTAAGATCTAACCGAACTTTAGTTTTTTTTATATTTTTTTATTTAATTTTGTTTTGTTCATATTTTTTAAATATTAAAATGTGGTCATAATCTTATATAATGATATATAAGTATAAAAGTATAATATTATGTATGTGATTTATATGACTATTTATGTAATAAATCATTTTTGTATACAATATAACAGTGAATTTGTTCAAATTTATTAAATATTTTACATATTTATTAAATAATAAAAATATGGTCATAATCTTATATAATGACTATTTATGTAATAAATCATTTTTTTATACAATATAATATTTGTTCAAATTTATTAAATATTTTACATATTAATAAAAATAAAACTATGGTCATCTTATATAATGATATAAAAGTATAATATTTATGTAAATCATTTTTGTATACAATATAACATGTGGATTTGTTCAAATTTATCAAATATTTTTTAACATATATTACATATTTATTAATAAAAATTAAAATATGGTCATAGTTTTAATATAATAATATATAAGTATAAAAGTATAATATTATGTATATGATTTATATGACTATTTATGTAATAAATAATTTTTTTATAAAATATAACATGTAGATTTATTAAATATTTTTAACATATATAAAATGATATATTATAAAACTAAATGACAATTTAATGAGTAAAATATTTTACACATTAAATTGTCATTTAGTATTATAGTTTTGCATTGTTTTTTGTGCTTGTGCTTGTTTTTAACTGTTTCTCTAATTCTGACATTACGCTCTACTGGATGGCTCATAATCTTGGCTGTCACGCCAACTAGCTGGATACAACGCTCGACAGATTGGGTGTAGCAAGGGAATTGGGGAAAGGTGAAGATCGTAATGTCTTCTGCTTCCAGAGATGATGATTCGACATCACTATTCAAAACAGACTAGAGCTTGTCATTATTATAAGGTACCAGTTGATAGTAGTCGTCTGCCTCGAAGTTAACTGCAGGCAATATGAAACTTCTCACAGTGTTTTTGGGTCTCGACCTGGCATCCAATATTCACTCAGCTGCCATTCGGCGCACACTCTGTCTTGCATCTGTCAACATTGATGTTAGCAAGTTCTCGCTATGTAGGGCGTAAGCATTGTTTGAGATGACCTTCCTCATCTCATCCTCCACTATCTCTGACCCGAGAGACTTGGTCAAGGTTATCATGTTGAAGATGTGGGTTGGACCATGGACGAATAGTGGCTTGGCTTTTATATAAAACCAGCTGCGGGCATACATCCTCACAACAAAGTTGGCAAGGAGAGTGAATTCAACGGTAGGAGTCTCTGTTGATATCCAGACTCTTAGAATTCATGTGGCAGTGGTAAGCCACCGTTAGTTTCGCCAATCACTCTGTCACTTCTCCTCGGTCGATGGCCAGGATGATGTCTCACAAGTACAGCTTATCAGAGCTGATGTCTGTAGCTGAGTGGAGATGATCTATGTAGCTGTCATCGATACTTATAGTTCCAGTTTGATGAAGATCTTCCTCAGAGGCAGCTCATTGAGGTGAAGAAGACAGATCTGAATAGCAATATCATTAATAGAATATTATGTCCATTTAGATTATTTAAATATTAATTACTCACTATCAGTTTAGTAAAAAATATATGTAAATTAATAAATAAATAAATCAGTATAAAATATATATCTATATTACTTTGATCTTACCATCCAGTAGTATTTATGGCCATGATATCTTTTGAGCCTGGTGATTATTCCTCCATGTCGACCCGTGTTACTATTGGTGCCATCTGCTCCGATAGCTACTATACCAGATAGGTCGACGTCTGCTAGACCCTCTACAAAAGCATTGAACACAAGCTCCGCCTTGCCTCCATTGGGGATTACATGTGTTACATACGAGCTGCCTGGCTCATTGATAACAACGACACGTTCCTCTTTTTCCAGAGTGTAATCCCTCTGAAGAGTATTATTTTTCTTTCCATCAAAGAAGAGGCCGTAAATGGAGGCGACTTTACGGCAATTCTTCCTGCACTTCTTCCTTGGTCTTCTAACCATGTTGCGATCAATCAGCCTAGATCGGTCAGTGTCTGTGATTAGGCCGACGTCGTAGAAGGCTACGGAAAGATAGCAGCAGCTGCACGATCAGGCACGCGATATCTCTCCACGTTCTGCATCAGTCTCATAGAAGATTTGTGAGTTAGGGCTGGCTTGAGTGGGTCGAGTGTCTTGCTGAGGGGGAATGTAGTCATCTCCAGAATCATCACAACTGGAGCTGGAGTCGGAAAGGTAGTTGAAGTCCTCATCACTTTCCATGGCTGAGTCAATGTCCTCATTGTCCTCCCTGTTATTATAAATTGATATTAATTATATTACATCTATAATAACATTAAATTGAAGTGAATAATATAAAGTGCGATTAGATAAAGGAAATGCAAATATAAATGCACATGTAAGTTAATTAATATATTTTGATAATAGTATTATAGATAGTATAGTTTATTATATACACTAAATAAAACACATGTTTAATAGTAAAAACATTTATTATATTATAATATAGTGGAATTATTGACATCAATATCACAACATATATAAATATATATAATATATTACCAATTATCAAATATTAATTATTATTATAATAATATATATATTATACTATATAATAAATATTACCTATTTATGTTAATAGTTACAACACATATGATAGTTTTCTAATTTATAGCTATAACCAGAGTTGGGCAGTATCGCTGATAAAGTATTTATTAAAGCAAAAAATCAGTATAGTAGATACATTTGTATTTTTATTTACATCAATTATAAAAGTATTTGTAATCATATATTAGTCATAAATAATATCTATGATGCTATCTACTAAGAATAGTATGTAAACAAATACTACAAATATTAAAAATATATATATTTATATATTATATGTATATATTATATATTATTTATATCAATAGTTTATAATATCATATTATAAATTAATTTTAATATATACAAATATAAATATCTTTTGTACATATTGAAATCAATTCATTGTTAACAATTACTGATATATCACTTATAGAGATTTATTCTGTAAAACAATTATATACATTTATTGAAAACAAAGACATTATTTTTATAATTTATTTTAAATAATAATTGATTTATATATATATATGGACATTAGAGCCATATATGTTTATAAGTGAAAACTTCATCTAAGTTCCTGGATGGGATGAAAGGACTCCACCAAATAAAAATAACAATATATATATATATATAAATATATTATATATATATCTATATAATTTATATCTATATATTATATATATTGGATATAATTGTTATGTATTTATATCTACTGTAAATTATATCTATGTAAATTCTGTATTTATAATTGTATCTACTATGATTTTTTTAAGTAATTGTAGTTGTATTAATTATACATTTTTTGAGTATCGTTCCCAGCTCTGGCTATACGATATATATATATATATATATAAACATAGTTGGCAAAAAAGCTTTTTTTTGGTTCCAGGTTTTTTGTTTTTTTGCTAGTTTTTTGGGTTTTTTGGTTTATTTATGGTTTTTTGGTTTTTTCATGGATGAAAATAATTATTATTATAATATACAAATTATATTTTGTAATTAAAGGTCATATTAATAGAGTAAATGTAAATATAAAATATTTATATATATATATAATTATTAATATAATATTAATTATAATAATAGATTAGCTATTTAATTTATATTTAATCAAAAAACCAAAAAACTAATATTTTAACAAAAAACTAATATTTTAACAAAAAACTAATATTAATAATTAACTTAATTTACTATATCCTTTACTTTACATATGTGCAACGTAATTAATAAATACTACCTGCCGCAATAGCAGTAGTATCAAATCACCTAAATAGTATAGTTAGGCTCGGTTTTCATACAACAATATTTATATAGCTCAATTAAATTATATGTAATATAAATTAGATTTTACTCGCCACATAGATATGTATATATATATATATATAAATGCTATAGCATTTAAAACCTATATATCCTATTGCTTTGTTATGTATTAGAAATTAACACTTAGTTTTTATCATATAAATAATAATTTAAACATATTATTTTACATTATAAACAACACCTAGCTCCTAAAATTAACCCGATATAGGTGGCGCTCTAGGTATTTTCTATACAAAATTGAATTACACGACGTAAGTGTTATATGATTAAAGGGTGCATTTTTTTTAATATACCAACATCCGATGGTACATTGGGACATTGGTATGTCTACGGAAAATGTATCCATAATATATACCATCTTTACATTGTGTAGATGTTACATTGTGACATTGGGATGTTACGTTTTTTTGTAACATGTCAATGTACCAACGTCCAATCTGAATTTACATGTATAAGAATACAGATGGGACGTTGGTACATTACAAAAAAAGCTTGCTAACTTGGTATGTTACAAAAAACGCCCCGATAAACATATAACATATAACATATAACACTTACGATAAAATCGTTTAAATGTTATACATATAACTTATATCTTACCTTAGAAAAATATTTGCTACTTATATAAATAAACTACAAGTATAAACATAATATACTTTAATAATTAAAGTTTAAACATGAATTAAATTTAATATATTTAAATGTATATAATATTATATTATTATATGTTATTAATAATAACTATTATATTATATTAAATATAATAATTATTATTATAATATATGACATTTAATTTATATTTAGACAAAAAATCTTCACAAAAAAAACATAGTAAGCTTAATTAATTATTATTTATTTAATAAAATTGAAGTTTTAAAATGAATTAATAAAGTATATATAATTATTATAATAATATAATAGAATATATTATATATTTAATATATGCTATTTAATTTATATGTTAGCAAAAAACCAAAAAACCTATGAAAAAACCAAAAACCAAAAAACCTCACAATGCCAACTATGTATATTATTATTATTATTAAATTTTATTTAAACACTTTTTAATAATATATAAATAATATTAGTAGTATAGTTACTATACTACTAATAATAGTATGTTTACATATCATATTAGTACTTACAAATAATCGAATAAAATTCGTGGTCGTTTAGATGTGACAGGATCGTCTCCTCCGACGATCCAGCTGACTCAGGTCGCATTCTACTCTGTATTGATGTTCTCTGGTCTTGTAGGAAAGTGATTTCTGCATTATTCTGCGTCCTTTTACAAGTACTACTTGAAGTAGCTGTTTTAATAATTAATCTTTTAATCTTATTCACTATACTCTTTAAGTATATTATAGGTATATACGCAGAATTCCACACTTGAATAATAGATGATCATCATCAGGATGCGGTTTTATACCCGTCGGGCATGTTATTCTATAATTATTATAATAATAATAATAACTATAATAATACCTAATTAAATTTGTTTACTTATCATAGATCAATAATTTTTTTTTTAAATGTACATATATAAAATAAGGAATAAAACTACCCATTAAAGGAAAACTACATAATTATTGTTTTCATTTATTAACATTCAAACATTTTATTGGATGATTCAAAGTGACAGGTCTTGCATTTAAAATACAATATACATAGACATTAGAGTGAGGGCAATAGACCTCACTCAATATCTATGACCATAGACATCTAAGGGGCGAAGCCCTGTATGTATTAATATATAACGTCTTTGTCTATGACAATATTATATTATATTATATTGAATATATGATTATTTATAAATATAACTTATACGCATAAAAAGTGATGCTATACAAATTATAAGTAATTAAATTATTCAATAATTAATTTATATAAATATATATTAAATATATCATTTAATATTACACTATATTAAATATTATACCTTTTACAAAGAAAATAAAACTTGTTGACTAAATATAGGAACACAAATATTATCTGTAAAACAGCGCATGACAATTGAAAAACGAATACTTCCGGAAATACTTATTATTAGCCGTATTATTAATATATAGTAATATATATTTATTTCAATAATATTATTGATAATTTACACATTTACAAATGGAAACTAATGATACAGAAAGGTAATATTATCATCTAATTAATCTATATATATATATATATTTGTATTTTCATATAAGTTTTCATTATTATCCTGGATTATTATATTTGATACAAGGTAAAATTTGTTTACAAATATAAACAATGTTTTAATAAATTATAATCACACATTCCTTTTAATTAATGTATTAATAATCATCAATAATAACATTATTATTCATCGTTTCATTTGTATATTTCTTATACTAATGCGATACTAATATTGGTGTGATAATGTAGTTATTATAGTAACAGTGAATCTCGAAGCAGGCCGCGATTATTATTATTAGAATGTCATAGTTCAGTTTTTATGATTTCTTTGGTTTGATTTTTAAAACCGTTTTATTTTGCTGTTTTTTGTAGCTGCATTATATCCCCAAGTTAGACTAAACAATATTGTGTTACTATAAAATATCTTATAATGCGTACAATGTGTAGTAGTGCATATATAAGTTGAACTCAATTTGAACTCTTGACATTATTATAATAACAATCGGCGGAATGCTTCGAGATAATTCATAGTTACTATATTAATTATTTTCTATTCTAAATAATATTTTAGAGTTATCTATTGATTTTATTAACTTAATAAATCATTAGTATTTATAAAAATATAAGTTAGAATGGATTCGAAATGTTATATCATCATTATGATGACATCATAAGCAGTATTATTATTAATATTTTTTCATGCATTTTATTTTTTAGATTATAAACTAATGAAGGTTATTTATTATGGTGTAGATTTAAAACCCCAAAAAAACCTCGATTTTAAATTTGGTATAAAATAAATATCAGTAAACTACTTGATAAGTAGATCATATAATTTATATTTTAAAATAACATTTTTGAGTTAAGATATTCATATTTAACTATTATTATTTAAAGAATATTATTACCCGAGAATATATCTATTTTATATACAGCCAGTCTGAAGGTAAATTATTATACTATTTTTTTCCATGGTATACTTGGATATGTATTACCAATATATATCCAAGTATAGCCAATATATTTTATAAAAATGTAAAAAAAACTAACAATGATAGTTATATATTATTAATATAATATATATATATATTATAATATATTATTAATAGTGAATTATAAATTATAACACTGATTTTAACACTGATTATATAAATATATATTTATACATATATCAATAGAAAATGTGTATCCATTGAAGATATTTATTACTAACATCAAAATAATATATACCTATAAGTATATAATATAATTGTTTTTAAATTGATTTTTCAATGGTTTAATGTCTTAATTGAAAACAAATTCTATTTTTTGTTTTTATGGAATATATTTAAAAAAAAAATTTATATAAAATATATTCAATTATCTAAATCTTATAGTTTATATTTGAATAGATTTATATTATATATAAATAGTATTGGAATATGATGATATTATTATATATATATATATATATATATATATATAACATACTTTAAAACCAACGGGTGTCACTTGGCAGATTTTGAGAATAGTTAGTTTGACAGAATATTGGCTAAAAAACTTTAAAAACCCCTATTTTGGAAGTAAGCTATTTTTTAAAATAAATTATTATTTCTTAGTTACAAATTATGCTTTCTAACTGTAACCTGTGTACAGTATTCAACTGTAATTATAGTTCCAGACAGGATGAGATATCATACCACCGATTCCCGAAAATAAAGATCGGTTAGTTAATTCATTAATAATTTTAGAATATTTTGTTAAACAATTTTTAATTATAATTAAATTTAAATATTTTAAAATATTATATTATTAAATATGTACACCTCATAATGAATATATAAGTCATATTATAATCTATTATAATGGTTATTAGATTATTATTTTATTTGTAAGCTATTTTTTAATTGATCAAAATTGCATATTTATCGCGATTATAATCATTTTGCAAAGTGACATACGTTCGCGAACGTTGACCATGATTGTAGATATTATATTAGTATAATCCACACGGTATTAATCCACATATTTATTATATACATTATATATAATATGTAAGATAACATGTATCATACAATATTATTAATATACATCATTTATTTATTATATATTATGCCTATCATATAGGTTACTGAAGAAGTTTCATACGGTATTCAATATTTTAGATGGGGTTTGAGCACTAGATAGTTATAAATAGAATATATGTTTATATTCACGCATCAATGCATACACTTTATGCATCATACATTATATCTATTGATCAAATTGGCTTACTAATATATTTTATATATATGTGTGTTCAGTATAATTATTAAGCCCATTTTATCAATAGATATATCATGTAGTGTATGATTCATACAGGGTATACACTTATAATTGATATATTCAGTGATGCATGAATATAAACATATTCTATTTATAAATATCTGTGCTAGAATGTAATATGATAGACATAATCATCATGCATTTTGATTTATACATTGATGCGTGGATATAAACATATATATGATACCTAATCTATTAATAACTCACAATTGGCGTCCGCTTAAATTGTTGGAAACACTATTCCCAACTCGTTCATCCCCCTATAATTTTGTAGATTTGATATTTCTCAATGCATTAATTAAGTGCACTCACACACGTGTCTTATACATAGGGGCGTCGGAATAGGGGGGGCAAGGGGGGGCGGCCCCCCCTGAAAAAATATAGGGGGGGCAGTATATCTTTTGCCCACCCCTGAAAAAATATAGGGGGGCAATATATATATTGCCCCCGCCCCATATTTTTATTTATATGTATATATTAATATATCCACATCTATATATATATTATATATATTATATATATATATATATATATATATATATATATATTGTATAGTTATTAAATTCACTATACAAAAAACAATGATATTATTACTTTATTATAGAGTAATAAAATAATTGTTTTTTTTTGTATAGTGAATTTAATAATTGAAAAACTATTGTTCTATTCAATTATAATATTTATTTATTAATTATTAATTTATTACTTTGAATGAATTAAAACTTTACAGTATGGTGTGTTAGGGGCGTCGGAATAGGGGGGGCCAGGGGGCATCCCCCCTGAACTAATATAGGGGGGCAGTATATCTTTTGCCCCCCCCCCTTGACAAAATATAGGGGGCAGTATATATATACTATAGTGAATTTAATAATTGAAAAACTATTGTTCTATTCAATTATAATATTTATTTATTTATTAATTATTAATTTATTACTTTGAATGAATTAAAACTTAACAGTATGGAGTGTGCCATATATATTATAAACAGTTTATAACTTGTAACCCTTATTACATTGCATTACATTCTTGTATACAGTTCATTTTCTATAACATTATTAAAAGTTACTTATATAAAATGGATATTATATCATTTTTAAATAAAAACACTAAAAATATGGTAATAGTTCTGAAAGGTTGGAAATTATATTCACACATATTAGATATTTAATTAATATAATATAATAATATTACAATTATAAATCGTACATATGAGAATATTATTTTTTGATTAATTGTGATTTAGTTATGGAAAAGTTATTATTTATTTCTGGAAAAGTTCTGGATAAGTTATGATTTAATTCTGCGCAGGTTCTGGATTAGTTATAATTTAGTTCTGCGTAGGTTCTGGATTAGATCTTATTTTGTTCTGGCAAAGTTCTTGATTAGTTATGATTTAATTCTACGTATACGTAGAACTATACGTATACGTATACATAGAACTAACCCAAACCTATAGGTTCTGGGTTAGTTCTGGAAATGTTCTGAATTTTAGTACATCCCATGATCTAGACCTAGTTATTTACTAATATATTTACTAATATTTACTAATATATTATAAAAATTTACAGATCCTTAAATATGATGAACTAATCGTAGATGATCTATGAGCGGAGTTAAATATATTCAAAATTGCCAATTCGTTTTCTACAATAGAAGAAGTAATTTCTTACTTTATTAATGTTGAACATGTTAAATTATTTCCAAATATTGTAAATCTTCTTAAATTAATCATTGTCAGACCGATAAGTTATGTGAGTTGTGAAAGAGGATTTAGTACCCTTCACCGAGTAAAAACATGGTTGAGAAACAACATGACATCTAGTCGTTTAAATTCTGTAATAGGTTAAATTCCTAATACCCAATATAGGTACATATGTAAAATATGCTAAAGAGTTTGACAATATTAGTATAGATGCAATAATAAATGAATTTATTCTAAAGAATAATTGGCGAAAATCAAAATTTTCTATGTATCTTTTTAATATTAGCATAATAGACTTTAAATTGCAGCATAACAGCAGCATAATAGCATGACAAATTAATAGCAGTATAATAGATATTTAATAGCAGCATAATAGCACAATGTAAACATATGAGGCTATTATGCTGCTATTATGCTGCTATTACTGTTTTCTGGGGTGCAAAAAAAAATATCTAGAACAAAATCATGCCCCCCTCTATTCTGAAATCGTTCCGACGCCTCTACTTATACATATATAGTACATGCTTTTATACATAAGCATATATGACTTATACATAATCATATATTATAGTAAAATGATTATAATGAATACAAATTATGATGCTGATCGAGAATGTCCATCGTGATCATGTCCAACACTGATTAAAAATATATAAATAAAACATATTACTTTATTATAGTTGTACAAAATTGGCTGTATATACTAGAAATGAATCTACTCAAGATACTTCGTGCTAAGGGTTCTGAAGATATATGTAATCTATGAGTACTGTCGTCATTTTACAGAAAAATCTACACTTTATCGAGGTAAAAATTAATTAACTATTTATTTTATAAATTATAATAAATTTATAATAACTCATTTTTTAAAGGAATGTTTAAAATGTGATGCAAGTTCTACATCGATATCAGTATCCCCGACAAGCAGACCTAGACGTATCATCCAAAAGTTTATTTCTATAATAGTTAATATATTAAAATATATGTATATATATACAATTAAATTATAGAAAATCAAATTCAAATATTATTTCAGATACAGAAACTGATACAGTATCAGAGTGAGAAGATTATTTAATGCTGTATCAATTTCTTAACTTCCCACTTGTGAGCCATATCCTTAAGCTTGATCAGGTACAAAGAGAAATTTAGAATTCCGCTCTGATTAACCTTCCGGTCGTTACTCCAATAACAATAGATTTGTATGTTTCTTATATCCAAGATAATACTATTGTTTCACTTTGTCTTGATATTTAGATTAAATTTATAGATTGTATTGTAATAGTTGTGTTAATTAAGTATGTACAGATGTTAGTAGCTCTATGGCTAGCAATCTCATTCTATTTATGGATGTAACTAAAAACAATACAAATAGAAAATGTTCCACTACTTTATTCTATGAATATGTACATAAATTGTATGTTTCATTTAATCTATCAAAATGATATTATTTATGTGTCTAATATATGTAAATGTTTATTAAAATTGTATCTGTAAATAATGTATTATTTAACTATTGTGGACATGTCATATTTATGATGCTGTAATTTGTTATTTTATTAAACATCGACTAAATATTGTTTTGTCACTTGAAAACTGTGATACTATATGTAAAAATACTAAAAATGGAATCCGCCAACTATTAAATACATATGTAAATAAATTTCTGCAATATTACTTATTTTCTGATTATATTAATTATTTATTATATATGAGATTATTTATATTTATATTTATATATGATAAATAGTTTATTAAAATAGATAAATAAACTTATGTCATATATTAAAAAACCGGTTTAAAATAATAAAATATCAATTTTATCTATGATTATATGTTATAATTATTATAAGCAATCGAAAGTATTTATTATAATTTATTAGCAGGTTAATTATATTAAATAAAATGTAAAATAAATAATATATTTTATAAAACTGAATATTTATGAATATTTTATTTAACTTTAAAAAAATCTACATTTGTCTATATTGACATGCTGATCATTTTTTTTTAAATATAAACATATACATGATATAATACAGAGTGTTAATTTCATTAAAAAATATGCATTAGTGATTTAGTTAATGGTATTATAATTATTATAAATATACTAAAACATGCAAAATTTTTACTATTTTTTTTGCATATTTTTTCTTATTTGATCATAACTTTGTTTTATTAACAAATAAAAAAATATTACTTCTATTATAGAATTTAAAGAATAATATACATGAAAATAGATTTAACATAATATATTTAATATTAATTAATTAATAATACGTGTCGAGTTAAAAATTACAAAAATGTATAGTTTATTCATAATATGAGTTTAAAAGTGTTATTTTGGCATATTTTTCAAAATTGAAATTAAAATACAAATGTTATCGTGACGTCATAGTAAGATCGTATTATGATAATTGACAGATAAATTATTTTTAAAATAAATAATAATTAAAATTAAAATACTTTAATAAATCACTTATTGATATAGTATAAACTTGTGGAACAGATTATTATGTAGCTATATTACTAAAAATTAGTATTATAAGTTAAAAATTCAAATCTATCATTAAAATAATAAACATCAGTTATTTACCGATAATATAATACTGTTGGAAATTTAAATAAACCAGCGGTATTGAAAATGAATCGTCCTAAATTTTGTGTAAGAATTATTATATATTGTCTTATTAAGAGCATTTTTTATCTATGATTTATTAAAAAAGAGCTAAAAGAATAAAAATAGCTAGAAATGTTATAAAAAGGATATAATGTGAATATATAAATGTAATATAGTGTATTTTTATATATTGAAATATACCCATTTATTTCCATATAATTGTAAAATAGTTTGTTTTTATACATAAAATATAATATATGTATATATATATATATATATATACAATAACATTGAATTCATAATATGTATATAAATGTAATAAGTATAAAATAAAGTATTTTGTGTATTGAATTATAATATATTTATATAAAATAATATTGAATTATTGAATTATTGAATTTATAATTGAAAAACTTTGAATACAATTTACTCAGATTAATTTGTATCAATACCTATAGACTTCAAATGCCTACTCTCTGAATATGAATACAATGAATCTAATTTTTCATGATATATATAAATAACATTTATAAGAATATAGTAATGCCTCAATAATAGTATTTTTTGTATACATTCTATTTTATATGCCATTATATGGAAAATTATATATAAATGATATATAACTACATATATATAAATAATATATTAAATTTATTAGAAACAAATTTCATTTTATTGTAGCTATATATACCCTTGGTATAATGTAAACATTTCTCATATATTTATATAATATTCATTGAGTAGTAGGCTTTTGAATAACACTATGAATTTCCTATCTAATACATGTAAAATAAACAAAATGGCGGCAGTGTGAGGTCTCCCCTTAACTTCATATCAGTAATTTTTGGAAGGATAAATCACAAAATATTGCTTCGTGAAGTGCTTCGCAAAATAGTTGTGTTCTTTGAAAGATTTCTACATTTAAATTGATTTTAATAATTCTTATATTATATATTCTTGGTTATACAGTATTATGATTTGTCATTTTTGAAAATGTTATCCAGTTAATCCTGTATCATTATCACTATCCTCTATATGTTCATATAATATTTCAGAAAGTTCGCCTTCATTAAAATATCAAAGTTTGCTTTAAATTATATAGCTTACTTACTATAAATTGTGATTGTTAACAATCTATTTAACTATATATGATTTATGGAATTGCTTATGCACTAATTTATTGTACAGTTCACATATAAGTTATATGATATAACTAATAATGTAATCTACTTTCAATAATTTCATATGGATAATTATTTTGAGAAGAATACTTTGTATAAAACTACAAATACTTTGTACACCTCTATTATATAAGTAATGTTTGCATATATAAAATACTATAGTACAAATTCTCATATAAAATAATAAATTATTACAATATAAAGTTATATCAAAGATTTTCCGAAGGAAAGATATAACACTTACGCGAAATCGTGTAATTCGAATTTGTATACAAAATACCCTGGTGCCACCTATAGCGGGTTACTTTTAGGAACTATGCGTTGTTTATAATGTAAATTCGTATTTAACTATACACTTTTAAAATGTTAAATTATATGCTTTAAATTAATATTTATAGTATAAATAGTGCTGTAAAATTTCAAATCATCGATCTCAAATATCAAATACTTAATTTTTCGGTTCGGTTCTTAAGATATCGGGTATTTTATAATATTTGAAGATATCAAATACTTTTTTTATGATTTCGGTCCGGTTCAGTTTTTAAAATAAATTATAAGTTCTCCAATATTACATTTTGTTTGTAAATATATTTTCGTATTTTGGATCCATAGAAGTATAGTTTAGCAAAATTAAATACAAATATATAAGCAATACGATCTAGGTAACATAAAATGTATGTTTGGGTCAATTATAATTAATTATGTATTAAATAATCTCTGCTAATGCAATAGCCAATAGTATCACTGTATTTATAATCTGACCTACATTTAAAATTTAAAATTTGTTATTGTTTTAATAAATGAGTATTAATAATTTACTAATAATAACGGATATATTAAGTGATTTATATGATTAAAGTAGTATATTTA
Organism: Osedax fenrisi; assembly: GCA_964019155.1. Lineage (NCBI taxonomy): Eukaryota > Metazoa > Annelida > Polychaeta > Sabellida > Siboglinidae > Osedax > Osedax fenrisi. The sequence continues at coordinate 79,207,023 of OZ025242.1, forward strand.
ATTATAAATATACCATATACACTATGTTATTATAATATGTAAATTATAATCCATATTTAATATAAGTGTATCTATTATCATTCATATATTAAATATAATATTTATACAATTATTGTAACAATATTAAATATTACTTTTAATGATTAAAAAATATCATTATAATAATTATATTAAATATAATATTTAATTTTATAAAATATAATAATTAATATCAATTATTTAATCATTATAATCGGGAATCATTGAGTGAGTGCTATAAATAACGAAAGTGAGATTGTATAGAGATACGAAATTTGATATATTTGAAATATATATTCTATAGATTTTTGTTTTATTTTTTATTATTATAATAATAAGTACACGTTTAAAGTAACTTTATAATAAATAATATTGATATTATTTAAAATATATTAAACATGATAACTATAGTTATGATAACTATATATAGTTATCATATATATATATATATATATATATATATATATATATCAAATATATCACATATATGTCGAAAGTTCAAAGTTATAACCATAGTGAACGAAGTTCTATAAATGTACCCATCTAAATATAGATTATAGTTACTCATTTTAAATGAAATATATAATGCAAGCAAATATATCATGCAGATTATATAATTATATAATTATACACACGGTGTATAATTAGATCATACAAATTATGATATTTTCAAGTTTTATCATGCTTATTAATTTGATTAATTAATAACATTATGTACATATATCATGTTATTATTATTAATATTATGTTAAGGGGAGGCGATACACTGGTTTGGTTTACATGTAAACATACAAAAAAAATGCTATTTTTAGAAATCTATTAATAATATTCCATATATTTTATATTATATGTTGAAATTTTAGATTTTTACACATATTTGTTATACGTTTCAAAACAAAATAATTGAAATATCTGATAAAAACACGTTAATTTTCAAACTAAATTGCTAATTAAAATTTTTTAAATACAATTTTTTTAATTTTGAGAAATTACTTTATTCTTACAGGTTTTATCTAGTTATATTAAAAATGAAGAAAAAACATTCAATTTTACAAAAGTTAATACTAGTTATGTCAGCATGATTGTTCAACAATAATTCTTCTGAGTAAATCAAGTTTCAAATATAATATATGAATATAAACAATATGAATATACAGGTACAAATAATATAAACAAAATGAATAATGTAATGAACATAATTTAAACACCACATAAAAGATAATATGTGAAGTATTATAATTTTACATTTAATAAAAAAATTTAAATTCAATTTTTTTTCAGAAAAAAACCAGTGTATCGCGTCCCCTTAAAGAGTGCTATATATTATTGATATTTTGGTGTAGTAATCTTACATATATATCAGTTCTAAATCGAATTTAATGAGGTATATGTATATATTAGGGATAGAGTTAATTACATTTACTTTTTTCACTAAAAATCAAATACAAAATATGTATGTAATATTTTATTCAAATAAAAATACAAGAACAAATATATGTTATCAAATACAAAACAAAATAAAATACGAATACAGTTATGGGACTATTGAATTAGGAATTGTTAGCTATTTAATCTGGGAATACTAAATAGTAGTTAAATTACAGAACGTATAGTAATAGTATTATTAATTAATGTTTACATATAGATATACTAATAGTATTTATCAATATACTAATTTAATAATTATTTATAATATCAAAATAAATGATAAAACGAGAAGAGCTCGTCCCCTTAAGAATATGATAATATGACAGATGTAAATAATAAAATATAAAATTCTTATAAATATTTATAATAAAAAATAATACTTTTAAAAATAAATAATTTTTATTTTTTAACTAATATAAGAAAAATCCCATCTTCATCAGTAAAACCCTAATAATATATTCTGGATTTTCGGGTTTTTTTCCAACCAAATATAAATTGATTACCTAAATTGTAAATATAATTTTATTATATTTACTTTTGTATAAGTATTTATATATAATTTTTATTAATTTTAAGATCATATTATTATTTTAGAAAAGTTATCTACATATATATTATTTCTCTTAATCGTCGTAGTCGTAGTAGTCGTAGTCGTCGTCTTGGTACATTTTTGGTGAGCGAAGCGAGCTAACAGACCTTCTACGAGCGAAGCGAATCTCGCTCGGCACAATTTTTTTCGCGATATACTAATTTAATAATCTATAGATAATAAATCGTCGATAATATTTATATATATCGATTATATAATTAGGACACGGTTAGTATACGTGATATAACATATAATTTTACATATTTATATATTGCGAAATATTCTATTCATCGATCGAGGCATTCTATTGTTCTCTCGATTCTCTATGGCGGAGATAGGTAAAAATCTCTATATCGCGTATACGGACGACATAAAATACGTTATATACGAAATTTTTTCACCGGTTACTAATATTACTCGAACCCTAATAATACTAGATTTTGTTAAATTTAAATTTCGAGTTTATAAAAAAAAATGTCCTATCTCCGCCGTTAAAAAAAAAATTATGAAATATTTTCGTTAACGTACAAATTCTACGGGCGATCTTATATCGCGTATACGGACGACATAAAATATGTTATATACGCATTTTTTTCGCGATATATTAAATCTATACTATATAGATACTAAATTAGTAATAATATTACGATATAATTACGATATAATTAGTAAACGAGTAATATATACTATACGTACTATATTTATATATTTATATATTTATTCTATTTATAAATATTCTATTCATCGATCGAGGCATTATATTGTTCTCTCTATTCTCTATGGCGGAGATAGGTAGAAAGTCTATATCTCGTATACGGACGACATAAAATACGTTATATACAAATTTTTTTCGACAGATACTATTAATACTTCAACTTAAATAATACTAGATTTCGTTAAATTTAAATTTCGAGATTATAAATTTTTTTTTCCTATCTCCGCTGTTAAAAAAATGCTGCATTACTTCCCGAGTTTGCCTATAAAAGTAGATTTTCACGGTTGTGGTTAGATTGGGTTAAGTTTTAATTGTTGGTGGTTTTTTTTAGCTGCATTACTTCCCGAGTTTGCCTATAAAAGTTGATTTTCACGGATGTGGTTAGGTTGGGTTAATTTTTAATTTTTGGTGGTTTTTTTTAGCTGCATTAATTCCCGAGTGAGCCTATAAAAGTAGATTTTCAGGTTTTTTTGTAGGTTATAATAAATTAATTAACATTTATTAAGCTTACTTTCATTAATAAATTAATATTTAGTAATAAAGTAGTTACTTTTTAGTAATAAAGAGGTTACTTTTGGTAATAATAAAGTAGTTACATTTTAGTAATAATAAAGTAGTTACATTTTATAATTAAAGTAGATACTTTTTATTATTAATAAAGTAGTTACTTTTTAGTAATATAGTAGTTACATTTTAGTAATAAAGTAGTTACTTTTTAGTAATAAAGTAGTTACATTTTAGTAATAAAGTAGTTACTTTTTAGTAATAATAAAGTAGTTACATTTTAGTAATAAAGTAGTTACATTTTAGTAATAAAGTAGTTACTTTTTAGTTATAAAGAGGTTACTTTTGGTATTAATAAAGTATTTTCTTTTTAGTAATAAAGTAGTTACTTTTCAGTAATAAAGTAGTTACTTTTAGTAATAAAGTAGTTACTTTTTAGTAATAAATTTAGTTATTTTAGTAATAAAGTTTAGTTCTTTTAGTAATAAAGTTTAGTTCTTTTACTAATAAAGTAAATTTTTACTAATAAAGTAACTACTACTAAATACTTACGCAAGGTGCGTTAGCCCTTGATCCGGGAAAAAGTCTCTTGTCTACATATATATTAAAGGGCTTAAATTTTTGTTTTCGTCGTCGTCGTCTTCGTAAAATTTTCTAGTCGAATTTTCAAAATTTTTCGACAAAAATAATATATAGGTAATATATGGATAATAAAACCGCAATAATATTTGTATATAATTACCATATAATTAGCGAGTAATGAGTATATATTATACGGTTATAGTTATATATATTTTTATATATTTATATATTTGTTTATTTTATTTATTGATTGAGGATAAATTGTATCATGTAAAACATAGATAATCAATACTAATCATTCGATTTCAATAATTTTAACTTTATTAAATAGATAATTATAATATAATACTATGTTATAAAGTTAGATTACTTTATGTAATTAATTAAATCATTAAAATATATTAGATTTACCCGTATTTTCACATAAAATGTTAGATTTTCCATATTTTGTGTACTTTATTATACCAATAATGAAGTAAATTTCTTAATTTTTGATTGTAAACAACTCTAATTATCTATGCGAATACGATAAGCTCACGGTCTAATTAAATTTATTTAGAAATTGTACTAAATTCGATAAAAAATATTAAATTTCCCCGTATTTGCATGTAAATATTATATATTCCATATTTTATGTACTTTATAATACCAATAATCGAGTTTAATGTAATGAAGTAAATTTCATAATTTTGGATTGTAAATAACTCTAATTATCTATGCGAATACGATACAGTCACGGTCTACTCAAATTTATTTAGAAATTTTAATTAATTCATTAAAAAATATTAAATTTCTTCGTATTTGCATGTAAATATTATATATTCCATATTTTATGTACTTTATTATACCAATAATGAAGTAAATTTCATAATTTTTGATTGTAAACAACGCTACTTATCTATTTATGTTTTTTTAGCTGCATAACTTCCCGAGTGAGCCTATAAAAGTATATTAATATATATTGTTATTTTCACAGTTGTGGTTAGATTGGGTTAAGTTTTAATTTATGTAGGTTTTTTTTAGCTGCATTACTTCCGAGTAAACCTATAAAAGTATATTTTCACGGTTGTGGTTAGGTTGGGTTAAGTTTTAATTTTCGGAGGTTTTTTTTAGCTGCATTACTTCCCGAGTTTGCCTATAAAAGTAGATTTTCATGGTTGTGGTTAGGTTGTGTTAATTTTAAATTTTTTGAGGTTTTTTTTAGCTGCATTACTTACCAATTTTGCCTATAAAAGTAGATTTTCACGGTTGTGGTTAAGTTTTAATTTTGATTGTTTTTTTAGCTGCATTACTTCCCGAGTGAGCCTATAAAAGCATATTTTTTTATATTATTATTTTCACAGTTGTGGTTAGGTTGGGTTAAGTTTAAATTTGTGTAGTTTTTTTTAGCTGAATTACTTCCCGAGTTTGCCTATAAAAGCATATTGTTACGGTTGTGGTTAGGTTGGGTTAAGTTTTAATTTTGGTAGGTTTTTTTAGCTGCATTACTTCCCGAGTGAGCCTATAAAAGCATATTTTCACGGTTGTGGTTAGGTTGGTTTAAGTTTTAATTTTTGTAGTTTTTTTTTAGCTGCATTACTTCCTGAGTTTGCCTATAAAAGTATATTTTCACGGTTGTGGTTAGGTTGGATTAAGTTTTAATTTTGGTTGTTTTTTTTAGCTGCATTACTTCCCGAGTGAGCCTATAAAAGTATATTAATATATATTGTTATTTTCACAGTTGTGTTTAGGTTGGGTTAAGTTTTAATTTTTGGTGGTTTTTTTTAGCTGCATTACTTCCCAAGTTTGCCTATAAAAGTATATTTTCACGGTTGTGATTAGGTTGGGTTAAGTTTTAATTTTTGGAGGTTTTTTTAGCTGCATTACTTCCCGAGTGAGCCTATAAAAGTATATTTTCACTGTTGTGGTTAGGTTGGGTTAAGTTTTAATTTTTGGAGGTTTTAATAAATTAATATTTATTAACATTTATTAATCTTACTTTTATTTATATTAAATTATTATTTAGTAATAAAGTTTAGTTCTTTTGTAATAAAGTACCTACTTTTTAGTAATAAAGATGTTACTTTTAGTAATAATAAAGTAGTTACATTTTATAAATAAAGTAGTTACTTTTTATTATTAATAAAGTAGTTACTCTTTAGTAATTAAGTAGTTACTCTTAAGTATTAAATAGTTACTTTTTAGTAATAAAGTAGTTACTTTTTAGTAATAAAGTAGTTACTTTTTAGTAATAAAGTAGTTACTTTTTAGTAATAAAGTAGTTACTTTTTAGTAATAAAGTAGTTACTTTTAGTAATAAAGTAGTTACTTTTTAGTAATAAAGTTTAGTTCTTTTAGTAATAAAGTAACAACTTTTAGTAATAAAGTCGCTTTAGTAATAAAGTTTCCCTACAAGGAGCGTTAGCCCTTGATTGGGGAAAAAAGAGTCCGCTAGTTTTATTATTATTCTAATTAATCAAGATATTAACATTATTTTCTTTTATAAAAATCAAAAATTAGCAGTATCATCTATTACTAGATTTATATCAGTATTTAATCATTATCATTTTTAATTCAATAAATAATTTTATATATATTTTATATATCAATTTAAATTTGTATGTTTTTAATTAAGTGATATATATCTTATATTACTTACCTTTAAGATCTAGTAAATATTTTCTACTATAGTTCTTTTGTATTTCGAATATTTATTACATTAAATAATACCTCTCATATATATTTTTAAACTTCTTAAATTATCAATTTAATATATTATGAAAAATATAATTATAAATAAATTATTTCAGATTGATTAATGATGATGTCCCGATTCAAATCAAAGAAGTTGGTATTACAACTGCAAAAGAAAATAGTAATTTTATGTCAAAATACCAAGAATTGATAAAAAGACGAGAAGAAAAAGTCAAATGGTATAAAGATAAAGATTCTGCCGTACAAGATTCTGAAAATAAACAACACAAATCTATTTCTAATACCACAAATGATTCAATAGTTCCAGAATTTAATGTCATACAAAAAGATATAAAATTACATAATACTGATACTTCGCCTAGTAATGATATTTCTGGTATAGAATTTAATAAAAATGTTAAATGTTTTCCTATAAAACCTAAAATAGTTGTATCATTTGAGCATGTTAAAGATAAATATGTAAAAGATTATCATAAAAATAATTATGATGAATTAAATATAGAAGATACTTTAATACCAGTAGATAATGAAACACATGTACATATCGATATAAAGAATAAAATAAAACAAAATGACATAAAAAAAAATGGTTGGAATAATATTGATAATATCGAAATATCGTCATTTAATAAAAAACTAAATTTTAATCATAACTTTTCAGAATTATATCATTCGGAAATTTCATCAAAATCCTTATTTACTAGCTCTTTAAAGAATAATACAGATGTTTCTAAGTTCGAAGATTTTAATGAAAATGAAAATTTGAATACATTACGATATACATCACCTAAAGGTATTATTTAAAGTGGAATTTAAATATTTATTAGAAAAATATTAGTATTTATTATATATATATATATATATATATATATATATATATATATATTTATATACATTTTAATAATATTAAATAATATAGTTATATTTATATTTAGTTACATTTTAATTATATTTAAAAAAATTTAAACTAATTTATTTTTTATAGATATTTATTTTTTATAAATATATCTTATAAACATTTAAATATATTTTATAAACATTTCAATTATATTTTAAAAAATATGTTAAAATAATTTATTTTTTATAGATATTTATTTTTAATTCTTACATTTTATAAATATATATATATATATACTGCCTGTGTGGCTCAGTGGCTAAGGCGTAAGACACACAAGCAGTAGGACACGGGTTCGAGCCCCGACCATTAATTAATTTTATAAAATGGGTCTTTTAAATTTTATTTAGAAGTGATCTTATATAATTGTGTATAAATAAATGATCGGCTCTCGTTAACACCATGCATGCCTTAATATGGGAGTGGCTTCGAAGGGACATTAGAGCCATATATGGTTATAAGTGAAAAACTTCATCTAAGTTCCTGGATGAGATGAAAGGACTCCACCAAATAAAAATAACAATAACAATATATATTTAACTATTATATACTATACTCATAATAAATGTAAATACATAATAATTTATTTGATATAATATTAATATAATATTTAAAATAATTATATAATACAGAAATTTGTAATGGAAATTTGGTACCGTCTTTGTCAAAAGTATTTCCTAATTTGATGGGCAAGATTATAAATATTATTAAATCTAATGAGGTTTCAATCATAGATAATTTACTTGCAAATCAAGAATTTATGAATATTTTGCCGGAAGTATCAACAAGTAATCTTCATAAATTTGAAAAAAAAATTATTCTAGTAGAAAATTCTCAAGAGAATGTTGATGAAAATAAAGTTGATAAGTACACAACTATAGATTTAATACCAAAATTGACTGATAAAATACCAATAATAAGCAAAGGGGATCATGATAATAATGAAACTATAATTGATATATTGAAGAAGGATCATCAAAATAATCTAAATATAACAGAAAAAAGTGTTAAGTGTGATAAATGTTCTTTTAACTCTGATGAACACAAGATTTTATTATTACATGAAAAAAGACATCACGAAGAAATAGATGATACTGAATATCTATTTAAGTGTGATAGAGGATGTAATTTTATAAGTGATAGATTCGATAAATATATGAAACACCTTTCATATCATATTTATAATAATTGTAATTCTGATTTTTTAGAGTGTGTATATGGTCAGTGTTCAATATGTCCATTTGCGTCATCAATTTTAAATTTGGTGAAAACTCATGTCAAAGAAATGCACCCTAATATTGAATGTATATATAATATTAAACATGACACCTTGATTAACATATATAAAGATCAGACATCAACAAATAAACATATTAATTCTACAAAAGAAATCGATATTGATAAAGAAGAGAGTTTTATTACTGATAACATAGAATATCTAAGTAAAACCAATTTAATAATAAAGGATAATAATCAAAGTGAGAAAAATACATCTTCATTCGAGTGTGATTCTGTAAATGATTTAGATACATCAGATGAACATGTATCTAGAAAGGTTAATACAATTTTAATTACATTTTTGTTATTAATATTAATTATATTACTTATGCAAAAATATGCGCATAATATTAATTATATTATTATATTATTTCAACACTCATTTATATTCAATACTCATTTATAATAATTACAAAGATTTTGCGAAGCAAAGATATAACACTCCCTATGCATGCAATGTAATTTAGTAATATCCCCAACCGCTGCTAGCAGTAGTATCACTGAAATCACTGAAATAGATTTAGGTTCGGCTCTGTTTGCATACAACAATGTTTTCATTGCTCTATTAGATTACGTGCAATATAAATTAGCTTTTACTCACTAAATATATACTTATAGCATTTAAAACATACATATAATATTTGTTTGTTATATATTAGTAATGAACAATAGTTTTCATCATATAAATATTAATTTAAAGCATATTATTTAACATTTTAAAAGTGTATAGTTAAATACGAATTTACATTATAAACAACACATAGTTCCTAAAAGTAACCCGCTATAGGTGGCACTGGGGTATTTTGTATACAAATTCGAATTACACGATTTCGCGTAAGTGTTATATCTTTCCTTCGGAAAATCTTTGATAATTATACAAGGTCTGTTGATTGTTTTTTGTTTTTTTTATAAACAAATTATTGATAATTATATAAATTTCAATACTATATTACCATTTAAATATTATTAATAATATTATTGGCATATTAATAATATTAAAGACTATATAAAGTATAACGTATTGTATTAAAATATATAATAAAATGGCAATTTACTTTAAAAAATAATATTAATAGTTGTGTATTTTATATGAAATTTATTCATATTTTATTAGAATATATCAAAGAATTATAGATATAAATGTATTATATTATAATTACAAATTACATTAGTCTAATATTTAGAATTTATTTAACTTATATGTAAGTTTAATATATTATTATTACAAATTTTTATAATATATGATCATATCAAAGGATTTAGAAAGACATCGGCCCCCAACATGTCACGTGATAAGCGATAGTTCAAGTAAACAATGCGTGTAGGGCTTATATAATATTATATTAATATATAAGCATAGGGAAATATGCTATGTATGCATATATAGATCACAACTTCACGTGTGATATAATTTACTGAGAAATATAACGTTACCCGCGAAATGTTTACTTTAACTCTCGGTTAGACAAGTGACTTATTGGGGGGCGATGTCAGTATTCAGCGATCAAAGTATTGACTTGCTCTAAATTGTATATTATAATTTAAATTAATATAATATTATTTTGAATGCCATTTTTTATATACTAAATGTTATATTTCATTTATCATTTATATTTCATTTAATACTTTACTGGCCCAAATAAAAATATAATGTGGAAACAATTTACTGAAATAACTTATATGTCTAGAAAATGTTGTAAATATAAATGAAAAAGTGATATGTATATATTAATATATATATATTATGGTCATTATTTATTTTCCTGAATATTAAATTAATAGATGTAATGAATGGAAGGATATTAAGAAGCTATACTTATCTTATATTAAAAATATCCTTATAACAAAAATATTAAATATTGATAATATAATAATACTAATGAAATAAGAAAATAAAATAATAATGGTGTAATAAAAATAATAGTAGTGCGCATAATAATAGTACTTATTTACATAATATATAACAAACAAAAATTATAATATTATAATTAAAGTCTATGAATTTTTTAACAGAGATTACATGAAATTAAATATTCAATTTTGAACAAAATTGGTTGAGGCGATACAAGCGTTTTGGAAAAAACAGTAACAAAAAAAAATTATTTTAAATATATAATATTTAAGATGTTAATATATTCCCATTAAAATATTAGAGCTCAATATGATTTATCAAATATAAAAATAAAGATTATTAGAATAAAAAATTATAAGAAATAATAAATAATCTCTAAAAATATGGCAAAAATATGTTTATATAAAAAAAATGTTATCTAATATAATATCTTGGATTTCTGTTACTATCATAATTATATATATATATATATATATATAATATTATGTATTACTATAATATACATATCATATAGTTGATTATTTTCATAACTATGTATAATATTAATATACATACATCATATACATATTATATTTGTATAATAAACATACAAACACATTTTTTTATTCAAATAAGCTCTATATTTTAATAACAATTATATGTCATTTTTAAACTTGATTTACTCAGAATAGTTATTTTAGTATAATTTTATTCTTAAAAAATTCAATAACTATGTAAATATTGCTCAAATACTGATGAAATTTTTAGAATATATTAGTTATGTGTTTAGAATTTGTATCTGAATAGATGATCATACAATTATTTTTATTATATCATATATAAAATATAATTTAAAAAAAATAAAAACTAAACTACATGTTTCCATTATTAGATGAGTTGTATTTCCAAAAATATATAATATTTTCTCATTATTCTATATCAAACCATACAGAGCAGTCTACTACTTTCAATATGTATTTGACAGAATTGTAATATCATAAGAATTTTTAAACTTATTGACAATTAAAAAAAATAAAATTCCTATCTTTTTACATTTAATTTTCAAAACAAGTGTAACCCCTCAGTGTGACTAGACTATTATTATGTTATATGTATTGGTTGATTATTTCAGCAAATGGGTCCATAATAGGTTATATTACATATCTTTGCGTTGGTATTAACTAAAGTTATTTTGAATTTATTATTATCCCACATATTATAAGTTGGGTTTTGTAATTTAAATAAATTTATAATTATTGGTGAAATTTGATATATATTTATATATTAATATTATTTATTTAAATAATAAATAACTGATATTAGTAGGAATGGTATGATCATTAGTGGTTACTTTATCTGAATTTTCTAAAATGTCCATTCACTCTATATATTTAGCCTTCAATAGTTATATTATACTTTTTAAATCTAGCCTTACTGTTCTAGATTTATTAGTTGTTTCATTAATTATTTCCAAATTATATTTTCGGCGAGTCATATTTATTAAATAAATATCAAATGATAAATGAAATATAAAATAAATTATTGTATATATTTATAATAAAATGCATTCCTAATAATATAACTATTAATTTATATTATAATTTTGAATTTTAGATCAAATGCTTATTTTATCTTATCATATATAATAATATTATAAAAAGTTGTTATTATAATATACATATTACACACATTAGAATAATTTAATTTGTATTTATAATATGATATACAGTTTATATATAATTCTTCTATCTATCTATTCTAATAAGATGAATAAAGTTCATATAAAATATTACCGGAATAATATTACTTTTTTAAAGTAAATTGTTATTTTCTTATATTTTGATATTTTTTATAATAATACATGGTATACTTTATATATTATTATTAATAATATTTAAATTATATTATAGTATTGAAATTAATATATTATCAATACTTTTATTTTTTGTAGTTTATTATTAATGGTATTATTTATATAATATTCTATATACTATTATTACTACTAATATTAAATGATACTATATTATTGATATTAATATATGTATCTATAATTTTAATAAACCCCTGAACTATACCTAATAATTCTACATAATATATTATTAATAATATATAATCATTAATAATATAGCATATTATTATTTAAATATATAAACTGTAATACTTACAATACATAAATAGATACACCTACAAAATTAACTAGATTGATTAATAAAAAATAAAATGTATCCTATAATTAATATTTGCTATGTATATATATATATATATAGATTTATTTTAAATATATATAATTTTTAAAAATATTGACACATTTTAAAAAATCAGAAACTCAAGTATGATTATTCTAATACTGATAATGAAATTATTAAAATGAAGAGATCTATGAAAGAAATAACATCAAACAATAAAGATGATTTGACATTTTGTATGTGTTCTTATTGTGATGTAGTGAAATCGAACCTCAAAGAAATGAAACAACACATATACATAGTTCACTGTAGACCATCTACTAATTCATTTAATTGCTGGATATGCGAGTATGTATTTTATCAAGATTTTTAAATTTTATATATATGTATATACTAAATAACTAAAAAAGAAACTTTATAATTATAAAAAAAATACATTAATAATACTTTGTTATATTTATTTAAATATCAGAATATATTTTTAAATATTAATATTAATACTATTGTAATAATACAATTTTAAAATTAAATGTATACATTTTATTTCATTCAGAATTTCTTGATGTAATAATTTAATAGTATAAAATGATTATTTAAAATAATATATATTATCTGTATTAAATTAATAATATATTTAAAACAATAGATTCACTTCAGATAATGTTGATAGTTTAGTATCTCATCTTGATGGTCATATAAATGTTTATAACAAGATACATGCTTATAAAAATATAAAGGTTATTTTATATATATAATTTTTATTTTCTTAATTAATTAAATTATATATTTAGGATAAATATTTTACGAATTATTTGTTTATAAAATATATATTTTATTTCTATAATTAATACTCATTTATTATATTTTAGATAAAGTCAAAAGGCGATGTATACATAGCCTTATTTAATGATGATGGTGCTGCAATTAATAGTATAAGAAATGTATCAAAATACTTCAATTTTCCTCAAATTATTAATCCGACGGTATATATATATTAATTAATTTAAAACTAAAACATATAAATATTAGTTATAAAAATTATATATTTTATTTAGATTAATATTATACATATATTATATATAGTCTAAGATACTTAATGGTGGTGATCTATATGCTTGTAATTATTGCAAGTATACCTGCTCTACAATATCAATGATAAAAATACATATAGAGAAAAATCATCTACACTGCGAGGTTTGAAATTATGTATTTTATATATTATAGTTATTGACATATGTATATGTATACTTTATATAATTATAGTTAATTATTAGTACTCTCATAATATATATAAATAAATTTGATTTTGTTTCATAACACAATATTTGTATTATTTCACTATAATATATTGATCATCTAACTATTATGATTTATAGGTATCATATAGATATATGGATGAACCAAGGAAATATTGTATAAATAAATTCAAAACTTATTTAAATGTAGAAAATGTTAGTTAAAATTGCATTTAAAACATAAAATATGTTAACAATATAATATTTACAGAACTGTGAATTTTGTAATGAGATAATATCTATAAGTGAAATGCATGTACATGTGAGTAAAGTTCACCATTTTGATATATGTGAAACATGTACATTTTGTATTGAATTAAACAAAAATTCTGAAATAAGATGTGACATTTGTAATGAGATTTACTATTCAATAAGTTATTTTAAGACTCATCGACGTGTTAGTATAATTTTATAAGTATATTTTTTCATTAATATAATTTATTTATTTATGCATTAATCAAAATATAAATCAATTAAAATGAATATATTATTTAACATTACATGTTATATGCATTTTAATTATTATATTATTACATATAATATATATATATATATATATATATATATATATATATTTCAATATACGAAATCTAAAATGTATTTATTACAATTTTAAAATATTTTAGATATTGATTGATAATTTATTTAAGCAAATACATAGCCGAAAATATAATCGAAAGTATAAAGTATAGATATTTGCTAACGATAACATACGTTATAGAAATAAACAAAGAATAATACGAAATTAAAAAATTAAAGAAATTAAAACGTTTTACAGTTACCGTAAAAATAAACGAAAAACAATCGAAAGTAGAAATAAATCATATATTAAAAATAAACGAAAAATGATCAAAATAGAAATAAAAGATAGCGTAAAATAATCGAAAATAGAAATAAAATACATTATTTTGTAAGTGGCATCGAAATATTCAATTTCTACTTTAACTTTGTAGAAATCTTCTTATCTTTGTACCCTGTTTTAGTAATAAATTATTAGTTATATAGTTTAATATTTAAATGTTAAATTTTAAATATATTATAAACAGAACATGTTTAAAATCAATTAAACCAATATTAGAATGAAACAAATACTTGAATGAAATAAACAAATAATGTAATACTTACCAAAATCTGTAATAATAATTGGTAGTACTTTATTAATTTTATATTTTAATTGTATAATAAATTTGAAACATATATATATATACAAACAGAACAAGTTACAAATAAAATAAACCAATATACCTATACAAAAACAGTTAATAACAAAACATACCAATAATATTACGAAAAAAACAATATAATACTTATCACTATAATCTGAAATAATAGAAAATTATTAATATTTTAGTTTAGTAATATAATACATTTGAATAATACATTTGAAACATATTTACAAAATATATATAAAACAAACATATAATACCGAACAAACAAAAATAAAATAATACTTCCCACTTTATCTGTAATAATAATGAATTATTAATTTTATATTATAGTATATTTGAAATATAGATATAAAAACCCGAATTTTCTATAACAAAAATAAATTTATAACAAAATATAAATATAATACAGAACAAACAAAAATAAAATAATACTTCCCACTTTATCTAATTAAAACACATATTGGTTGTTGAATCTATATTGTATTAATGTTTATAAAATCATAATCTATATTTATTAGTTTATTTTAAAATGATATAGTAGTGTATATTGTATATAATAATATTTGTATTACAATGAAATTAAAATAAATTATAATTAAAGATTGTATACTGCATTGATATAGTGAAAATATATAGTTAAAATTAGTAAATCATATTCAATTGAAATTTAAAATATAACCAATCTTATCTTATAATTTTATATTTTTATTATAGAATCATTTTATTCGAAAAAGAAAAATTATAATGCACGATTTTAATGGATATAAATGTATAAATAGTGTATCAGAACATTTTTTACAAGTTGGAAAAACAATATATGTTAGTTATTTATATATATTTTTTGTATATTTATTAATTAATATATATATATATATATATTCATTAATAATTATTTTTATTATCAAATAGGTTTGTAAACTATGTCAATATTGTACAAATAATGAAAATGAAAATATATTTGAAAACCATCTTAAGAAATGTCATAAGATTCTGAATAATTGTCAAGAATGCGAAAAATGTAGAGCAAATAATATATCGCATAGCCCAATAAAAATAACTATAAGTGTTTATAATAAAAATCATGAATTTTCTCCTAAAATCAAAAATAAGTCACCTGATATGAATTCTAATCCATCTGTATTTGATAATATAGGGGGTTATAATAATAAAACATCAGATTCTACTTCTAAAATTGAATATAGAGTATCTGATAGTCCATCTAAAATAACAGATAATATATGTGAATATCAAGTAAACTCTGCTGATGATTATTCACTTAAAATTAAACAAAAAATAGCTGATATTATATTATTTGATTCATCTAAATTCAATAATAAATCTACAAATAAAATCTGTAAAAAAAAAACTAATTATATTAATAAAATTCAATCACCAAATAATATTATTCAAAAAATTCCATTTAAAAAACCTAAAACAATTAGCTCTCCATTAAAAAATATTACACTTGATGATAATATATCTCATAATAATGTAATTGATTCAAAAATTGAATTTATTTCTAAAGAAAATGAAAAATTAAAATTATCAATTAATCAGAATACAGAAAATATTGTTCCAAATGATAATACGCATATTTCAGATAAAAAAGTGGTTGATCATTTGATTTCACCTTTAGATATTAAAAAGGAAATTAATGAAGATTGCGAAGAAGATATAAATATTAATATTAATCAATTTAATGGAAATAAGACGCTTACAAATAAGTCTTCAGAAAAGTTGAGCATTACTAATAATAATGAGTTAGTAATATACAAATTTATACAAGATTCTTATATATTTATATTATTAATATATCTTAATCATTTAATTATAATAATATATTTATATATAATATGTAAATAATAATGTGATAATAAAATATGTTATAATTTTAATTATTTTTATTTCACCTGTGTTACAGTAAAAATCAAGCGTATTTCTCATGCAATTTATGTGAATACTATGAAGATAGTTATGATAAAATAAAACCTCACTCATTGAAACATTTTGTAAATGGTGCATATAAGGAAAGCATTTATTATGTAAGTATATTAAATAAGTGTATTAGTATTAGGGATGTAAATGAATACGAATAACGAATATACGAATTGAAGCTTTTTCAATTTGAACCCGAATTGAAGCTTTCAAAATTATTAAAAACCGAATACGAATACGAATTGAATAATTTGTTGAACGAATACGAATAATTTGTAAATATTCGTATTCATTTATATTAAAAGTTAAATTGTATTTGCGTATTTTAAATTTGGTTGTGTATTTTATAAATTAATTATAAATATCCTAGCGGATAACTATTAATTTAAGTTATGCCCCTTGAACTCATTCCCGTTACTTTGTTGCTGTCATTTCATCAAAATAGAGCGTCATTACGTACAAATCTTTTCAAAATGTCTCAGGTAAGCTAATTAGTTATATATAAATTTATAAAAACATTATAATATCTCATAATATAATAATTAATAAGAGTATGTATTTATATACTTATAGGTATAGCAATGAAATTGGTAAAAAGTCTAATTGTTTGTCAGTTGATAAATATGACTTTATATTTTCAAAATATCTAATTTTCAAACTCTCGTAAAATAGTGAATAATTAATAATTATACTCCATTCAAATTGCTTTATAATTAGTACAATATTCTCTACGAATTTTATAAAAGTAACTACGAAAATTTAGTGGTTTATTTTTTTATTTCAAAATTTACATTGAAGCCATGTGCGATTTTAATAAATTATTTATTTTAAAATAAATATATATTTGATATTATTATTTATATACCTATATACATTATTACATTATATATATTATTAGTTATATAATTATTATAAGTATAGAAATGAAATTAAAAAAAAGTCTAATTGTTTGTCAGTTAAATATGATATTTTATATTTTCAAAATATGTAATTTTCAAACTCTCGTAAAATAGTGAATAATTAATATTTATACTCCATTCAAATTGATTTATAATTAGTATAATATTCTCTACGTATTGAATAAGAGGAATTAGAAAATGTAGGAATTAGAAATATAAAACATACACTACTATTTAATAGTTTAATATATCTAAAATAATAATATTATTTAAACATATATATTAAAAAGTATATTAAACTATTAAATAGTAGTGTATTTTTATATTTCTAATTCCTAAATTTTCTAATTCCTCTTATACAATACGTAGAGAATATTATACTAATTATAAATCAATTTGAATGGAGTATAAATATTAATTATTCACTATTTTACGAGAGTTTGAAAATTACATATTTTGAAAATATAAAATATCATATTTAACTGACAAACAATTAGACTTTTTTTTAATTTCATTTCTATACTTATAATAATTATATAACTAATAATATATATAATGTAATAATGTATATAGGTATATAAATAATATCAAATATATATTTATTTTAAAATAAATAATTTATTAAAATCGCACATGGCTTCAATGTAAATTTTGAAATAAAAAAATAAACCACTAAATTTTCGTAGTTACTTTTATAAAATTCGTAGAGAATATTGTACTAATTATAAAGCAATTTGAATGGAGTATAATTATTAATTATTCACTATTTTACGAGAGTTTGAAAATTAGATATTTTGAAAATATAAAGTCATATTTATCAACTGACAAACAATTAGACTTTTTACCAATTTCATTGCTATACCTATAAGTATATAAATACATACTCTTATTAATTATTATATTATGAGATATTATAATGTTTTTATAAATTTATATATAACTAATTAGCTTACCTGAGACATTTTGAAAAGATTTGTACGTAATGACGCTCTATTTTGATGAAATGACAGCAACAAAGTAACGGGAATGAGTTCAAGGGGCATAACTTAAATTAATAGTTATCCGCTAGGATATTTATAATTAATTTATAAAATTAAACTAATTGAATATGATATGTATTAGACTGTTGCTGGAATTATATTATCAAGTAAACGTAATAGGTTATCTGATTATAATGTAGATGAGTTAATATGTTTAACACAATAAATGTATTTCTGAATAATTATTTTTCTTATTAATTATTCTAATATTAATGACAATCTTATTTTTTTTATAATACTAATCTAATATATTCTATAATGAAGAGTAAATAAACCAATATGATGAGAATAGTAGAATTTTAAACTAATTGAATATGATATGTATATTAGACTGTTGCTGGAATTATATTGTCAAACAAACGTAATAGATTATCTGATGATAATGTATACTTAATAGTATAATGTATAGTTAATATTTTTAACATAATAAATGTATTTCTTAATAATTATATGATTAATATGTTAGGATTATTAAATGCATCGAATATTAGAATTTTTAAACAAATCTAATATGAAACAAATATTAGAATATTTAAAAAAATCAAATATGAAATGAATATTTGAATTTTAAAACGAATCGTATATGAAACGAATATTAAAATTTTTAAATGAAACTAATATTTAAATTTTTAAACAAATCGAATATGAAACGAATATTTGAATTTTAAAACGAATATTCAAATTTTTAAACGAATCGAATATGAAACGAATGTTAACATTTTTAATGAATCGAATATGAAACGAATAATTGAATTTTTAAACGAATCGAATATGAAACGAATGTTAAAATTTTTAACGAATCGAATATGAAACGAATAATTGAATTTTTAAACGAATCGAATATGAAACGAATAATTGAATTTTTAAACGAATCGAATCGAATTCCTATATAGCTATTCATTTACATCCCTAATTAGTATGTATATAATGATATAATTTGTGAATAATATATTAATGATATTTCAATTTTTTTTAAACTTATTATTTTTATTTTTATGGTATATATACTTATTCTTATGGCTTAATTTATATATATAATATTTTTCTAATATGAATTATGTATATTTATGAATAGGTCAGATAATTATAATTATATAATAGTATAATTTATATTTGTTTAATGTTTATATTATATTAATTACTTAATTATAATAATTGTTAAATATTATTGATTTTTTTTATCAATCATTTTCTAATGTTGAATTTATAAATTTATATTTAATAATACACTTCAATTATGTCATTTTCAATATTAAATTAATTCAATATTACAATTTGTTTCACATAATATTAATATATAGAATAGGGTTGTTAAATTTCAAATACCTGCAAGGCTTTTATTCTTATAAATCATAGAATCTCATTTCCATTTACAATAATTAATATAATATCATAATCTATATATCCATAAATATAAAAAACTAATTACAAATATTATTTATAATCATTATTGTATAAGTTATTTCAATAACGTTTACATATATTATGATAAGAATTATATCACTGTAATTATAAATATATATATATATGTATATATATATATATAAATATAATTAAAATATATATATTTATATTTAAATTGTATTATTATAATATATTAAAAACTATAATTATATTATTAAATTTTTACAGTATAAACCTTATTCGTGCGAGATTTGTGAATTTAAATCTTTATATAAAGATCAAGTAAATGATCATATCAAAAAAGATCATTATAATATACGCAATGCACGTACAAAGTATGATCCGATTGCTAAATTAGAGGTTTTTAAATTTTATATCAATTAAACTTAAAATTACTTATTTTATTTATTTAATCTCATTATTTTTTTATTTTAATAATAAAATAATATAAGTATATACATTTAATTTCAAAGTAATAAATATAATAACATATTTTGATATTAATTAAACATATATATATATATATATATATATATATATACATATATTAGTGTTGTCATTCTGAATCGATTTCGGATTTGAAGTCATTGACCGGACTCGGATCGGACTGTAAATAATAATTTCGGACTATTTTGGACTTTAAATATTAAAATCCGGCTATTTCAGATATTTCTTATTGGATATTTTAAAATAATTTTACTGTTTCTAATATATTGGAAAATTTCTTTGATTAATGTTGACCTTTTGAATTTTTGTAGTTTATAATTATTATTATTATAGCTTATAATTATTAGTGCCATTGTAAATAAACAGCATCATTTATATTTATTCATGCCAATGTCAACAGCATTATTTATAATTATGTTGTTCAATATAAAATATCGTATACAAATTTGTTAGATAATTCAAATAATTTGTAATCAACTTCCGTCGTTAGCGTGTATTTTCGTCAGCATGTAACATTTTGAATTCAAAAATAAATCGATTATCTGATGAAAATGTTGATTTTCTAATATTTTTAGGTAAAATAAACTGTTAATTTATATATTTTATATTAATATTAAAATAGATTAGTATACATGAGTATAAATACATGATTCTTATTTTATTTATAGGTATTAATGATAATGTTATCATTTGTAAATTATAATATTACAATACTGATATTAATATTATTTTATATATATATTACAAAATACAGATACATCTATTCCTCTATAAGATAAGATAATATATGATAAGATACATTTTATTACTGTAATTGTAATAAAAAAAACAATAAATTGAAAAATAAATGAATCAGAAAATATGTTATTTGAATTATTTGAGTATTTTAATATGCATATTATATGAAATAATATTTATTAGGCACATTTTTAATTTTGATAATCTCAGTGAATAATTTAAGGTAATAAGAATAACGAGAATAACGAGAAGAATCTAGATATGAAGGAATCTTAGGTGTTTCCCTATTTTTCCTATTTCTTTTGTTCTTTTGCCAGAATATTTTATGATACTGAGACCACTATCAAATGATACTGATACTATACTGATACTTATTTTATAGAAAATATGACAACACTATTATATATATATATATATATATAATTTTTAATTAATTATTTAGTTAAATTCAATATGATTAATGAATTAATTAAATATTAATATAATTAGTCTATCATTATGAGTATTTTATAAACTTTATTTATGTATAATGTTAAAATAATAATCATTTTGTAGTTATTAATAACTAATAATGTAAGTTGTGAAATTGGCAAGATGCCTAAGAATTCAGATCAACCTACATCAGGATCAATTAAAAATATATATGTTTACAAGAAAGATTTACACTACAATCCATATATGTTAGTTAATTAATTCTAATTATTTATTATATAATATACTTTAAATAGAATTTATATTTATATCATAAAGATATAAATCTATTTTTCTGATTTTCATATTATAATATTTTTAATAAATAATATATTTATTTCAAAAATAATATGTTTCGTTGGTTCTTACGGAAGTAATATTCAAACATAAAATAGACTTCAAAAATTATATTAATTAATAAAATATAAATTGTATCTCATTTATTACTGTCAAAAATAAAAATACTGATTAGATTATTTATATTTTTAATATATATGATTTTTATAAATGTTTCATAATGTATCATAATAACAATAATTATTAACCTCGATAATCCTAACTTTTTATATGAGAAACTAATTGTTACAAATGTATCATATTATTTATGTTTTAATCTAATTATACTTAGATTTTAATTACAATTATTCTCATATATTTATATTAATTAATTATTCTACAATTGATGAAAAAATGGAAAAATCTATAATTGATTATTATAGAATTGATTCAATTGATGAAGAAAAATCTAATGATAATAATGTTGATTCTGCGGATAATTCGAAATCTACGACAATTATTAAAAAGGAACCTCAAATTGTTGAACCATTAGAATATGGAGGTATTACTAAATTCATATAAATATAAACTAACTATGTGATGTAATTATTAATTAATTAATATATTTAATATACTTAGCTGTTACAATCTGTTATATTATTATTCAAATTTAAATATATATCATGTATTTTGAATTTTTTATAAATTATTATTATTTTATAACTCTATAGGAGTTGTTAGGGACCCTAATTAAGTAGTAATGCCAATCAGATTTTATACTTATTAAAACATCACTAACACTGATATTAATGATTTATGTATCTTTTTTTCTATTAATTTGCATATAAACGAGATATATGCATCAACCAAATATTCCGAACGACCACTATATTTTCTATATTACAATATATTTTTTTAATAATAATTATATTTATATTTTTATAAATAATATTTAATAATTTAATATTTTTTTTTAATAATACTTATATTTAATTTTTATAAATAATTTAATAATTTAATACAGGGTTCGAATGATTTAAATCACGATTTATATCAACCTTAAAAAATCATATTTTTTTTGATTTAAATCAATATTTCTCAAAGTATATTATATAATTATTAGATCATGATTTTTATAATATAATTATTATATTCATGATGGCCTATATTCATATAGGGATATAAGAGTCTATGTTATATCATTTATATTTAAATAAATAAGAATTATGTATATTATAAACATTGTTGGAGAAAAATATAATTTTATTTTTTTCTATATAAAATCAAAAAAAGATTGGTGCATTAAAAAGTAAGATAGACGGAGTTAATAAAGCTACAAAACTTGTATTTATGGATTGAGACTGACATCGGCCCCCAATATATCACGTGACTAACTGAGTGTTCAAGTAAACAATGCATATAGGACAGGGTTGGTCGGTTTTTTTGGTTGGTTTTTTTGATCAAAAAAACCATTGGTTTTTTTGGTTTTTTTGGTTTATTTGGTTTATTTGGTTTTTTTGGTTTTTTTAACATTATAAAAGCGTTCAATCAAAAATAAGGAATCGATTAGGCAATGATAAGGCTGCAAAACTTGTTTTTTTATTTCGAGAATTAAATTGATTATATTTCTATTAGAAATCATCTAATTATTATTATTATTTTTTAAATTATTATATTGTTACAATTTGTAACTTGTAATTTTATTGTGAGAATTATATTGATTATATTTCTAATTACTGTATTGTTATTTTTTTGAATTATTATTTTGTTACAATTTGTAACTATTTTTTTTATTATATTTTACTTTATTTTTATAATAAATATATTTTAATAAAATAATTTTATTAACATTTAATATTAATAATATATTATTGAAAATTTAATAATATATATATATATAATTAATATATATAAATAATATTCATTAGTGTTGTATATTTTATACTTACTCTATATATGTATGTTTTGCACAGACATTTAATAATCGATCTAGGTATATATAATATTTTCTAATTAATAATCCGAACATTTAATTATAAAAAAACCAAAAAAACCAAATAAACCAAATAAACCACAAAAAAACCAAATAAACAGGTTTTTTTGGTTTTTTTAAAAAAACCAAAAAAACCGCCAACCCTGATATAGGACTTATATAATATTATATTTAATATATAAACATACGGTATTATAATATGTATGTATATATAAAACACGAATTCACTACTCGGTGAATAATTTACTGATAAATATAACGCAATCCGCGAAATGTTTATTTGAACTTTTAGTTTGATACGTGACTTATTGGGTGCTGATGTCAATATTCAGCGTATTTATGTACAAATATTATAATATAAAGTAATTTATTTAAATAAATATCAAACAAAGTCACACACCTTGTGAAAATAATTTGTTATTTAAAATTTTTTTTATTTCATAATACTATTCTATGATTTATTTTTTAATATCTGTAATCAAATTATTTATGAAAACAGTCTAGAAATAATATAAAAGTGGTTATATATATTCATTATATATGATATATATTCAAATGCTGTATTCTCAGAATAATTATTTTGCGCTAGGTATGTGTATATAAAAGAACGATTATCAAAAACTATGTATTCTACTAATTTTTATTCCATTATATAAATAACATATATATGAATACTAATACAGAAGAAATTTTCTAAATTTGTATGTGTATAATTGCAAAAAATAATTATTTCTATAGAAATTCTAAGAAAGTAGTCAGTATAATATAAAAACACTAGTAATTAAATAATAATTATGTAATTTTGCATTATGCAACAGCATATAATATTTGTATTATAATATAATTGTATTTATTTATATATCTTTACTTAAATTTTTAGAAAATTAATATTTATATAATAATTTTATAAATTTAAATATACATTAATAGTTATTTAAATTTCTAATAGTCTATTATTAGCAGTAGAACAATTATTTATTCAATTTTTATAATTTATTAAACATCTATTTATTATATTATTTTACAATTTAAATATTATTTGCATTAAAATCAAATAAATCGATTTAAATCAAAAAAATCCGATTTAAATCAAATAAATCGGATTTTTTTCGAACCCTGATTTAATATCATGAATTTAATTATCTTTTTTAAAATGTAATCATTAAATAAAATTAAATTCATATATTTTGGAATGAATTTTAATTTATTAATTAATTTGTATTCTTTTACATTAATTAATAAAGTTCACAATTATTTAAGGGGACGCGATACCATCGTTTGGTTTACATGTAAAATATTCGAAAAAATGCTATTTTTAGAAATCTATTAACTCAAAAAATATTCACTTTTTTTTTCATTTTTTTTTTAATCTATTAATAATATTCACTTTTTTTATATTATATGTTGAAATTTATAGATGTTATACGTTTCTAAAAAAAATAATTGAAATATCTGATAAAAAATGTTAATTTTCCAACTAAATTGCTAATTAAAATTTTTTAAATAAATATTTTTAAATTTTGACAAATTAATTTAATCTTAAAGGTTGTATCTAGTTATATTGAAAAAAGGAAGAACAAATATTCAATTGTACAAAAGTTAATACTAGTTATTATTCTGAGAAAATCAACTTTCAAATATAATATATGAATATAAATAATATGATTATACAGGTACAAATAATATAATATAAACAATATGAATAATGTAATTAACATAATTTAAACACCATTTTAAAGATAATATTTGAAATATTATAATTTTACATGAAAAAAAAATTGAAATTCAATTTTTTTACGAAAAAATCAATGGTATCGCTACACTTAACAAAAAATTATTATATATTAAATTTGAAGTAGAATATATATATATATATATATATATATTATAAAAATTAACTCCATTCATTTATTTTGTAATTTAAATATTATAATATATATATATATATATATATATATATATATTATATTATACAAATTAACTCCATTCATTTATTTTGTAATTTAAATATTATTTTTATTAGGAACAAGCTTCAAAATGAATGAAATTGATTCTAGTGTAAGGTAATTTATATTATATATTTATTAGTAAATTAAATAATAATAATTCATTATACAAAAAAATATATAGATATTAAACTATAAATAATTTATTATATATAACTATAAATGTTATATTTATAGAATTTATAGTTATAAGAATCATACTGTTTTTGTAAATGTACTTAGGCCATGGGACAATTATTAAAATAAAAAAATAATAATAATATATTTATAATTATATTTTACATACAGAGTTGAAATTTCTACTGAAGTTGAGCCATCAGAATGTTTAACTCTACCTATTGTAAATACATCGATGTTAGTAGTGATATCAAACGTAGTGTATATAATGAAAATACAGTGACTAATATAAAATATAATAATATATTTATATATATATATATATACATTATTTTTGTATTATATATTCTAAACAAATATAATCTTTTATTTTAAGGCGATATCGCCATGGGACGGCCATTTTGTTAAATTCACATGTATTCACACGCATTGCCTCATTGAACACATCTTAATTGAATTTGTTAATTATTTTTTTGTTATTTATAGCAAAAGAAATTAAGTCAATCGCTTCAGTACTTTATCTAAACACTCATTTATATATTATTTATTAACACAAACATAGCAACTAAAATTATTCAGAGTAAAACGCTTTTGAAAAGTCAACAATAAATAAATTATACATTCAGCTAATATAAAATCAATATCAAAAAGTTATAGTTTTATGTTTTCTTATTAATATATAAATGTTATATTTATAGAATTTATAATTATAAGAATGATACTGTTTTTGTAAATGAAATTAGGCCTGGGGCAATTATTAAAATAAAATAATAATAATATATTTATAATTATATTTTACATCCAGAGTTGAAATTTCTACTGAAGTTGATCCATCAGAATGTTTAACTCTACCTATTGTAAATACATCGATGTTAGTAGTGATATCAAACGTAGTGTATATAATGACAATACAGTGACTAATATTAAATATAATAATATATTTATATATATATATATAAATTTTTTTTGTATTATATATTCTAAAAAAATATAACCTTTTATCTTAAGGAGATTTATATTTTTAATATATTTGATTTTTATAAATGTTTCATAATGTATCATAATAAATAATAATTGCTAACCTTGATCCTACATTTTTATATGAGAAACTACAAATGTATCATATTATTTATGTTTTAATCTAATTATACTTAGATTTTAATTAAAATTATTCTCATATATTTATATTAATTAATTATATATATTAATTAATTATTCTACAATTGATGAAAAAATGGAAAAATCTATAATTGATTATTATAGAATTGATTCAATTGAAACAAACGATGAAGAAAAATCTAATGATAATAGTGTTGATTCTGCGGATAATTCGAAATCTATGACAATTATTAAAAAGGAACCTCAAATTGTTGAACCATTAGAATGTGGAGGTATTACTAAATTCATATAAATATAAACTAACTTTGTAATGTGATGTAATTATTAATTAATTAATATATTTAATATACTTATCTGTTACAATCTGTTATATTATTATTCAAATTTAAATATATATCATGTATTTAAAATTTTTTATAAATTATTATTATTTTATAACTCTATAGGGGTTGTTAGGGACCCTACTTAAGTGGTAATGCCAATCCGATTTTATACTTATTAAAACATCACTAACACTGATATTAATGATTTATGTATCTTTTTTTCTATTAATTTGTATATAAACGAGATATATGCATCAACCAAATATTCCGAACGACCACTATATTTTCTATATTACAATATATTTTTTTAATAGTAATTATATTTATATTTTTATAAATAATATTTAATAATTTAATATTTTTTTTTAATAATACTTATATTTAATTTTTATAAATAATTTAATAATTTAATATCATGAATTTAATTATCTTTTTTAAAATGTAATCATTAAATAAAATTAAATTCATATAAATTTTTATAAATAATTTAATAATTTAATATCATGAATTTAATTATCTTTTTTAAAATGTAATCATTAAATAAAATTAAATTCATATATTTTGGAATGAATTTTAATTTATTAATTAATTTGTATTCTTTTACATTAATTAATAAAGTTCACAATTATTTAATGGGACGCGATACCATCGTTTGGTTTACATGTAAAATATACGAAAAAATGCTATTTTTAGAAATCTATTAACTCAAAAAATATTCACTTTTTTTTTTTTTTAAATCTATTAATAATATTCCATATATTTTATATTATATGTTGAAATTTATATATGTTTATACATCTTTATGTTATACGTTTCTAACAAAAATAATTGAAATAATTGATAAAAAATTTAATTTTCCAACTAAATTGCTAATTAAAATTTTTTAAATAAATATTTTTTAATTTTGACAAATAACTTTAATCTTAAAGGTTTTATCTTGTTATATTGAAAAAATGAAGAAAAAATATTCAATTGTACAAAAGTTAATACTAGTTATATCAGCATGATTTGTCACAAATAATTATTCTGAGAAAATCAACTTTCAAATATAATATATCAGGGTTGTCGGTTTTTTGGGTTTTTTCGAAAAAACCGAAAAACCCGATTTATTGGGTTTTTTCATGGTTTTTTCGGTTTATTTGGTTTATTCTGTTTTTTCAATAATTATAATTTATTAAATATAAAATTCTTTAAATTTATTTAGTATTTATTAATAACAAATAACACATATTATTATAATGTATACATAATAACGTAACACACAAACACATTAATTTATTAACAATAAATTAAGCATATGATTATGATATCAACTATAATATTTGAATAAATATACAAGTTTTCCAGCCTTCTCATTTCCTAGTCTGTTTCTTAACTTTGGCTGAACTAGACCAAAAGATGAACAAATCTTTCTACCCCGGCACTAGAACTTTTAGCTGTCATTAAGGATTACATTATTTTAAAGATTTCATCATTAACATATGGTATGGCTTGATTATTTGATCATCATCTATAATATTTGTTACATTATCAATTAGATCTTTCCAAATTCGTACAACATCTGCACTTTTGTTGAATCGTTCTGTAGCATGTTTAAGTATACAGAAATTGGTTTAATTATTTTTAGCATATCTTCAGCACTTCTTTTCAATGTTGGATATTTTTGTGATAATATCTTTATCAATGTCCAATTCTTTAAATAACTCTCGATAGTATCGAGTCGATACTATCTGCAAGCGTATTCCATAGCGTTTATATAAGCATCATTAGCTTACTTCCACCTGCTTGTCTTAGAAGAGCTGAGTTAAACTTTGGTCTATAAAGCCTAGACAGCAAAGTACAAACTTCACAATAATATTTCATAATATGAAATTCATAATTATTATATAAATTTTTTCATAGACATATATCTCTATAGAGAGTCTTTTCGATTATGTATATTATATTTTCATTTTCTAATTATTATAACATATTATAACATAATCAATATTAATACAGTATTAATAATATTATTAATGTAGTACTATTATATTTATATAAAATTTAATGAATAAAATTTGAAAAAACCAATGGTTTTTTCATTATAAAAAACCGATGAAAAAACCCATTTGAAAAAACCGAACGAAAAAACCCAAACAACCCTGTAATATATGAATATAAACAATATGATTATACAGGTACAAATAATATAATATAAAAAATATGAATAATGTAATTAACATAATTTAAACACCATTTTAAAGATAATATTTGAAATATTATAAATTTACATTAAAAAAAATTTGAAATTAAATTTTTTTTCGAAAAAATCAATGGTATCGCGTCCCCTTAACAAAAAATTATTATATATTAAATTTGAAGTAGAATATATATATATATATATATATCAGGGTTGGTCGGTTTATTTAACGGTTTTTTAGGTTTATTTGGTTTTTTTGGTTTTTTTAACATTATAAAAAAGTTCAATCAAAAATAAGGAATCGATTATGCAATGATATGGCTGCAAAACTTGTTTTTATATTTCGAGAATTAAATTGATTATATTTCTATTAGAAATCATCTAATTATTATTATTATTATTTTTTAAATTATTATATTGTTACAATTTGTAACTTGTTATTTTATTGCGAGAATTTATTGATTATATTTCTATAAGAAATCATCTAATTATTATTATTATTTTTTAAATTATTATATTGTTACAATTTGTAACTTGTTATTTTATTGCGAGAATTATATTGATTATATTTCTAATTACTGTATTGTTATTTTTTTAATTATTATTTTGTTACAATTTGTAACTATTTTTTTTATTATATTTTACTTTATTTTTATAATAAATATATTTTAATAAAATAATTTTATTAACATTTAATATTAATAATATATTATTGAAAATTTAACAATATATATATATATATAATTAATATATATAAATAATATTCATTAGTGTTGTATATTTTATACTTACTCTATATATGTATGTTTTGCACAGACATTTAATAATCGATCAAGGTATATATAATATTTTCTAATTAATAATCTTAACATTTAATTATAAAAAAACCATTAAAATCTGTTTTTTTGGTTTTTTTTTAAAAACCAAAAAAACCGCCAACCCTGATATATATATATATTTTTAAAATTAACTCCATTCATTTATTTTGTAATTTAAATATTATTTTTATTAGGAACAAGCTTCAAAATTAATGAAATTGATTCTAGTGTAAGGTAATATATATTATATATTTATTAGTAAATTAAATAATAATAATTCATTATACAAAAAAATATATAGTTATTAAACTATAAATAATTTATTATATATAACTATAAATGTTATATTTATAGAATTTATAGTTATAAGAATCATACTATTTTTGTAAATGAACTTAGGCCATGGGACAATTATTAAAATAAAAAATAATAATAATATATTTATAATTATATTTTACATACAGAGTTGAAATTTCTACTGAAGTTGAGCCATCAGAATGTTTAACTCTACCTATTGTAAATACATCGATGTTAGTAGTGATATCAAACGTAGTGTATATAATGACAATATAGTGACTAATATTAAATATAATAATATATTTATATATATACATTTTTTTTGTATTATATATTCTAAAAAAATATAATCTTTTATCTTAAGGCGACATCGCCATGGGACGGCCATTTTGTTAAATTCACATGTATTCACACGCATTGCCTCATTGAATACATCTTCATTGCATTTTTTAATTACTTTTTTGTTATTTATATATAGCAAAAGAAATTAAGTCAATCGCTTCAGTACTTTATATATCTAAACACTCATTTATATATTATTTATATACACAAAAATAGCTAAAAAAATTATTCAGAGTAAAAAGCATTTGAAAAGTCAACAATAAATAAATTCAAATAAATTATACATTCAGCTAATATAAAATCAATATCAAAAAGTTATAGTTTTATGTTTTCTTGTTAATATATAAATGTTATATTTATAGAATTTATAGTTATAAGAATCATACTGTTTTTGTAAATGAAATTAGGCCCGGGGACAATTATTAAAATAAAATATTAATAATATATTTATAATTATATTTTACATACAGAGTTGAAATTTCTACTGAAGTTGAGCCATCAGAATGTTTAACTCTACCTATTGTAAATACATCGATGTTAGTAGTGATATCAAACGTAGTGTATATAATGACAATACAGTAGTGCTGTAAATGAACTCGAACAAGTTTCGAACAGTATCAAACTTTTGATACTTCGAACTTTGAAAAAGATTTCGGTTTCGAACTTTACAAATTTTGAACTTTTGAACTTCGAACTTCGAACTTTGAATTCAAGTATCGAACTTTAGTACTTCGAATTTTGTATGCAATTATCGAACTTGCGATCATATGTTTGATAATATAATTAATTTTAATATGTAAACTTAATTGTTATTTAACAATAAATTATAAAAGATTGTATAAATAAATCATAGAATATATTTAAATTATTTTTAATAAAAAAAACTTGTTATTATCTTTGATTCCGTTAAAAAAATATTAGGCTATATTATAATTATTCGTACCTGTCAAATATTGAAAAAGATTTAAATTTTATACTGTATACCTTTTATACTTTTATACAAGGATTCAACTTAAGTACTACTTTAACATATAGTTGACAGTGGTAGGGGAATTATGTCTAATACGGGCCATTTTTTATGTTATCAAATAACTTTTTTTATTTATGATGAGAAATTAATGAAATTTTATCACGATTTAGATATCATAAACATCAATAACATTACAATTTCAATTTTTGTAAAAATGTTACTTATCGTCGAATATGTATCCGGCCCGTATTGCAAAAAATGTTTAATACGGGCTGGGTGGTTTTAATACTGGCTGGGTAAAACATCCAATAGATGGCGAAACTAGTTATCATTTTTCAACCAATCAAATGAATTGTTATATTGATGATACACGGGCGTCTATTAATCTAATGTAAATTGTAAAATATCACTGTACCAATCAAATAGGAAAATAGGTATTTGTTTATTTCATAAATATTAAAATATATATATTTGTGATCATAAATTTTGTTTTAATAAAAATTAACAAAAATACAATATGACTTCTATTATAGAATTCAATAAGATTTCATTGATACTAATACAAAATATTTTTTCTAAATGTTTAAAAATATTTCAAAAAATTAAAAAAAAAAATTAAAAATAATGTTTTAAATTTTTCAAGAAAATGTTAAAAAATATTTAAATTTTTTTTTTTAATATATAAAAATAATTTTTAAAATATTTGTAAAAAATGTAAAAAAAATATTTAAAAAAAAAGTCGATGAAGATTTTACATTTTAAGATTTTACATGACAACAAATCATTTTAATGGAAAAAAAAGTAAATTTTTCGGGTTTAATATAATAATGATTATAAACTTTCATTATCTCGAGAGTCTCGAGATAATGAAATTTAGGATTTGATTGTCTCGAGATAATGAAAAATGGGCAAAATTTAAATCACTAATTAAGAATCTCAATTTTATTTAAGCCCAATACGTAATAGTCTTGATTCGTTTATATAGTATAAGTCCTTGTTGGGCATCATTTACACGGCCCTATCAAAATGCTTGGCGTAATTTATATACAATTATCTATAATTAAAAAATGTTGTTCGAACAAGTATCGATACTTCAACACTGTGTTCGAACATGTATCGATACTTCAAAATTTTGTTCGAACAGTATCGATACTTCAAAAAATTTGTTCGAACTGTATCGATTCTTCAACACTTGTGTTCGAACATGTATCGATACTTCAAAAAGTAAGTTCGAACGAGTATCAATACTTCAAGAAGTGAGTTCATTTACAGCACTACAATACAGTGACTAATATTAAATATAATAATATATTTATATATATATATATAAATTTTTTTTGTATTATATATTCTAAAAATATATAACCTTTAACCCGAAGGAGATTTATATTTTTAATATATATGATTTTTATAAATGTTTCATAATGTATCATAATAAACAATAATTGCTAACCTTGATCCTAAATTTTTATATGAGAAACTAATTGTTACAAATGTATCATATTATTTATGTTTTAATCTAATTATACTTAGATTTTAATTAAAATTATTCTCATATATTTATATTAATTAATTATATATATTAATTAATTATTCTACAATTGATGAAAAAATGGAAAAATCTATAATTGATTATTATAGAATTGATTCAATTGAAACAAACGATGAAGAAAAATCTAATGATAATAGTGTTGATTCTGCGGATAATTCGAAATCAACGACAAATATTAAAAAGGAACCTCAAATTGTTGAACCATTAGAATGTGGAGGTATTACTAAATTAATATAAATATAAACTAACTTTGTAATGTGATGTAATTATTAATTAATTAATATATTTAATATACTTAGCTGTTACAATATGTTATATTATTATTCAAAATTTAAATATATATCATGTATTTTGAATTTTTTATAAATTATTATTATTTTATAACTCTATAGGAGTTAGGGACCCTAATTAAGTGGTAATGCCAATCAGATTTTATACTTATTAAAACATCACTAACACTGATATTAATGATTTATGTATATTTTTTTCTATTAATTTGCATATAAACGAGATATGCATCAACCAAATATTCCGAACGACCACTATATTTTCTATATTACAATATATTTTTTTAATAGTAATTATATTTATATTTTTATAAATAATATTTAATAATTTAATATTTTTTTTTAATAATACTTATATTTAATTTTTATAAATAATTTAATAATTTAATATCATGAATTTAATTATCTTTTTTAAAATGTAATCATTAAATAAAATTCATATTCAAAATTCATTTATTTTGGAATGAATTTTAATATATTAATT
This sequence comes from Osedax fenrisi, assembly GCA_964019155.1. Lineage (NCBI taxonomy): Eukaryota > Metazoa > Annelida > Polychaeta > Sabellida > Siboglinidae > Osedax > Osedax fenrisi. The sequence continues at coordinate 79,241,904 of OZ025242.1, forward strand.
AATTTTTATTCTTTTACATTAATTAATAAAGTTCACAATTATTTAAGGGGACGCGATACCATCGTTTGGTTTACATGTAAAATATACAAAAAATTCTATTTTTAGAAATCTATTAACTCAAAAAATATTCACTTTTTTTTTTTTTTTAAATCTATTAATAATATTCCATATTTTTATATTATATGTTGAAATTTATAGATGTTTATACATCTTTATGTTATACGTTTCTAAAAAAAATAATTGAAATAATTGATAAAAAATGTTAATTTTCCAACTAAATTGCTAATTAAAATTTTTTAAATAAATATTTTTTAATTATGACAAATAACTTTAATCTTAAAGGTTTATCTTGTTATATTGAAAAAATGAAGAAAAAATATTCAATTGTACAAAAGTTAATACTAGTTATATCAGCATGATTTGTCACAAATAATTATTCTGAGAAAATTAACTTTCAAATATAATATATGAATATAAACAATATGATTATACAGGTACAAATAATATAATATAAACAATATGAATAATGTAATGAACATAATTTAAACACCATTTTAAAGATAATATTTGAAATATTATAAATTTACATTAAAAAAAAATTTGAAATTCAATTTTTTTTCGAAAAATTCAATGGTATCGCGTCCCCTTAACAAAAAATTATTATATATTAAATTTGAAGTAGAATATATATATATATATATATATATATATATATATATTTGAAAAATTAACTCCATTCATTTATTTTGTAATTTAAATATTATAATATATATATATATATATATATATATATATATTATATTATACAAATTAACTCCATTCATTTATTTTGTAATTTAAATATTATTTTTATTAGGAACAAGCTTCCAAATTAATGAAATTGATTCTAGTGTAAGGTAATTTATATTATATATTTATTAGTAAATTAAATAATATTAATTCATTATACAAAAAAATATATAGTTATTAAACTATAAATAATTTATTATATATAACTATAAATGTTATATTTATAGAATTTATAGTTATAAGAATCATACTGTTTTTGTAAATGTACTTAGGTACAATTATTAAAATAAAAAATAATAATAATATATTTATAATTATATTTTACATACAGAGTTGATATTTCTACTGAAGTTGAGCCATCAGAATGTTTAACTCTACCTATTGTAAATACATCGATGTTAGTAGTGATATCAAACGTAGTGTATATAATGACAATATAGTGACTAATATTAAATATAATAATATATTTATATATATACATTTTTTTTGTATTATATATTCTAAAAAAATATAATCTTTTATCTTAAGGCGATATCGCCATGGGACGGCCATTTTGTTAAATTCACATGTATTCACAAGCATTGCCTCATTGAACACATCTTAATTGATTTTTTAATTGTTTGTTTTGTTATTTATATATAGCAAAAGAAATTAGGTCAATCGTTTCATTACTTTATCTAAACACTCATTTATATATTATTTACATACACAAACATAGCATAACAATTATTCAGAGTAATTTGGAAAGTTAACAATAAATAAATTCAGCTAATATAAAATAAATATCAAAAAGTTATAGTTTTATGTTTTCTTATTAATATATAAATGTTATATTTATAGAATTTATAGTTATAAGAATCATACTGTTTTTTTAAATGTAATTAGGCCCGGGACAATTATTAAAATAAAAAAATATTAATAATATATTTATAATTATATTTTACATACAGAGTTGAAATTTCTACTGCAGTTGAGCCATCAGAATGTTTAACTCTACCTATTGTAAATTCATCGATGTTAGTAGTGATATCAAACGTAGCGTATATAATGACAATACAGTGACTAATATTAAATATAATAATATATTTATATATATATATATATATACATTTTTTTGTATTATATATTCTAAAAAAATATAACCTTTTATCTTAAGGAGATATAGCCATGGGTCGGCCATTTTGTTAAATTCACATGTATAGAGAATTTTCATTGAATTTTTAAATTGTTTTTTTTTATTATTTATATATAGCAAAAGAAATTAGGTCAATCGTTTCAATACTTTATCTAAACACTCATTTATATATTATTTACATACACAAACATAGCATAACAATTATTCAGAGTAATTTGGAAAGTTAACAATAAATAAATTCAGCTAATATAAAATCAATATCAAAAAGTTATATTTTTATGTTTTCTTATTAATATATAAATGTTATATCTATAGAATTTATATAAAATATGTTATAAAATATTTGTAGTATATAAATGTTATTTTTTTTATTATATCAGTGTGTAATAAAATTATATATTCATATAATATATCAATAAAATCAATATTATAAAGTAATAGATATTTTTTCTTATCTATATATATAAATGTTATATTTATAGAATTTATATAGTATATATAAAACATTATATAACAATTTATAATAATTAAGTTAATTATTAGGAAACAAATAATAATGTAATACTTATTACTTTAAAATCTGTTATAATAGTTAATTATTTGTATATTATAGTAAATTTAAAAAAATATATTTAGAAACCCAAATGTTCTATAAAGAATATAAAACCGAATATATAATTTAATTATACAGATCTAAAATGAAACATAAATTAATATAGGTAACTTACGGTAACTGTAAACTGTTTTAATTTCTTCAATTTTTTAACTTTGTATTATACTTTGTTATATGTCTAAATACTCCAATATCTCTTTATATGATTTATAATTGATATGCGATGAATTTATATATCATACACATCTTGTTATTAATATTCTAGTAATCTTCTAGTAACTCCCTGCACCCTTTCAATTTGGTATTTCCCTACGAAATTAACTACATTTTTAAAAGGTGACCAAATTATGGATGCATATACTAAAATTTATCTACAATAAATGTTATATTCTTTTAATAATTCTTTAGGGGTTTTGTAGTAATGTATCTAAAAATTTCATATTAACATGCTTTTTTTTAAACAAATATAGTTGATATATTTATTAAATAAAAGGTTATTTTCTAATTATTTATGTATTATTTAAGTATTCCTAAATATTTATAAAAATTAAAATTTTCTAATTTATTATTTATAAAATTATTTATAAAATTATTTAGATGGAGTAACCTTCCCTAAAGTCATAGATGCACATTTTGATAATGAAATATTTAATTGCCATTTATTTTTCCATTGTGAAAATAAATTTAAATTAATTTATAAAATTTAAATTAATTTCTAAAAGAGATTTTTCACTCTCAGATGTGTAAGAAAAATATATGGTGGTATAATCCGCATATAAATCAATATGAATTTTTGAGAATAAACTAGGAATCAATAATATATAATAAACAAAAATTGAACCTAAAACCGATCCTTGTGATACTTCAGATTTTTCAATAGAACTATTTGAAAAGAATTTTCAACCTGTGTATCTAATCTATTCGATAATAAATTATAAAACCATTTTATTATTTTATTAGATATACCGTATTATTTTAATTTATACATATTATATCGTAGAATTTTTTATTATTCATTATACGAAAATTTGAAAAATGCTGCTAATTGTATATTGTAGATTTTCCACTTATAAAACTATATTGAATTTTTATTAATAAATTAGTAGATTTTAAATAAAAAATTAATTGTTTATAAATAACACGTTCTAATTACATTACACATGTTATTGAAATAGTCCTATAATTATTTAAATTTGATGGGTCAACTTTTATCAAAATTGGAGTAATCATAGATTTTTTTCCAAATTTACGGTATATTACCCGATAATAAAGATGAATTAAAAATAATATATAAAGGCTTACATAATTCTTGAATTCATAAAATTAAAAATTCATAAATTAGATAACATTTTTAAATCAATATCAAATTTGTGTTTAGTTATATTACAAAATGTGGGTACATTACCATTTTTTTGGATTGAATTAAAATATGAATTTAATGTATTTGCTTTGTCAAGATCTGAAAATAAAATAGGTTTATTTGATGTATCAATTAGAGGATACTCTAGATTTTAAAGTTAGCCTTTTTATCATAAATATATAAAATTTTAATTTATTTTTTAATACATTCAATTCTCTCTATTTATTTAAAGTTTCTAATTCTTTGCTTAAATTTTGTTTTACCCAATTATATTTTATTGCAAGTTAGTTTTAGATTTTCGAAATAAATGTATTACTTTCTTAAATTATAATACATTCTTCTGTATTTCATGTGTTATTATATTATTTATATTAGGAATATGTGATATAAAAAGTTGTCTACTATTTATTATTATTATTTTACTTGAAATAATTTTATTATGAAAAAATAAATAAATAAACAATATTTACCAAATTCTTTTATTATATTTAAATAGATTTGAAATTTCTCCTGAAATTAATTCATCAACTTGTTCAACTGAATCAATGGTAAACACAACTACGTTAGTGACAAATATTTATTATATATTTGTTTTATAATTAAATTTGATATAGTAGTTCATATTTGTAAATAGTCTTTTAATAATTTTACAAATAAATTATTGTATATTAATATAGGTGTAATGATGACCCAAAAGCAAAATCTTTAAAAAATAGTGATGAAATCGATGTTTGCGAAGATAGTTTAAAAAATGTTAGTAAAAAAATTATATATTATATAATATATATATTATTTTTAATAGTAATACAATTTTTATTTACAAATAATATAAATTTTAATTTGTATATTTTTATATTATAAATTATAATATATATTAATGTATATTAATATACTAATTAAATAAATTTCAAGATGTAGGATAACAAATAATATGTGTAAACTGTATATGATTAATGTGATACTTTTCAATATACTTACTTACTTTAGTCGAGTTCTCATGCGACCAGATCTTGCAATTACTTTCCATACTTCTCTGTAAATTATCAGTGTTCTTAATTCATCTTCACAATTTCAGTAATTCTTTAAGATGTCTATGAATTTTTTGGGTTGTCTCCCTCATTTTCGTATGCCGTTCTTTGGATCCATAAATTAAGTTATATGCTAGTTCATCGGTGTGCCTTATGCAGTGTCCTGCTAGTCGCAATCTTCTTTGTTTTATTACCTCAGAGATCTTTGGCATTCCCTTATACAGTTGTATATTAGTGAACTTGTCTTTCCATGATATATTTATGGCCATTATAAATAGCCTGGTAAAACAACCATCAATTTGATTACACATTGTGGAGTTGATTATCCAGCATTCACTGCCATATAATAATATAGGTTCGATTGTTGCTTTGAAATTTATTATTAATTTTTAATTTATTATGACTGTTTCTCATTTTGGAGATCCATTTGATCAAGTATTGCTGACCATGATAATGCTTTGCGAATTTAAAAATCCTTTTTTGAGTTAGCCATTCAGGTAATTAAAATTTGTAACATTGTTAACATTTGTAACATTGTAACATTGTAACATTGTAACATCAGCGTGCCATCGTGTTCTAGTCTAATGTTGACCGGTATTGTGTGATTGAATGTCTGTCGACGGATGACTTCGGTTTTATTTGCGTTCAGTTGAATACCAATGTTAGCGACTTCTGTTTCAATGGAATTTAGTAGTTGCTGAACTTACCGACTTCTTGTGATAGAAATTCTATATCATCTGCGTAAATTTGGTCTGTTAGCTGTATTGCTAGATGTCGTCTCCCATGTCATTATATTATTTCGAGTCCGAATTCTGATTCTCGTACTTCAATGACTTGTCGAATGGCGTAATACAGTATGATCACAAAGTAAAATGAGGCTAGTGTGTCACCTCGTAAGACTCCCTTTGTTATTTGAAAGTGTTCGGTCTCTCAGTCAGGTGTTATAACATTTTCGTAAGTGTCTATACATTAAATCGATCGCTTGTATAATGTTGTGGGGTATACTGTATGATTCTAGTATATGGAGCATTATTTATCTGTTGATACTGTCGAATGACTTCTTAAATTCGACAAAAATTATTATAGCCTTAAGATTGTGACTTTATACTTCTTCAATTAAGCGCCTGGGAGCTAATATGTGTGAGATCATAATTCTTCCAGGTAAAAATTTAAATTAAAATATAATTTAAATATTAAACTTCTTTACCATATATATTTAAATAATTAATATTCTATTTATTTATAATCAGTTAATATTAATAATGCAAAGTTTAATTTATGTTCCTAAATCTAGAATAGCATATTTTGTCATTTCAATTTGAGATAATACTCTATTAGGTACCTCTATTAAATATTTATCTTATATATTAGTTTAATTAATTGCTTAGATCTATGATTAATAATCATAATATTAAGTATAACCATATTATTAAATTTTACAGTATAGACCATATTCCTGTGATAGTTGTAAATTTGAAAGTTTTAAAAAAGCTGACGTTTTATATCATATCATAAAAGATCATCATAATTCACGTAGTGTCTTTACAAGGTATAGAGAGTTTCCAAAATTGCAGGTATTTTATATTAGTAAATTATTTTAACATTAATTATCTAATACTTATTTTTAATTTATATTTCATCATTCATTATTTTTTATTATATTTAACAACTTGCAATTTTCTAACAAAATTTGATATATAATATTATATAAGATGTTATAATTAATAAAATTATTTGTATGTTAATATTATATATATATATAGATTGTAAATTACAAATTTAATTTTTGTATAATATAAATATATTTAATTCTTAATATTTATATATATATATAAAATATATATATATAATTTATATAATATATATAAATATAAATTAATAATTATTTAATATAATAATAGCAGTGTAAATATATATTATGAGTTACACTTATTTATTTAATTATTACTTATAATTACAATAATTATTACTTAATTACTTATTATTTAATATGTATATTTAATATATACTAATTACTTAATTTTTATATAATAATTTCTATTTTAATTATTTTTTAGGAATCAAATTCTATTCTAAAAGAAACCTCTATGAAAAGCAATCAACTTACATCAAGTTCAAATAAAACAATAAATGTATGTATTTTTTGAAAATTATTTGTATAAATTTTTATAATCATTCGTTAAGTAAAAATAAATAATTATTAAATATAATTTATATAGAAATCATGTTTTTAGAATAAATTCTCATTTAATTTTTAATAAATTCATTTTAACTGATAAAAAATAAGTAAATTTAATATTACGATTATTAGGAAGTTCCTCAAAATATAGAAAATGAAAGTAAAGTGGATTATGTTAATGATTTAAATTCTAATGAAAAGTCTACAGTTAGTTAATATAATATTTTCTTAAATGATATATAAATTTATTTATTAAAATAAATTATATAAATAAATCAATTTAATAATATTTATATTTATTAGGAAGTTCCTCAAACTATAGAGAATGAAATTAAAGTTAATGATTTAAATTCTAATGAAAAGTCTACAGTTAGTTAATATAATATTTATATAAATTATATATATATATACAAATAAATTATACTAATAAATCAATTTAATAATATTTAATATTTATATTTTTATATTTATATAATATTTATTATATTTATTACTGCTTTTAAATCCATATAAAAATGTAATGAATATAATCAAAAAAATAACACAATGTGAGGACTAATTTAAAGGGTTATTTATGATCTCAAATTTAGTATAGGAGAGATAGGCAATATGTATACATATTTAAGTTTGAATAAATCATATACTTGGAAAAATGCTAAGATTATTTTTTCTACATAATCTATATATATATATATATATATATGTAAGTTTTGTAGATTCAAAATTTTCAAATATAATATTAATATTTTATGTAATTTAGTTATATAAATTTCCATTTTTCTTATGAAAATTGATATATATATATACTTGGGAAATATATTTATAAAATATATAATTCTTTATTTTTACCTCATGTATTGTATTGCTTGGAATTGTGGGGAAATGTATACTTTAGTAATATATATGAAATAGAATTATTACAAAAAAAAAGTAATTAGAATTATTAATAAAGATATATTTATAATCAGAAATGGAACTTTTATTTTATATAGCACAAATTCTCTATTTATTAATTCTAATATATTAAAGTTACGAGATCTTATTATATATAAGTATATTTTGTTTATGCATAATATATTTATAGGTAATTGTCCAAAAACTATGAATAACATTTTTGTAAGGAGATATAATAAAGATAGATATTCAACTTTTAATTATACTCATATATATAAAACATACACGATATCATAATTCAATATTATTTTCTGGTCCAAAAAAATGGAATGAAATTATTAAAAATCCATGTATTTCAATGCATTTAAAAAATAATAATTTTAAAAATATTTTAAAAAATACCTATTAAAACAGTATTCATAGATATTATTCATATATATTTTTTAATAGATTTATTCTTCTTTTTATTCATTTATTTTAATATATTTATTTACTCATTGTTTGTTTGTTTATAAAAGTATTTTCCCCTACAGTATTAACTTTAAAAAAAAAAAAAAAAATCTTTAATTTGTATTATATATAATCATCATTTTTATTTCGTTTATATAAGGTATTTTTTCTTTTCAGTATTACAATTTTTAATAAATGTATTCTTCTTCTTTTTATTTATTTATTCATTTATTTTAATATATTTATTACATATTCTTTATTTGTTTATAAAAAGTATTTTCTCCTACAGTATTAATTTTTTTTAATTAATCTCTAATTTTAATTTTTATTATATATAATCTTCATATTTTATTTCGCCTATATAAGGTATTTTTTCCTTTCAGTATTACAATTTTTAATACATTTATTCTTCTTTTTATTCATTTATTTTAATATATCTATTACACATTGTTTATTTGTTTATAGAAAGTATTTTCCCCTACAGTATTAACTTTTTTTTTCAAATAATCTCTAATTTTCATTTTTATTATATATAATCTTCATGTTTTATTTCGATTATATAAGGTATCGTTCTTTTCAGTATTATAATTTATATATATATATAAATAATCATTAATTCAATTATTAATTTAAAAACAAAACAAAATTTAAATCACAAAAAATAATAAAATCAAAAATATTATTTTTGTTTTATGTTAGGTATTCAGGTGCAACTCCATTTTTTATTTTTAACAATTTATATATAATGACCTCATACTTTCTCTCTTTTTAGAGAAATTTTAATTTTTTACATTCTTAAATATATTTATATTTTATTTATTTTATGAGAATCTAGACTATCCAAAAATATGATGATTGGGGAAATTCTAGTAAAAACATTAACATGTTTATTAATGTCCCCATCATTCCTAGCCTGTTGGAGAGGAATGATAAATCTGATTTATTTATTTATTTATATATAGGGAAATAATATATTTATAAATTTATAATTTTTACATTAAAATGGATGAATATATAGGAAGTTTATATATGAATTTGTATACATATGACATTACAATAATAATATAATGCATTATTTAGACTCTGTATAATTTAGTTTTTCAAATATAAACATCGGTAAAGTATTGAGTAAATTATTGATACAAATAAATATAGTTATAAAAGTTATTGAATACAAATTTATTGAATAAATAAAAGGAATGGCTGCCTTCATAAAACATCGTTTTATGATGTTTATAATTTATATTTTTACTTGAAATTTGCACATATTATAAATAACATATAAATTAATATAAATGAACTATATAATAATTAAAATGATAACAAAAAATGTATAGAAAATGTGAGACCTTAATGTAAATATATCGAATGTATACTATATTTTATAAAAAAAATTAATTTAATAACTTAATATTTTTTAGGAAGTTCCTCAAAATATAGAGAATGAAATTATAGTGAATCGTGTTAATGATTTAAATCCAATCTTTGAACAATCTAATGTTAGTGAACATATTATTTTTATAAATTATATCCATATCCATTTAAAATATTAATATTTACTAGGAATTACCTAAGAATATTAATAAAGAAATTCAATTGAATCATGTTGATAATTTAATTCCTGATGAATCTTCGGTTAATTATCATCTTAATTTTATAAATGATATATATAGTACTTTAACTTTCTTTCAAATAATTTAAATTTTTAAATTTATGAAAAATTAAATATTGTATATATTGTATTTATATATGTAAATATATATATATTGTATATAAAATGAACTTCATTTTTAATTCATATCTTAATATAAAACGTAAATTACGTTATTTTTAACATTTAAACATTATTAAAATTTATATTTGTTAAGATTATTAAATACAAATTAATATACATACACAGTTAAAAAAATCCGATTCCTATTTGTGTTTTTATCGTTTCCTGAGTGTCTTAATGAGAATCGGTTTTAAATCGATTCCTAAAATTCAAGTTTAGGAATCGGTTTATATGAAACCGATTCTTAAATTGCTATAGGAAACGGTTTATATAAAACCGATTCCTAAACTATTAATATAGGAATCGGTTTATTTGAAACCGTTTCCTAAACTATTACTATAGGAATCTGTTTAACTTAAGTTGTTGATGTAAGTTTGAACGTAAATTTAGATGTAAAATATAATATTAAAATAAATATTATTATCGTAGCAGTTTTAACTCATATATTATAATGTATATAATATATAAGTTCATTTAAGTTAGATTTAAAACTTAAATTCAATAATAATACCATTATAATATTGAATTCAATATGCAACTCCTATATTCAATATTGAGCAATTAGTTCAACATTATTACAATTGTATTATCAATATAATTATGATTACAATTGTAATTTAATGTGTCAGTTGAATGAGATTATGATAACTTAGAAAAATACATAGGATTACTTACATAATTTAGTTTTTTTAAATAATATTTTATTTATTAAAATCAGTATATTAACTTAAATATAAAATTAAAATAATAATTAATAATTAATTTGGATAGATAACAATTAAATCAATATATTAAAATAATTAAAAGTTATAATATTTTTTTTTATTCTTTCTATATTAAAAAAATAATATTCCAATAATTTAAGAAATTCTTACATCAATAACTTAAACCGATTCTAAATCATTTGTTTAGGAATCGTTTTTAAAAACCGATTCTCAAAAATTAGTTTAGTAATTGTTTTTAAAAACCGATTCTCAATAATTAGATTAAGAATCGTTTTTAAAAACCGATTCTCAATAATTAATTTAGGAATCGTTTTTATAAACCGATTCTCAATAATTAGTTTTGGAATCGATAATATCGATTCCTTAACAATAAAATGTAGGAATCATTTTTATAAACCGCTTTCTAAACAAATTTTACAGGAATCTGTTTTCAAATTTAAATCCGATTCCTATAATAATCGTCGTAGGAATCGGATTTTTGTAACTGTGTATATTTAATTAATAATGAATAACATTTACTAAAATTATTTAGGATTATTCTCAAAAAGAAGAAGAGGAAATATGTTTCAATAATTTTATTAAATTAAATCATGAGACATCTAATGTTAGATTATATATTAAATACTATACTAATATAATTGTATTAATTACAAATTTAAACATTTTTATTAATTCATTTAATTATGTATAAGTTATTTTACCCTTTTACCCTTAAATTATTAATTTATCATATATAATCTATATATTATCATTACATATTAAATATTTATATATATATATATATATATATAACTGCCTGTGTGGCTCAGTTTGCTTATAGGGTTAACACATCAACTCCGTTTTTAATTCTATGTGTGTAAATGCGGTTCCGTGCGTTTTTTTCGTGTATGGAATATTCTCTTTTACTGCGTAAATTTTGAATAATCATTCACACCGATTCCGTATATTTTCATCCGTTTTTCAATGCAAACTAGTATTGCCCCCTATATTAATATATAAAAATAAATATATAAATCTTTCAAACTTTATTTTAACATTATTCACCTATACTTTACATTACAAAGTTTTATTGTGTACTTAAAATTAACAAATGTATATAGCCTAAATAAACTGAATTCATTCGTATATACTCTTGTCTAATATTAATTAGTAATCCTTTAAATAATCCTCCAATAATTTTAATCCGTATACTATTAATAGGATATTATTAATTAGTATAGTATTAATTAGTATAGTATTAATTAGTATAATTTAATAGGATTGTATTAATTAGTATAGTATTAATTATTATAATATTAATTAGTATAGTATTAATTAGTATAATATTAATTAGTATAGTATTAATTAGTATAGTATTAATTAGTATAATATTAATTAGTGTAATATTAATTAGTATAATATTAATTAGTATAATATTAATAGGATATTATTAATTAATATAGTATTAATTATTAATTGATAATTTTTAATATTTAAGCAAATACATGTATTCGGCTATGCATAGCCGAAAATATAATCGAAAGTATAAAGTATAAATATTTGCTAACGATAACATACGTATTATTATAATATTAATTAGTATAGTATTAATTAGTATAATATTAATTTGTATAATATTAATCAGTATACTATTAATAGGATATTATTAATTAATATAGTATTAATTAGTATAGCATTAATTAGTATAATATTAATTAGTATAATATTAATTAGTATAATGTTAATCAGTATACTACTGATAGGATATTATTAATTAGTATAATATTAATTAGTACAGTATTAATTATTATAATATTAATTAGTATAGTATTAATTAGTATAATATTAATAGGATAGTATTAATTAGTATAGTATTAACTAGTATAATATTAATTAGTATAATATTAATTAGTATAGTATTAATTAGTATAATATTAATTAGTATATTATTAATTAGTATAATATTAATTAATATAATATTAATCAGTATACTATTAATAGGATATTATTAATTAGTATAGTATTAATTAGTATAATATTGATAGTATTAATTAGTATAATATAAATTAGTATATTATTAATAATATATTAATTAATATTATACTAATTAATATTAATCAGTATAATATAAATTATTATATTATTAATAATATATTAATTAATATTATACTAATTAATGTATTATTTAAAGTTTAAAGTCATATGTTTAAAGTTACTATTAGCTGCGTGAACTTATTTTCATGCATATAACTAGAACATTTCCTAATTTCCATTCACTGCGTAGAATTAGAAATACGCATTTGACAAATTCCATGCAAGAAAAAAACGCACGCAACCGAATTTACGCACATAGAATTAAAAACGGAGTTGATGTGTTTCCCTATTAGGCGTTAGACACAAAAGCAGTAGGAAGCCTTTTCCGGACCATTAAAATAAGTCTTAAAATAATATTTAGAAGTGATCTTATATAATTATTTATAAATAAATGATCGGCTCACATTAAAACCATGGATGCCTTACATGAGAGCGTCTTCTAAGGGACAATATAGCCATATATGGTTATAAGTTAAAATGTTATCTAAGTTCCTGGATGTGATGAAAGGACTCCACCAAAATAATAATATATATATAATTAAATAAAATTGTCTTATAATATAAAATATTATGTACAATTTTAAATTTCAATGTAGTTATCAATTATATTGTAATTATGTGATGTTTGTTAAATGATATTTAGATGATATATTAATGGTTATTATTTTTATTTATAATTCAGATGCAGTTTTATTAATTATTAATTCTATAATTTGTATTGCAGGATGATATTAAACAACTCCGGATGAAAGCAAAAGTACGTCTATGTAATATTTTTAAAAATACCAAAAAATATAATTTATATTTAAAAGATCAAAATCCAGACCACTATACTTTATAAATACATATTGTTCATATTTGTATATAAATATTATAATAATATTTTTATATATTGTAAATAGAAATATATTTTATGTTATCATAAATTATTCACTCATTTATAATTGTTAAATAATTTTAATAAATTAATAAATAAGTAAATCATTTTATATTAAATCACTCGTTATATTCTAAAATCTCAGAAATGTTGAGAATATATAAAAAAAAATATATATATAAATTAATTAAAATGTCAACAACAAAAGTAGTAACTTCTTCTTGAATTTATGATGACTATTAATGCTGCGTGATATATTGGGAAGAGAGTTCCACAAGGTAGGAGCAGCCCAGCCGAACGATATGTTCCCAATTCTCACCAGATTAATCTTCGGTACTGAAAATAAATTATAATATTGCAGATGAGTGTTCCTAATTAATTCAATTTTAGAAGTTTATTTAAATATGTAGGATTTCTCATAATAGCAGTTTTATGAGATATGCTTAGTATTTTAAATTTACACATATTGTCCGAAAGAAACCAATTTAATTCACCTAATTTTTTATTAATACTTATTTAATCACATAATATTAAAATTAATCTTATAGATAATTTAATAACCCTATGTAATCTATAATATAATTTAAGTTTAGCATTAATGAGTAAACTATTGCAATATTGTAATCTGGATTGCACTAAAGCAATAGATGATTCAGTACTCAAGTAATTTCTAATATTAAATATATTAAAATTATCAGATCTACATTGTGAAGCTTTACTCATTGTTAATTTTTCTATATATTTTTTAATTATTTATTATTAGTGGAAAGATGGGTAATGTGCCCACTTGTGTATCTCATAAACTATAAATACAATCAAAAAATGTATACATGAAATATACGCATTGGTATACCAATGATTATAAGCATTGTTCAAATAATTTGTAAATCTATTAATAAAAAAAATTATGTAAAAAATCGATTTACTTTTTGAAATAAAAACTTTTACAAAATTGAAATAGGTTGAAATAAGATTAGTAAAAATATATTAAATCACTAATATATAATATAAATTGAACATTAAATTTGGATGTTAAGAACTATTTAATTACAACAAAGTATGTAAGCCATTTATGTTAGTGAGTAATATTCATTATTATATAGTGTATATATCGTGTTACCTTGAAGCGGGTAATGTGGCCACTTCACCATTATTTAAGCCAATCATATTAAAGATATGATCTGAAATATATATTTGTAGATATTGATAAGATTGCGTGCGTTATTATATGAAAACATCTATATCCTAAACATACACATATATTTTCATGCATATTATAATCGTGATATAAATTTTTACATTTAATATAGTATATTTAATTCTCTATTATAAAGAACAACAAATATAAAAATTATTTATTAAATATATATTAGGGGAGAGAACGGAGTAGTGGCCGATAATTTATATACCTCAGCATACTTCTAATATATCAATAAATACTGAATTTTAAGATCTTATTTTTTTTGAATTTTCTATAAATCATATAGTTTTAGAATACTGTGATTTCACTTTTATATATTACTGAATATTATTAAACATTAAAATAAAGCAAATTGGGGTAGTGGCCGATAGTATCTTAATATGTAATAGGTGTCTCGTAAGGTATTCGATTTATATTTTTTTAATTATATAATATTAAATAATTATATTTATGATGCATATATGCACCTTATTTGATTCAATGATTTAATTATATACACACACTCACACATAAATATATATAATCATGTTTTTTTTTTAATTTGACAAACAATATTTTTGTAATAAATTAATTAATAATTAAGTAATTAATTAAAAAAAAATTTACTTTATATATATATATAATATATTATGATACAACTATGGAGATTCGTTATATATATATAGAAATCAGATTATATAAATTAGTTGGCTTTCTAGATTACTATTTTATCGCCATATTGTTATGACATAGGCCTACGGTAACTTACTGATGAAATTCTTATTCCATATCAATAACATGATAGGTACGTTTAATAGTACTACCTACTATTAATATACTATAATAATTTAAATTAGATAAACTAAAATGATTAGCCAGTCCTCTTGTATATCATAAGATGAATCTATATTGAACAAATTATCGAATTAGAACTAATATTTATAAATTTATACAACATTATCTAAAAATGATCACATTGTCCATCTTTCGCCTAGTAATTTGAAAAAAAAATCAAAAAGCTCTGAAATATAGCCTTCTTAATATTATCTATTAATATTTGTTTGAATAAATAACAATCAATTTATGATATTTATACATTTATTTTAATTCGTCACTTCCTGCATGATAACTGGGTGTAACGTATGGTACGTATACTGTGTATTGAGATTTATAGAGGCGCCAGACATTCTCTTCAAATCTGTTGAAGATTCATATAGTTTACACAAAACATATTTATTTAAAAATTTATCTAAATTATTACCGATTATTTAGTTTCTAAACTATACATTTATATATGCTTTACTAAATATAAATTATACTTTATAAGTATATATATTATTTATTATTATTTATACCACGATTATTTTAGGAGGTCGGTAATAGGAGAAGTTGGTCGGTATTAGGAATAGATATCCGATTACCGACCCCCATGTTTATTCTTGTAAATATAATTATATCAAAAATTTAAAATAGCCACATTATTCATTGCCATAATATTACACTATTTTCAAAATTTCAAATAAATATATTTAATATTTAATAAGTTATTAGGGGAAAGTCCCCGATTACCGACCCCTAAATGATTATTTGTAATAACTTATTCAATATTAAATATATTTAATTGAAAT
The DNA here is from genome assembly GCA_964019155.1 of Osedax fenrisi. Taxonomy (NCBI): domain Eukaryota; kingdom Metazoa; phylum Annelida; class Polychaeta; order Sabellida; family Siboglinidae; genus Osedax; species Osedax fenrisi. Next base: position 79,258,609 of record OZ025242.1, read on the forward strand.
TTTTAATTTGGGTAATATTATGGCAATGAATAAAATGGCTATTTTTGATATAATTATATTTACAAGAATAAACAGGGGGGTCGGTAATCGGATACATGTGCCTAATACCGACCCCCTTCCCCTAATACCGACCCCCTAAAATAATCGTAGTATAAATAATTGTAGTATTATAATATCCAATAAAAAGAGTAGATATACATAACTATAATTAATTATAACATGACGTAATTTATTTTTTATTGAATTTATGTTTTAATAGTAATATTAAATTTAAATTTAAACTTTATAGTAATTATATTAACATATTGTATATTATTATTTAATATTTATTTATTAATCAGTATGTATATAATCAACTGGAATCATGAATCCTAAAGCTATATCAATGATACACAAACAACTTACGACATATTTTAAAATAAAATACGGATCTATTTTGATTGGATTATAAATCACATGGGGTCGGTATTAGGGTAATTTAGGGGGTCGGTAATAGGAAAACAATATGGGTTGCTATAATTAAGATATATTGGTTAATAGTTATTCAAATTAAATTATTTTTATAATAGTTATAAATATTTTATTGATCTACAATATTTTGCGCAGTATTAAGTTTTCTTTTAAATAATAAAGTATTTACAATGATTTAAAAAAAGTTATTAATCAAATTTAAAAAAAAATAAAACAGAATATTACATTTTATCAAATAACAATTGTAGGATTAAATATTTTTTAAAACAAAATACGTTTTCATATTTATCATTAAATTACTAACAGTTCATGTATATATTATTTTTTGATATCTCTTATAGTTACTGAGATACGAGAGGTGGTCGGTATTAGGAGGGGGTCGGTAATCGGGGACTTTCCTCTACAAATAATAATGTTGGGGTCGGTTAACATTTGGTAAAACAAGTCCGCCGCCCGGCCGGCTATCGGTGTATAGGCGTGTATTATTAAGCAATCATCGTTATTCACGAATTAGTAAGATTCATATCGAAAATAATCGGAAAATATAAAATTAATATATAAAATTTCAATTTCTATAAAACAGGCTCAAAGGTATAACAGTATAATTAAAATAGACAAAATAAAATAAGATATTTAAATTATTGAACTGACATTAAATAACCTAGAGAAATAAAATATAATCGAATGGGATACAGGAGCTAATAACATTGTATCATTTATAATTGTTGAAAATAGAGATATAATACATATTCGTATCTCTATAATTTCAAAATATCAAACTACAGTAATTGTGCAATACATTAATGCATTTCCACTAATTAATAAGTAGCCACGTAACGTAATGATTTACTAAGGTATTTCTAGCAACAAATATATCCGTCGCTTTTGGATGCACACGCCTAAAATCATATTGTATTGTAGCCCTACACTTCTATTATATTATTTGCTGGAAACTATTTATAGTTTTATGTCTATATATATAGATGATCTATGTATAGATTTTTAAGTAGGCCTATTTATAAATAAAGAATATAGGTTATATATAAATATATAGATAATTAAAATAAATATATATGTATAGGGGAGAGTACTCTAATATCGACACCCTAGAGATCTCCTAAAATATGATTCCAATAAAACAATAATTAATGTATGAAATGTTAATCAATATAATTCTAATTCATATGAGTATAATTTTTTTTTAAATATTAATATTTTTTTAATTATAAAAACTGATTTTTTCGTTACAACTCTAAATTTATGAAATTATTGATGTACAGTATCGATTCTCAATCATATGAAAATTTAGATATTTTAAATATTTTTTAAATACATCGTATAGATCTAATTAAATTTTACAATGTGCCGAAAAGATTTTGTATTTTCATAATATTTTATAAAGTTATTTACGTTTACCTAAGCAACATACATTTTTATAATATCGACACCATTTCAATTATATAAACAATCATCGTTATTTGTTTATAATTTGCGTACATTATGATAATATGTATTAAATTAATAGATATATCTAATACTATACACATATACCTATATATATATATAGGTTATAATAATATATTGTTACTTATTAAGAATACATGTTAATTGCGAGTGTTAACTAAAAGTAACGCCCATTTAAATCTGATTGGATATTGGATATCAAATAATATATGGTATATCTAAATATATATATATATATATATATATATATATATATATATATTTAGGGTATCGATAGTATGTGCTAAGGTGACGGTACTCAAGGCAGTACCTGTAATATCGACACCCCTGTTATCTCAGAGTTTGCGATACGGACCACATAACCAATTAAAATGCTTGATTAAAAATACTATTTTAGATATCATATCACTGAAATTAAATGTAATATAAGTGCTGGCGACATCGTGTATATTTATAACATATATATATAACATATATATATATATATATATACTGGGGTAGTTAAGTATTATGAAGTAAAAGTAAAGATATCAAAGTATACCGTACACGTGTTTTAGTGCTGCTATATTCTCGAGTGTGTTCCCCGTGTACATCGATCGTGTATCATTTCGCATATCTCGTGCCATCCATTCTGACTGTCTCGACACACGTCTAGAGATTGCCATTTGACGGTCGTACAGTTGTTTTAATGTTTCTAGTATACGGATAGTAAGTACAAGAATGAGACGACTGGAGAAATTGTGTTATTCTGGCGTCATTGATTCCCCCCCCTACGATTTACGAGTCACGGGATAACAAGTAAGTGTAATACGTATATGCCCATATATAGGCATATGCCTGTGTAATAATACACCATCGGCTAGCATTATTTGAGCTTTGGTTTCCCAGAATGATACAATAATTACTATAATGAGAATGGTTGCTAATGAGGTTAAAAATGTAGGTCACACATGATGTAGGCCATATTTTCTACAGTACTACATAATTTCAAAGTATATCAATTTAATATAAGACTATAGTCTGCGATTTTGTATTCTGTTCTACTTTATCCAATAATAATAAAATACTCCACACTAAAGTTTATTTCCATCCCAAAGTGTTATGATTAATTATTTTTAAATATATTTTATGATACATATATATATATATATATAAATATATGTTAATTTCGTAAATTAAATAAATATTCAAATAGGTATACACATTTTATTTCGTTAATTTGAGTATATCGTTAAATTCTTCCTCGCAAATGGATACTTTCTTCGCTGCTTCGATGTGCATCTTTTGTCTTTTGTATAAGCTGATCAATTCCAATTGTTTTACTAACGCGGCCATCACCTCTCCTTTCTGAGCCTCGAGTTTCGTGTTCTCAAATCTCAGCGATTCGAATTCTTTCGTTGACTGGCGGAACTCTTCCGCGTGTCTAGATTTCAAATTACAAATCACCATTTTACTAGTCTCTAGATCTTTGATCGTACCGTGAAGTCTCGTTTCAATGCTTTTAGTGCCAGAAACGAGTTTTCTATTATCCATACGAGCTAGTTTTAATTCATCTTTAAGCCGATACGCGTCGCTTTCGAAGTCGTTTGCACGAATTCTCGCTTCTCCGTTCACGAATGTATTGCTATCGATTTCGCCTTTCATGGAGCTCACTAGTTGCCGGAGAACGACGTTATCCTCGGTTACTTTGCCAATCATAGCGTCGACTTCCGCTAGAGAATCGTCCTTAGACTTGCATTCGTCGGTACTGCGTTGAATGTGTTGATGAATCTCTCGAAGTTGACACTTTAAGAACACCACTTGAGATGTTAAGCAATCGTCTTCGGTAGGCGTCGAACTCGTGTCAGAACATCCTGGCGGCGAGGGTTTGGAACTAACGATATCGACGGTACGATTATTCTCACTAGGGGCTCTTCGATTATTCTCACTAGGGGCGCCTCGATTATTCTCACTAGGCGCTCCTCGATTATTCTCACTAGGGTCGCCTCGATTATTCTCACTAGGGGCGCCTCGATTACGTAACGGTGATTGGTCGTACGATTGTTGACGTACGACGCCGCGTCTATCAACTCGAGAACGTATATCGATGCCAGGGCGGCGTACGTTGACCGGTATCGCACGAGCCGACATATATCTACTTCTACTACGATGGTTTTCACGAATATCAGCCCCTCGTCCATCTTTTCTCGAACTCTTCGCGGTGGCGCCGGTACTGCAGCTCTTCTTCGCGCCGTTGGCTATACGCTCGGCTATTCGTAACGACCGGAAGTCGTCCTCGTCCGCAACTGTGCGCGATACGAGCCTATCGAATGTAGTGAACACGGACCCGATTCCCGCGGCGATGGAGTTCTTCAGTTCGGCGTTCGCTTCGTCTATAATCGCCTGCGCTTTAATGTCCAGCTGTTTCTTTATGTTCTGTAGATCTAGTTTTCGACGAGTATTCGAATGCGTCGGATTCGGTGTAGACATTTTTGTGCGCGGGATATTAGGCGTGTTCTTGCTTGACGCGTGTTTTTAGATTCTAGTATGTTTACGTTAGCTATTTACATTATCTTATCGCCTACTAGTAAGTACTTTTATTATTTGATTAAAAAAGTATTTATTTTTTTGAAAATTATTTTACAATATTTAATTATTTTATTGCTTATAAGCTATAAATTATAATTATTATGTTATTACTTAAATTTCATCCGTAATATTCAATTGAAAAATTTCAAAATATTTAATAATCTACCATATAAATATATTCTATCATGCAATATATAAATAATATTTTATATGGTAACTATACCCATATATAATATGATGTATACCTCTAAAATGTAGTACTTTATTGTTAGTAACAATTTGTTACCGATTAATTTATATTAAATAATATATAAACCGTACTTTAAAACATAGTTATTAAGTTGCAACTGTTGTAGACATGCTTATATGTACACCTTTATTATCACTATACTTGTGCGGATTATGTAGTTCACATGTGTCCAAACATATAATCTAGAACCTCCCCAACATATAGTGTAGAACCTCCCCAGAATACACATACTAGTATTATCTTATTTACTAAAGTACTTTAGTAGATAAGCTACTAATAGTATGTTTATGTTTTCTACGTAGAATATTCCAGATGACCTTTAGTCGTGAGGGTAGTAACGTGACATGACTGGGGAAACCCCCTCTGTTGATATGTCCCCTCTGGTATTTCAAAAATATGATTCATTTCAGATATATTATGAGTGCATTGCACTAAGGGTGCGTTTTTGTAACGTACCATAGTCCCACAGTACCAATGTACCACAGTGCCATAGTACCATAGTCCCACAGTACCACAGTACCACAGTCACACAGTCCTACAGTCCCACAGTCCCACAGTACCACAGTTCCACAGTACCACAGTACCATAATCCCACAGTACCATAGTCCCACAGTACCAATGTACCACAGTACCACAGTGACACAGTGCCACAGTCCTACAGTCCCACAGTCCCACAGTACCACAGTTCCACAGTACCACAGTACCATAATCCCACAGTACCATAGTCCCACAGTACCAATGTACCACAGTACCACAGTAACACAGTACCACAGTGACACAGTGCCACAGTACCATAGTCCCACAGTACCACAGTCCCACAGTGCCACAGTACCATAGTCCCACAGTACAACAGTCCCACAGTCAACTCAATATTTTCTCCAGTGCTTTCTATCGGGTGTTATTATTTTCGATTCTCCTAACGATGGAGATTCTCTTATATTATATGTGAAACTTTTTCTTTTGTTATATATATATATATATATTTATGATAAAACTATAATATCTATGATATAACTATAGTTATACTATATATCATATATGATGGATATAGCTATTATAATATTATAATAATCTATAGATATGTGTTTCAATAATTTTGATATCTATGTTATATATTATTAATAACAAAAACTCCATGGAAACGTATGCTGTTCATTACTATATATATTTATATTTATATTTATTTATATTTGTATTTATTTAAACTTATTATTTAGTTATCAGCCTATTTTGTGATGTTCTATAGAATTTTCAAATTTCCTACAACCACTTTCGAAAATGTTTCAACTGGTTTACTGGATTCCTATTTATGTTTTTATCGTTTCCTGAGTGTTTTAATAAGAATCGGTTTTAAATCGATTCCTAAAATTCAAGCTTAAGAATCTGTTTATTTGAAACTGATTCCTAAACTATTAATATAGGAATCGGTTTATTTGAAACCGATTTTTTAACTACTAGGAACTATTAATATAGGAATCAGTTTAACTTAAGTTTCTGATGTAAGTTGAACGTAAGTTAAGATATATAATATAATATTAAAATAAATATTAGTATCGTAGCAAAGTATTCCCAGCAAACATTAACAGCCTCATAACATCCTCATAACAGCCTCATAAAAAAACAGCCTAATGTGTAGACAGATGCTGTTATATGAGGCTGTTATATGAGGCAGTTATGAGGATGTTATATGATGATGTTATGAGGCAGTAATTAGGCTGTTATATGATGATGTTATGAGGCAGTAATTAGGCTGTTATATGAAGCGGTTATTAGGCTGTTATATGATGATGTTATGAAGATGTAAATTGGCTGTTATATTAGGCAGTTATTAGACTGCTATATGATGATGTTATGAGGCTGTAAATTAGCTGTTATATTAGGCAGTTATTAGGCTGTTATATGATGATGTTATGAAGCTGTAAATTGGATGTTATATTAGGCAGTTATTAGACTGTTATATGATGATGTTATGAAGCTGTAAATTGGCTATTATATGATGATTTTATGAGGCTGTAGTTAAGCTGTTATAAGGGTATTATATGATAATGTTATAAGGCTGTACTTAGGCTGTTATATTATGCATTTATGAGGATATTATATGATGATATATTATTAAAGTATTTAGAAATGTATACTTTTAGGCCAAATGAGGAGTACAACTCAATAAACGGTTTTACACTTTATTTGGGGGAAAACAAATACACTACTTAATAACACCTAATTAGATACATTTAAAAAACCTTTCTAATTATATATTGTTAAGTTGTTAAGAATATTATTAGGTTTAATGAATAAGCTGGTTTAGGTATCGGTCATATTTATTAAGAAAGCGGGCAGTGCGTCTGCGATGTTTTAGGGGCGACCTACAAGTGCCATTCAAGTTCAATGCATCGCGTGGCGAAGTAATCACGTGGGCCAATCAGGAACACGTATTCCTTAGGTGCACGCAGTACGCGACACATGTAATGCGTGCTTCAAACTATATATCGTGAGACAGTAAACATATTATATAATAGTTGTCCGATATACAATATGAATAGCCCATTAATTGCGTTTACATAGTGGGGCGTTGTATAAAACATATATAACATAACATATACTAAGTGGCAAATAATGTAATAATAATTGCCTCCAGCATAGCTAAGCAACGTTAAACACATCTGAACGCATGTAGCGTCGACCGACAATATAATGTCCCAATGTAAAAGTCGGCATGACTACATTTTCACATTATATTCCTATTCCAGGCAGAATATTTATTCCACGATCTATTAAATACACAATATAATATAAGGTTGCATATTGAATCATGCTACTAGCATGTATCTAAGAGGGCTTCACGGAGATTCCATGATAATCACAAAGGAAGCACCGACTGCTATTTTTATATCTAAGGCTCCCTGTCAATGATTATCATGGACTGATGTAGTTATCTCGAAGCCGACTCGTTCAGATGTGGACTGAGTGATTTTTATTTAAGTAAATATATAGTTGATATATTCGCAAGTATAAATATTTGCTAACATAGTTGTTATATCGAAGGTGAAAGTATATGGACTGCTGTTGTTCATCTTGAAAAAGCAAGTCAATGATAATCATGGGCTGCTGTTGTCATCTAAATGGATATATAATATATATAAATGAGGTTATAAGTAAACTTATATATGTAATATAAAGTAATAGGTTTGTATATAGTTTTTGATATATATTTATATGTATTAGCTCTCATTATAATTTTATTGTATTAGCATGAGAGTGGCTTTGAAGATAATAAAATAACAACAATATATACAAATGAATAATAACCTATGAAAATATGACTTCTTTACTTACTAAATGACACTTACATTCTAGCTTACATGAGGAAGATATATTTTATGTGTTATAACATTATGACTTATAACGCTTAATCTTGTTGACTGTACAATGCACAGTATGAATTTTAGCCGTTGATTTCAAAATACGTGTTCCGTTGCTAACAACCTATATCCACTTATATATACATATAAATGTCTATAAAGAAACATACGTCAAGCTTGCCAATTAAATATGATAACTAAATACAAAATGTTACCTACAATATTAGTAATTTATAAGATTAAATTACAATATAATGTCCCAATATAAAAGTTGGCATGACTAAATTGTCTCATTACATTCCTTCAGGCGGAATATTTATTATACGATCTATTAAATACATAATATAATATAAGATTGCATATATAATAATGCTACTAGCTTGATCAGTCAGCATCTAATGAAGGCTTCACTTAGATTTTATAGTCATCGTGAAGGCGTCACAGACTGCTAGTGTTATATCTAAGGCACCATGTCATTGAGTATCACTGAATACTATTGTCATCTTGAAGGCGACACAGCACTAAATATCATGAACTGCTGTTGATGAATTGAGTTTATATTTAATCAAATATATAGTTGAAAGTATAAATATTTGCTAACGTTATTGTTATCTCGAACTAGAAAGTTTACGGAAAGATATTGTCATCTCTAAGCTGGTATCTTGAAGGCGGACATGGGCTTCTGCATTAATATCGAAGGTGTTATGTCACAGAATATTATGGACTGCTGTTGAATGATTTATTTTTGTAAGCAAATATATCTATATACGACAAATATAAAGTAGAAATAGTCGTAAGTATAAAGTAATAATATTTTCTAACGTATTTGTTATCTCGAAGGCGAAAGTATATGGACTGCTCTTGTTCATCTTGGTGTCATGTCAATGATAATCAAGGACTGCTGTTGTAATATAGATGAATGTATAATATATATAAATAAGATTATAAGTAAACTTATATATTTAATAAAAATTAATAGGTTTGCATTATAGTTTAAAATGTTTGATATATGATTATATGTATAGCTCTGGTTATAATCTGTAGTATCCATAAGTCAAGCTATCAATAAAAAATAAGATAGCTAAATACATTATTTTATTATTGAATAAGTAATTTATAAGATAATAAAATCACTACCAATATACTAGTTCTAACCATAAACATAGTCATACCCACATCATCAACACTTTTAAATCATAGGCTATCTTGCTAGAATAAATATCAAATATACTATATTTAATATAAATAGCATTATAAGAATATGCATTGTGTAATATGAATGTACTGAATGTAAAACACAAATATTTAGTAGGTAATATAAATTTAAATACTACATCATATGAATATATCATAAAAGTAATTATAACTATATAATATAGGAGATTAAAAATAGGATTTTAGCACAAATATGTATTCTAAAATATATAAACATATTTAATATTTAATATTGTACTTCAAATTATAAATAAATTATAAAATATATATCTATAGATAGTCTATTAGATAATAAAATATATATATTTACTATAGTAATATAATACTATATCATATAATCACTATATAATTTATTAGTGTATTACATATGGATTCCAATGATCTCGTACGAAGTGATAGTGATATCGTCAATATTGCAATATTGCAATCACCATGGTGATCTTGCACAATGTTAATTTAAATAATTATTTATAAATAGAAGAATTGATATTGGACACAAAATTATAAAACCAAATTAAAACACTCCACACTGATCACTGATTACCTTACATATTATATAGTATATAATATAGGTTAATTAATATTAATATTTAAAAAAAGTAATCAATTATAAATGGTATCCTAGTTATAATCGTAAATATTAAAAATAGAATCGGGTGAGTGCTCTTAATAACAAAAGTTACGGTTTTAAATAGATCGCGAAATTTGGTATACATTTTATATTTTCATAATTATTATACTTTCAAAGTAACTTTAATTGTGTAAATATATATATATATATATTTATAAATATAGTAGGTATAATCATTATACTAATCATAATGAATAAAATAATGAATAAAATATAATACAAATTAATAGAATATATATTTCTACTATTAAATATATTTAATATAATATAATATAATATTATTATAATAATTATATCATATAATATATGTAAAATAATAATTTACGAATAATATTTATGAACATATAAAATGTATACGCAATTTAGTGATCTATTTAGAATCATCTCTTTCGTTATTTAAAGCTCTTACGCGATTCTACTTTTAAATATATACTTCTACAACACTGACAACACAAGTTATACATGTATAACGTAATTAAGTGTATTATAAATAATCACATATACATAAATAAAAAAAAATATTGACTATACTATAGTACTACTTGAAAATTATAATTAAATTTAATTTAACATTATCATAATGTTAAAAGTTTCAACCCAGGTATCAACATGAAACCGAATATTTTAATAATAATTATGATAAAATAAAGTATTTTTTATCAAAATTAAATAACTCTTATCAGGAATGCCAGTAATCTCTTACGAGGTAATCCATTACGAGGTAATCTCGTACGACTTATTAAATTTAATTTATTTCATAATTATACAGTTCTTATATGAATATAGATAATACAATAATATAATACAATATATGATATCAATATATAATAAGTTATTATATATAATCGTATAAAAACTGTATTATTATGAAATAAATTAAATTTAACAAGTCGTACGAAATTACTCGTACGAGATTACCTCGTACGAGGTTACTGGCTACCATATTTAGGATATTTAGGATATTAATTATTAATATCCTTCATAAAATAATAATTATTTTAATTGTATTTACTAAATAATTTAGTTAAAAATATATTGTATATATATATATTCTATGAGTTATTTAATTATGATAATACACTTTATTTTATTATAATTATTATTAAAACGTTTGGTTTCGTGTTGAAACTTTTAATAATTATAAATAAATTTATTTTTTAAATAACTTAAATACTAAAATAATATATAGCTACAACGGTATATATATACAATTATATTAATATATAATATAATATTATGTCTACTTACTCTTTTGTTGAGCCACTTTATTGTCTTATAAATTGAATTAAATGATATAGGAAAACTTTATATTACAATTTAAATTTAAATTATATTTTTTGTAATTATCTTTGATTATAATCTTTGTATATTACAGAATACAGTATACAAACAGTATTATTTAAATGCATAGATCTGTATTTTACATTGTAAACTATAAATCTATGGTGAAACACATATTTATGCTATCCATATATATATATATATATATATATATATATATATCCATAGATTTATAGTTTATAGTTTAAAAATATATGTATATAGCCCATAGAACTAAAGATAAATTTCTTAAATTTCTCTCTAGTTCTGTGATATAGCCTTACCCGACTGTTTTTATGAAATGTATGTAGGTTATTATGAGGATATTATCATAATGCTGTTATTATTCTGTTATGAGGCTATTTTTTATATAATTTATGTAGGCTATTATAAGGATATTATCATATTGCTGTTATGAGTCTGTTATGAAGCTGTTTTTATATAAGTTATGAGGGTATTATCATAATTCTGTTATGAGTCTGTTATGAAGCTGTTTTATAGAATTTATGTAGGCTGTTATGAGGATATTACCATAATGCTGTTATGAGTCTGATATTAGGCTGTTTTATAAATAATTTATGAGGATATTATCATAATGTTGTTATGAGTCTGTTATGAGGCTGTTTTTATAGTATTTATGTAGGCTGTTATGAGGATATTACCATAATGATGTTATGAGTCTGATATTAGGCTGTTTTTTTTCATAAGATCCTGTTATGAAGCAGATATGAGGCTGTAATTTTAGAATATGCTGTTTTAAGGCTGTTATGGGGCTGTTATGTTGTTATGAGTCTGTTATGAAGCTGTTAATGTTTGCTGGGTTAACTCGTATATTATAATGTATTATATAATTTCATTTAAGTTTTAAGATTTAAAACCATATTATAATATGATTGTATTCGTGTATGTTATAACATACCGTATACGGTTCTACATAGGTGTATATGATGATGTGGAGTTATTAAAAACTGTAACATATAACTATAATTTATATTCAATCTAGTAAGATTAAAGGAAGTTTTAATAGGTTCTAATACTATTATTTAATATGCGGTAAAAGTATTAATATAAAATGTAATTATGACAATAGTAGTCCTATATTGAATATATTCGGATCATTGATAAGTTATCAATGATAACACACCAAATATAAACCTTAACACTCAATTTATTTGTAAATCAACTTAAAAGCATAGTTATGTGAATAGACCTATATGAATAAATAGATTAAATTATTTATGTACATTCTTTTAAAATGTGCCATTTACTTATTTTAATTAAATGTAGGACAATAGTTTAATTGTTTTCTGACTATCGGGTTATGATCACAAACTTTGATAGTGTCACTTCCGGATCGCTGAAGTTATGAAAAACACCTGATAAACCCAACGTACCAATATCAATATGAGTACTAACTTGTCTACACAATACCTACACATGGTTCATGTGTCACTTAATAATGATTATAATAGATAGGTGTTATGCGTGCAATAATAGATATAGGGTATAAACATCCTACGTATAATCACAAATGATATTATGAATGAATGAATGAATTCAGTTTATAGACAATGTCTAAGGAGAATCAGTGAAAGCGATGAGCTTTTTTAATTCGATATCTCCTCATTATATAATATATATATATATATATAGTTTAATATGCACATATTTGCATATAATATTCATATATCTTATTTTCGGCATGCATAATTTTATTAATTATAAACCTAATGTTAATTTTTGTACCATGTCGTTTTGGGTATTAATTTATATCTATTTTATATCTTCATTATTTTTGTTTATATTATATATATATATATATATATATATATATATATATATATATTATATATATATATATATACATTTACATAAATATAATTGTTTATCCTGCCATATTAAGTTACAAGTATATATAAGTATAAGTAGGCTTAATTATTGACGACCTCTATTGATAATACGCGTGCGAATATTCACTATCTTGTGTTATGTATTCCCTAATATATGTGAGTCATCATAATCAACTATATCGTGTAGTAAATAATTGTTGTATTCATTTAATAGTATCCTCTAGGTATGCATGTAGTGTATTTAACAATAATAGTGTCTACTATTACATTAATACATAGTAGTATTAGTGATACTATGCGATGTCCAGCTGATGGTATTACGAGATGTGGGTGTATGTATAATGAAGTATATTGCAATTATTATTATGCTGTTAATAATATTCCTGTTTTTGGCAATTCTAATAACATTTATGATAAGGTTAGTTATATATATAATGCACTTATATAGTGAATATACATTATTTAATATTAATTAACTTTATAGGTTTAATTTAATGTAATAGGTTAACTTTAATTAACTTTATATACCTAATATATTAATATTATATTAATACATATATGTATTATAATAATTAATTTGTTAAACGTATGATAATTAAATATCATATATACTATGTATACATAGTATTATATAATATAATATACACGCACAATGTTCGCCGCACATGTACATACAGTATATCTAAGAGTATATTATATTAAATACAAATGTATATATATAACTAAACGTACAATATACGTCGTACAAGACTGTTTATAATAATTTACAGGTTTCTTTTGATACATATCGGATTACCAGATTGAATGCATTTATTATATTAAATATTAAAACTGTTACGTTACTTTTCAGTAATAATGAAATAGAAACAATACATCATAAAGCATTTTGGACAAGTGCATCGAATAATAAAACAACACACATTGCACTTAAATATTTATATGTAGTTAATAATAACATTAAATATATTAAAAGTGGAACCTTTGATCCATTGATCAATTTAGAACTTCTCTACTTGTATAATAATAAATTAAGTAATATAGATAATAAATTTATTGTAAATCTTAATAAACTTTATAAACTTAGTATTGAAAATAATAAATTATCGCAATTACCAACTAAATGGCTACCTAATAGTTTACAATACTTAGATATTAGGGGTAATGCAATAGAATATTTAACTAGTAATACATTTAAAGGGGCATATAATATAAATGAAACAAAGTTATCACTAAATAATCTAAATATAGAATACGATACCTTCAGTAATCTTACTAAACTAACAACTATTGAAGTAGATCCACGTTATTTAGAGATATGTACATGTACATATATATGGTATCTAAATACTAAAAGTAATAGTACGGTATGTGAAAATATTAATAATAAGTATGCAATTATTAGAGAATATCTTAAAGAAGAATGTCAACTTCCAGGTTAATATATTATATAATAACATATTATTATATAATATAAGTAATATAATAACCATAAATATTATTTATAGTTATATATATAACGCATGGGGATGAATGTATGTATTTTTGTATATGTACGACTGTATGTGTAAATATATAGTATATGTGTATATCATTATTTGTATACTTGTAGGTAAATACATATTATATATTCACACCCACACTAACATACATACACACACAATATATATATATATATATATATATATATATTATATTATTATAAAACATATAAATGAGATATATAATAATGGTTGATTATTAACTAAAACAGTCACCACTGAAATGTATACTACATTAACAAGTTAGTAATAGACTAAATGCATGTTAATAATTACTAATGCATGTTAAATGATGACATCTACCTACTTATTAATTCATTGTTATTGAATGATACTGCATGCTTATTGAATGCTTTGTTAATTCTTGCCACTTAGATATTATATTTACAAAGATGAAAGTGAAAGTCATAAAAGATCAAAATAAAATAAGAAAGGTATAATTATAATAAAGAGATATATATATATATATATATATATATATATATATATATATATATATATATATATATATATATATATATATATAGATATATATATATATATATATATATGTATGTATATATATATATATATATATACTCTTGCTAGTTATTATAATATATTATATATATATGTATATATTTCACATATGTTATATTCAAGTATAGATTAGTTCAATATAATCTTTTAGTAGATTGTTATACTATAGTATCTTTTAATCATATAAATATATTATTTTAGTATACATGTATTATCAATTAATATTAATAACAAAACAATAGATAATAATGTAGATGTGTATATGATTGAGGTGTGTCACACACACACATCACACCTACATACTTATCTACCTATCTATATGTATATAATTACGTATCAATGTACATTATTCATGATGATATTAATAAATTGCCGATAAAATTCCGATGACATTGTCGCGAAATGGGAACTTATCTATGTAAAAATATGATATATATATATATATATATATGTAAGTATGACATATATGGTACGTTTAATATATGTTTCTATACATATTTATTATATGTAGGTAGGGGAAAGTAACCGAATACGGACAATCTCGGTATCTCAGAAACTATAAATGATACAAAAAAAATGTTTAATGAATAAAATATTCATAATTATATAAATAGTCTAAAAAGTAGTATTTTTTATTTTTTAATTATTCAAAATATTGCTGATATGTCCAATAAACTGATTTTTTTATTACGTTTTTAAATGTATGAAAACAAATTTCAACTATAAACCTTCTCAAGAATATACATATATTATTATTATTATTAAATAGTTTATTGACTACTAAACATATAGATATAAAATATAACATATATTATTAAAAAATAAAGCATTCTCAAAATTATATATATATGATTTCTATATTTGTTATCAAATAATCATTAAGTTATAAGCATATATCTAGAGGTCATATAAGTTCCTAATACGGACACTCTAAATGTCTTGATACGGACACCCTATAACCAACCAGCGCACAGCGTATGATCTATTCTGATTTTCATAAAAATTGCGTGCGTTATAATATTAATACCACCAATAAAGCTAAATCTAAAATTTGTATTATTTAGATACTTAAATTGTATTATTAATTAAAAAAATAATAAAAATGAATAACTTATTAACTAATTAAATTAGAATAAATTATTCATAAAATTAATTGTAAATAATGTAATTGTAATTTGTCTGATTGATTCATCAATAATATATAGTTTATTTAGTGGTATATAGGGTGTCCGTATTATAAAACATGGTGTCCGTATTCGGACATGGGTACCGAATACGGACACCCCCGTTATCATTGGAAATAAAAGATTAAATAAAATTATAAAATCACAATAATATCTATAATCATATAATATTTATATATTGTAATTTTTGAATAAAAATAATTATTCATAAAATCTTAAGACCATTTATTGTTAAAGTATCCGTATTAGGTGTCCAATTTCCCCTATTATGTAGGTATGTACTACTGTAGTATGTACTACATACTACATAGTATGCAGGTATACATATATGTAGGTATTGTATGTAGTTCCTATATACCACTATTAATTTGCATGTAACACTAGCACCAATAATATTTACGTTTACACCTAGCAAGGTTTAACGTTATATACTGCAGTGTAATACTGCAGTGTGTACGTAACACAACCACTGTTGATTACATAATAGCAATAACTACGTAGTACATACTACACCGTCATATATAAGTGTATGTTTTATTAACTATATACTTATAAATCGTATTATATTGTTATAAATATAGTGTTTGTTCACACTTGTATTATATATCTACATCTGTAAGTAGTGTAAACTTTAAATATCTCTTCCTTGAATTCTCCGGTAGGAAAAGGACATTTCAGATCCCACCAATCAGAGCCCGGAGCAGAAGGAACACGAGCTCGTTGTTGCCGTGGTCTACGTGGGGTCATGGGTCATCGGGATAGAGCTGCAGTCAGAAAACGACTTCATAGAGCGATATCACCTCACTGGACAGCCGAACAAGTTTCCGTGTCGAGTGGGGGAGGGGAAGATACCTCGCTACGCTTTCACGACGACACCAACTTCAGCAGATTATTCCGTTAGTACGTACATGTTAAGTTTGACTATTTGGCGGAGATAACTTATATGAATATGAATTTTAAATATTTAGAAAAAAATTTAGAAACATATTTGTTTAAACAATGACAAATATTTTTTTTGATGTAGACAATTATTTAAAAAAATATTTCTTAACATTATTTTTAAATTTTGTTGAAACTATACTCAAATATTTTGGACCGATTCGATATCGATAATCTGAAAAATGGGTTGAGTGAAAACACTAGAAATATGTATATGCGTCATAGATTTATTACGATATTGCATTTTTCAGGAACTAGAAAATCGCTAGGAAAACCACCGGAGGATTATTTACATCGATGATGCAGAGTCTGAGATTCGCGTCGTTCATCTGCTACCCTATTCAGAATAATAACTCTTACGTAACGAAACACGATGACGTCATCACTAAAACTACTCAGCCCAACAACAAATAGCTGAATAATTGCCAACAATATCTAGGGGGCGGTTCCAGGGGGGATAGCTCTAGCTGCCTACTTACCAGCCTCCCCTCATAAATACAACTATTGTTTTTAATACATAATATTATACATATATATATAATCAAATACATTTCTTATAATAAATTGATTTGTTATTATAAGTAAATTTAGTATTATATTTATGAGGCCCCTTGATCAAATCCCGGAACAGCCCCTGATAACATGTCATTATAGTGGGAGGTATTGTTCACGGTTGTCATAAAACCATTGTACTCTCAGATATCTCGTATTGTGTCATCAGTTCAATCAGTTTCATTTATTTATGTTAACCGTTCCAAGTATCGTATTACTTATGTGCTTAATTATTGTATTTTAACTTATAGCTTATGATGTTAATAACATACGTATCAATAGGTGTATATTTTATACCTACATGTGTATACCTACCTATTTATGTATATAGGTTATATGTATTCCTATGTATTCCAGTTATATAATTATGTTATATATAAATCTATAAATAACATTACATTTGTTTACAAGTATGGTTCTTATTTATTCATAGAAATTAATTTCAAATTAAAATCTGATATTTATTCAAACGTGATTCTAAATAATTAATAAATATCTAATTCAATAGAATTACACAAAAAAAATCTTAATTATTTTTTAATATATCCATGGATCAATAATATATCCGTAGGTATATATTATTGAAATAAATAGAATTATAAAATCTACAATTGATTTCAATAAAACAATATTCCTTATCCAAATATTATTGTTATTGTTATTGTTATTGTTATCCCGTGACTCGTAAATCGTAGGGGAAATCAATCGAAGAGGCATCAGCAACACGTTTTCTCCAGCCATATCTTTTGTGCACATCTTGTATTAGATCGTTTAAATTTCTTTTAGTCCATTTAGCAATGTTATCAATCCATTGAGATTTGGGTCGTCCTTGTTTTCGAGTTCCTTCAACAGAACCTTGCATTATAGTTTTGCACAGGTTGTCGTATCTGGATACATGGCCAAACCACTTCAGTTTGCGACGCTTTATCGTTTTTAGTAGAGGTTCGCAAGTTCCTAACAGCATGGTTATACTTTCACACGTTCGTAATCCTATCTTGATATTTGATGCCAAGTAGTTTTCTGTGTGCTTTGCTTTCAAATGCAGATATTTTCTTTTGCATTGCCACACTAATCGTCCATGTTTCGCAGCCATAAGTAAGGATAGAGAGCACTAGTGTTCGATATAGATTGTACTTACGTTTAAAATTGATGTGTTTGCTGTTCCAAATTGTGTAGAGACTTATCATCGCTGAGGTAGATTGGGCAAGCCTTATTCTAATTTCATTATCACTTTTTCCATCGCTTGTAATTGTGGAGCCAAGGTAAACAAATTTATCTACTTCTAGCTTATTTCCATACAGTGTTATATCTACAGATTTTGCATTGTTAGTATTTATCATAACTTTGCTTTTTTCAGCACTTATTTCTATTCCATAACGTGATGTACTCTTTGCTAATTCGTCTGTGAGATGTTGGAGTTCTGCATTGGATCCGGCTAGTAAGTTGATGTCATCAGCAAAATTTAAATTCCAAATTGGTCTACCGCCTACAGAAATAGATGTAGCATGTGTTATCTCAATTTCACTCATAATTTCTTCAAGGAATAAGTTAAATAATGTTGGTGAGAGCAGACATCCTTGACGTAATCCAACCGTTGTGTTAAAGAACGGGCCTGCCATATTATTGAGTAGTACAGCACTTGTAGAGTTTACATACAAAGATTTTATCATCATAATTATATCATTATTAATTCCAAATTTGCATAATGCTGACCACATCCCTTCATGATACATTCTATCAAAAGCCTTCTTGAAGTCTATAAAATTGTGATAGATATCTTGTTGGCTATCTAGATGCTTCTCAATAATATTTCTGCAATTAAACACTTGTTCAACTGTGCTCCTTCCCTTCCTGAAACCGGCTTGCTCCTCTGATAGCACTCGTTCAATTTGAGGATTTAATCGTTTGAGGATTATTGTTAGGAGTATTTTACTAGAATGGCAGATTAGGCTTAGTGTTCTGTAATTTTTACATTTCTTAAGGTCACCTTTTTTAGCTATAGGTATTATTAATGATTTTGTCCATTGTTATGGCCATGATTTAGATACCCATGCTTTCTGGCAGATTGCTGTGAGCATTCTTATTATAACTGTTCCTCCATGTTTGATTAATTCACTCGGTATGTTATCTATACCCGGTGGCTTGCCCTCCTTCAATGTTTTAATAGCGTTAACGACTTCTGACTCAAGAATTGTCAGTTCATCATCTGTATCTGTATTGTGATTCTCATTATGGGCTAATACACTGGGATCAGGGTTAATAGGGTAGTTATAAAGTTATTTGCAATACTCAGTCTAGCGATTTAGTTTCATATATTAAATATTTAAATATTTGAATATACTATAATATATATATATATATATATATATATATATATATATATATATATATATATATATATATATATATATATATATAGTGTCTATAGACATACTAATAGTAGAATAACTTATTAAAATATATAAAAATATAAAGGAAATAGTCATACAAATATATTTATCACGTAGGTTATATATGTAGTACTATATATGAATAACATATTTGTCATAATTAATATATCATATGATATCCCATTTATGTTTTATAAGTTCACAGATAATAGAAAACTAACCTTATCGTAACCCTAAACCCTAAACGTGAGTGTTTACACTACAAACCTATAGGTTAATAATAATATCGTAGTAAGCATGTATTTATATGTCTAAGTATACACATGCCATTATAAAGATTATGATATCATACAGACTGAGTGAATACTTGTTTTTGTTAACTATATCATAACTGCGATATCAGTAACCCGGATTGCCTTACATAGTGATTCTATGATAATTCTATTTGTGAACTGTGATAATACATCCGCATTCCGATAAGCAGTTTATGAACAAAAACCACACGATATTCACCATGTATATGCCGTCGAACCGACTACATGATCTATATATATATATATATATATATATTTTTTTTTTTTGCCTATATTTATTGATATTAATGTTTTGATTTGGTTTGGTTTGCTTTTTCTTTTTTTTAAATTGCATTAACCTACATCTCGATGTGAGACAATGAAAGCTTCAGAAAACCTTCAGAATTGTCATTACAAATAAAATCTTACATATAGTATTAGTTATCTATATAATTATATAACAAATATATCTCAATATTCTCTATAACCACGTGGTTACTTAAGTAAATACTATATTTTACAACACCTATTATTCAAAATAATTATAAAATATTATAAACCAATAGGAGATATATTTGAATATATTGATATATATAACACTTATGTTGTATGGTATACCAAAGTAACACATGCACACACACACATACACGTATATATAACCATTGCGGTTATTGTATAACCCAGCTAATATGACGATGAGTCACTATATGACATGGTTAATATCACGTGGTTGTTATTCAAAAACTGCGTATCGGAATGCGGATGTATTATCACAGCTCAGAAATAGAATAACTTATCATACACACACTCTGTAAGGCAATCCGGGATACTGATATCGCAGTTATGATATAGTTAACAAACTAGTCTGCACTCAGTCTGTTTGTTATTATAATCATTATACTTGTAGGCTACGACGGACAATGTATAAATTGCACCTGTAGGTGTACATAAGTACACGTTTAATACGTTATCAGTTATTACATTATCTTTTTTATTGGCTACACGTACTTTTTATTAACCCTTACACTCTTTAAAACCCTTTAACTGTGATAATTTATCACTGAACTTATAAATAATAAATAATATATTAATAATGACGTCATTATTAAGGAGTCGACTCCTATGCTAATCTATTATATTATTGAAAATCATTCAATATGTATATTTTATCATTTTTTTTATTACATTTATTCACTTCCGTTAGCTGTTCCGTGAATATATTAAAAAAATGAAGAAAATAAAATGTTTGGAAATATATGGAAATTGTCATATATTACATATACAAATTAAATTATCAATCACCAATGGTGATTCACCATATATATATATATATATATATATATATATATATATATATAATAGGGGTTTTACTACATGTGCTAACTGGTTATAAAGATGAACATATTATAAAATAACAATTTTAAATATATTGGTATATTATCAAGACCTCCTATAACCTCAGGCCCGAACACTGAATACAAAAAATATTAATTTTAAAACAAAGAAGCCCGTTTTTGTCTTCATTTATTACTTCTTTTATACGTCTTATTTATATTAATATACATTTATATATAATTAATGAATAGCAATTATCATTATTATAATTAGATAATGATACAATATATCATTAAAATGCAATAATATAGACTTTAATAACAGATCTATTTTAGTATTTTAAATTATTTTCACTATTCTGATTGGTCAATAATGTATTTCTCTATGATAATTGGTTACATTTGACCTATTTTTAAAAATATTTATTTAAATTTATTTTAACAGATTTATTCCAATATAATATTTATAAATATTAACGCTATTTTGCACATATAGTAAGGAAATAAACATATATAAATGCATCCTACAATCTAAAGCCCCAACATTATTTAAAATAGTTCCGTGGTGATCAATTATTTGTAAACAAAATTACGTTATAATACAAATGTTATTAAAATATTAAAAAATAATTATAATAAATCATAATCTTAAAAGGATTTACATTAATAGTATATAACTATATATTAATATATATATATATATATATATATATATATATATATATATATATATATATATATATATATATATATATATATATAGAAGTATTAAGTCAATATATGTTCTGCATTTAGAAAATATCTATTAAATATATACCTTATCAACGAAATTATGATATTTGATATATATATATATATATATATAAATATACTTTGAATATTGTACCAGAATTATTATGAGAATATGAAAAAGGTTTAACATTATGTTATTTATAATACGTTGAATAACTTTTATAAATGATATTTTTCATATTCTCACAACAAATTCTGGTATAACTATAATATAATATCAAATATATAGAATTATTTATGTCCTTTATTTGAATAATTAAAAATAAAATTATATATTTAATATACATAATATCAACATTCCTCGTAATATTGTGTAATTAAGGGGATGACACACGACGCCCGCCTCTCTATGTATAGAGATAGCAAATAATGGGTCTACACAAAACTAGGCGCGCAGAATTCTATTCATTGAATTAAGCTAATTTTTGTTATATTCTATTCATTAAATGTATACACATGATATTACAGAACGTATTTTGTATAATATATATTATATAATATACATATATATATATGCACACATTTTATTTTTTTAATTTACGGAATTTTTATAGAAATTGTTATTTTTGGTAATTATACACATACAAATTTAGAAAATTACTCGTGTAATAGTATTCATATATATGTTATTTATATAATGCAATAAAAATTAGTAGAATATATATAATAGTTTTTGTGATACCTACATTTATATATACATACCTAGCGCGACATAATTATTCTGAGAAAATAGCATTTGAAAATATATTAATACATTATATATCATATAAATGAATATATATAACCCACCTTTTATGTTATTTCTAGACTTTTTTCATAAATAATTTGTTTATAGATATTAAAAAACAAATCATAGAATAGTATTATGAAATAAAAAAAATGTTAAATAAACAAATATTTTCACCAAAACAAGGTGTGTGACATCCCCTTAAATTGAAGATATAATACTATTTTATTGATTTTATTGATATTTATAATTTAAGATATTTATAATTTTCATTGATATAGATAGAAGTCACTTTAATCTATTTCGACGAAAAGCCTACTGTTTTAATATTTTACATATATAATATGACTAATATCCAATCAAAATCACTGATACCATTTTGTTAATTTATCGATAAAGGTGTCATTCACGTGTCTATCTTTTACATGTATTGCGTGCGTCAATTGCTTATCCACTTTCTTTATATCGATGCTATAGATAGGTAGATAGATACATAATATGATTGTTAATAAAATAGCTATTTAGAAAATTGTATAGGGGAAAGTCTCCGGTTACCGACCCATAAATGATTATTTGTAATAACTTATAAAATATAAAATATATTTATTTGAAATTTTGTAATTAGGGTAATATTATGGCAATGAATACTGTGGCTATTTTAAAGTTTTGATATAATTATATTTACAAGAATAAGCCGGGGGGTCGGTAATCGGATACATGTGCATAATATCGACCCCCTTCTCCTATTACCGACCCCTTAAAATAATCTGGTATAAATAATTGTAGTATTTTAATATCCAATAAAAATAATAGATATACATAAATATAATTAAATATAACATGCACGCAATTTATTTTTTATTGAATTTATGTTTTAATAGTAATATTAAATTTAAATTTAAACTTTATAGTAATATATTAACATATTGTATATTATTATTTAATATTTATTTATTAATCAGTATGTATATAATCAACTGGAATTATGAATCCTAAATCTATATCAATGATACACAAACAACTTACGACATATTTTAAAGTAAAACACGGATCTATTTTTATTGAATATCATAAATCACATGGGGTCGGTATTAGGGTAATTTAGGGGGTCGGTAATAGGAAAATCACATGGGTTTCTATAATTAAGATATATTGGTTAATAGTTATTCAAATTCAATTATTTTTATAATAGTAATAAACATTTTATTGTTCTACAATATCATGTACAATATAAAGTTTTCTTTTAATTAATAAAGTATTTACAATGATTTAAAAAAAGTTATTATTCAAATATTAAAAAAAATAAAACAGAATATTACATTTTATCAAATAACAATTGTAGGATTAAATATTTTTTAAAACAAAATACGTTTTCATAATTATCATTAAATTACTAACAGTTCATGTATATATTATTTTTTGATATCTCTTATAGTTACTGAGATACGAGAGGTGGTTAGTATTAGGAGGGGGTCGGTAATCGGGGACTTTCCCCTACAAATAATAATGTAGGGGTCGGTTAACATTTGCTAAAACAAGTCCGCCGCCCGGTGTATATTATTAAGGATTATTAGGCGTGTATTATTAAGCAATCATCGTTATTCACGAATTAGTAAGATTCATATCGAAAATAATCGGAAAATATAAAATTAATATATAAAATTTCAATTTCTATAAAACAGGCTCAAAGGTATAACAGTATAATTAAAATAGACAAAATAAAATAAGATATTTAAATTATAATTTAGAAACATATTTGTTTAAACAATGACAAATATTTTTTTTGATGTAGACAATTATTTAAAAAAATATTTCTTAACATTATTTTTAAATTTTGTTGAAACTATACTCAAATATTTTGGACCGATTCGATATCGATAATCTGAAAAATGGGTTGAGTGAAAACACTAGAAATATGTATATGCGTCATAGATTTATTACGATATTGCATTTTTCAGGAACTATAAAATCGCTAGGAAAACCACCGGAGGATTATTTACATCGATGATGCAGAGTCTGAGATTCGCGTCGTTCATCTGCTACCCTATTCAGAATAATAACTCTTACGTAACGAAACACGATGACGTCATCACTAAAACTACTCAGCCCAACAACAAATAGCTGAATAATTGCCAACAATATCTAGGGGGCGGTTCCAGGGGGGCTAGCTCTAGCTGCCTACTTACCAGCCTCCCCTCATAAATACAACTATTGTTTTTAATACATAATATTATACATATATATATAATCAAATACATTTCTTATAATAAATTGATTTGTTATTATAAGTAAATTTAGTATTATATTTATGAGGCCCCTTGATCAAATCCCGGAACAGCCCCTGATAACATGTCATTATAGTGGGAGGTATTGTTCACGGTTGTCATAAAACCATTGTACTCTCAGATATCTCGTATTGTGTCATCAGTTCAATCAGTTTCATTTATTTATGTTAACCGTTCCAAGTATCGTATTACTTATGTGCTTAATTATTGTATTTTAACTTATAGCTTATGATGTTAATAACATACGTATCAATAGGTGTATATTTTATACCTACATGTGTATACCTACCTATTTATGTATATAGGTTATATGTATTCCTATGTATTCCAGTTATATAATTATGTTATATATAAATCTATAAATAACATTACATTTGTTTACAAGTATGGTTCTTATTTATTCATAGAAATTAATTTCAAATTAAAATCTGATATTTATTCAAACGTGATTCTAAATAATTAATAAATATCGAATTCAATAGAAATACACAAAAAAAATCTTAATTATTTTTTAATATATCCATGGATCAATAATATATCCGTAGGTATATATTATTGAAATAAATAGAATTATAAAATCTACAATTGATTTCAATAAAATAATATTCCTTATCCAAATATTATTGTTATTGTTATTGTTATCCCGTGACTCGTAAATCGTAGGGGAAATCAATCGAAGAGGCATCAGCAACACGTTTTCTCCAGCCATATCTTTTGTGCACATCTTGTATTAGATCGTTTAAATTTCTTTTAGTCCATTTAGCAATGTTATCAATCCATTGAGATTTGGGTCGTCCTTGTTTTCGAGTTCCTTCAACAGAACCTTGCATTATAGTTTTGCACAGGTTGTCGTATCTGGATACATGGCCAAACCACTTCAGTTTGCGACGCTTTATCGTTTTTAGTAGAGGTTCGCAAGTTCCTAACAGCATGGTTATACTTTCACACGTTCGTAATCCTATCTTGATATTTGATGCCAAGTAGTTTTCTGTGTGCTTTGCTTTCAAATGCAGATATTTTCTTTTGCATTGCCACACTAATCGTCCATGTTTCGCAGCCATAAGTAAGGATAGAGAGCACTAGTGTTCGATATAGATTGTACTTACGTTTAAAATTGATGTGTTTGCTGTTCCAAATTGTGTAGAGACTTATCATCGCTGAGGTAGATTGGGCAAGCCTTATTCTAATTTCATTATCACTTTTTCCATCGCTTGTAATTGTGGAGCCAAGGTAAACAAATTTATCTACTTCTAGCTTATTTCCATACAGTGTTATATCTACAGATTTTGCATTGTTAGTATTTATCATAACTTTGCTTTTTTCAGCACTTATTTCTATTCCATAACGTGATGTACTCTTTGCTAATTCGTCTGTGAGATGTTGGAGTTCTGCATTGGATCCGGCTAGTAAGTTGATGTCATCAGCAAAATTTAAATTCCAAATTGGTCTACCGCCTACAGAAATAGATGTAGCATGTGTTATCTCAATTTCACTCATAATTTCTTCAAGGAATAAGTTAAATAATGTTGGTGAGAGCAGACATCCTTGACGTAATCCAACCGTTGTGTTAAAGAACGGGCCTGCCATATTATTGAGTAGTACAGCACTTGTAGAGTTTACATACAAAGATTTTATCATCATAATTATATCATTATTAATTCCAAATTTGCATAATTCTGACCACATCCCTTCATGATACACTCTATCAAAAGCCTTCTTGAAGTCTATACAATTGTGATAGATATCTTGTTGGCTATCTAGATGCTTCTCAATAATATTTCTGCAATTAAACACTTGTTCAACTGTGCTCCTTCCCTTCCTGAAACCGGCTTGCTCCTCTGATAGCACTCGTTCAATTTGAGGATTTAATCGTTTGAGGATTATTGTTAGGAGTATTTTACTAGAATGGCAGATTAGGCTTAGTGTTCTGTAATTTTTACATTTCTTAAGGTCACCTTTTTTAGCTATAGGTATTATTAATGATTTTGTCCATTGTTATGGCCATGATTTAGATACCCATGCTTTCTGGCAGATTGCTGTGAGCATTCTTATTATAACTGTTCCTCCATGTTTGATTAATTCACTCGGTATGTTATCTATATCCGGTGGCTTGCCCTCCTTCAATGTTTTAATAGCGTTAACGACTTCTGACTCAAGAATTGGCAGTTCATCATCTGTATCTGTATTGTGATTCTCATTATGGGCTAATACACTGGGATCAGGGTTAATAGGGTAGTTATAAAGTTATTTGCAATACTCAGTCTAGCGATTTAGTTTCATATATTAAATATTTAAATATTTGAATATACTATAATATATATATATATATATATATATATATATATATATATATATATATATATATATATATATATATATATATAGTGTCTATAGACATACTAATAGTAGAATAACTTATTAAAATATATAAAAATATAAAGGAAATAGTCATACAAATATATTTATCACGTAGATTATATATGTAGTACTATATATGAATAACATATTTGTCATAATTAATATATCATATGATATCCCATTTATGTTTTATAAGTTCACAGATAATAGAAAACTAACCTTATCGTAACCCTAAACCCTAAACGTGAGTGTTTACACTACAAACCTATAGGTTAATAATAATATCGTAGTAAGCATGTATTTATATGTCTAAGTATACACATGCCATTATAAAGATTATGATATCATACAGACTGAGTGAATACTTGTTTTTGTTAACTATATCATAACTGCGATATCAGTAACCCG
This sequence comes from Osedax fenrisi, assembly GCA_964019155.1. Taxonomy (NCBI): domain Eukaryota; kingdom Metazoa; phylum Annelida; class Polychaeta; order Sabellida; family Siboglinidae; genus Osedax; species Osedax fenrisi. The sequence continues at coordinate 79,287,056 of OZ025242.1, forward strand.
GATTGCCTTACATAGTGATTCTATGATAATTCTATTTGTGAACTGTGATAATACATCCGCATTCCGATAAGCAGTTTATGAACAAAAACCACACGATATTCACCATGTCATATATACCCATCGTCATGGTTATATGTATACACATATATATATTTATATATATATATATATATATATAGATCATGTAGTCGGTTCGACGGCATATACATGGTGAGGTTGTTATTTTTATATTGAGTGAGTTCTTTTATATACAGCAATCGTGGCTGCATGCCATCGGTTATGCTACTAATGTGATATCCATATATGTATAAATCGATACACAAATATATATAGCCTATATTTATTGATATTAATGTTTTGATTTGGTTTGGTTTGCTTTTTCTTTTTTTTAAATTGCATTAACCTACATCTCGATGTGAGACAATGAAAGCTTCAGAAAACCTTCAGAATTGTCATTACAAATAAAATCGTACGTATAGTATTAGTTATCTATATACACACATACACGTATATAACAAATATATCTCAATATTCTCTATAACCACGTGGTTACTTAAGTAAATACTATATTTTACAACACCTATTATTCAAAATAATTATAAAATATTATAAACCAATAGGAGATATATTTGAATATATTGATATATATAACACTTATGTTGTATGGTATACCAAAGTAACACATGCACACACACATACACGTATATATAACCATTGCGGTTATTGTATAACCCAGCTAATATGACGATGAGTCACTATATGACATGGTTAATATCACGTGGTTGTTATTCAAAAACTGCGTATCGGAATGCGGATGTATTATCACAGCTCAGAAATAGAATAACTTATCATACACACACTCTGTAAGGCAATCCGGGATACTGATATCGCAGTTATGATATAGTTAACAAACTAGTCTGCACTCAGTCTGTTTGTTATTATAATCATTAGACTTGTAGGCTACGACGGACAATGTATAAATTGCACCTGTAGGTGTACATAAGTACACGTTTAATACGTTATCAGTTATTACATTATATTTTGTATTGGCTACACGTACTTTTCATTAACCCTTACACTCTTTAAAACCCTTTAACTGTGATAATGTATCACTGAACTTATAAATAATAAATAATATATTAATAATGACTCCTATGCTAATCTATTATATTATTGAAAATCATTCAATATGTATATTTTATCATTTTTTTTATTACATTTATTCACTTCCGTTAGCTGTTCCGTGAATATATTAAAAAAATGAAGAAAATAAAATGTTTGGAAATATATGGAAATTGTCATATATTACATATACAAATTAAATTATCAATCACCAATGGTGATTCACCATATATATATATATATATATATATATATATATATATAATAGGGGTTTTACTACATGTGCTAACTGGTTATAAAGATGAACATATTATAAAATAACAATTTTAAATATATTGGTATATTATCAAGACCTCCTATAACCTCAGGCCCGAACACTGAATACAAAAAATATTAATTTTAAAACAAAGAAGCCCGTTTTTGTCTTCATTTATTACTTCTTTTATACGTCTTTTTTATATTAATATACATTTATATATAATTAATGAATAGCAATTATCATTATTATAATTAGATAATGATACAATATATCATTAAAATGCAATAATATAGACTTTAATAACAGATCTATTTTAGTATTTTAAATTATTTTCACTATTCTGATTGGTCAATAATGTATTTCTCTATGATAATTGGTTACATTTGACCTATTTTTAAAAATATTTATTTAAATTTATTTTAACAGATTTATTCCAATATAATATTTATAAATATTAACGCTATTTTGCACATATAGTAAGGAAATAAACATATATAAATGCATCCTACAATCTAAAGCCCCAACATTATTTAAAATAGTTCCGTGGTGATCAATTATTTGTAAACAAAATTACGTTATAATACAAATGTTATTAAAATATTAAAAAATAATTATAATAAATCATAATCTTAAAAGGATTTACATCAATAGTATATAACTATATATTAATATATATATATATATATATATATATATATATATATATATATATATATATATATATATATATATATATATATATATATATATATATATATATATAGAAGTATTAAGTCAATATATGTTCTGCATTTAGAAAATATCTATTAAATATATAGGTTATACCTACCTTATCAACGAAATTATGATATTTGATATATATATATATATATATATATATAAATATACTTTGAATATTGTACCAGAATTATTATGAGAATATGAAAAAGGTTTAACATTATGTTATTTATAATACGTTGAATAACTTTTATAAATGACATTTTTCATATTCTCACAACAAATTCTGGTATAACTATAATATAATATCAAATATATAGAATTATTTATGTCCTTTATTTGAATAATTAAAAATAAAATTATATATTTAATATACATAATATCAACATTCCTCGTAATATTGTGTAATTAAGGGGATGACACACGACGCCCGCTAAGCCGGAGTGGCTCGGTAATTTTTTTTTGAAAATTGCTGCACATTTTTTTATATTAACTAGATAACATATTAAATTGAATACAAAAAACAAATTAAAAAAATTAATTATTGGAGGTGCGCCACCTCATTAAAGTTTAACATGAAGAGATAGGAAGTTTAACATGGAGGAGATAGGAAATATTTGAAACTTCAATTTAACATTATTAAAATTTTTTTTTTTAGTTTTATCTGCAATTATAGTTTTAATTATATATTTTTGTATAAGATAATATTTGTACAATATTTTTTTTCGATTTTCCAGGAAATTTCCAGGAAATTTTGGAAAAATACAAAATATTTTAATTTTAATTAAAAAAAAATTATTTATAAAAAAATATAAACATAAATATATATACATAAGTATATGAGTGTACTATTACATGAAATTAATTAAAAAAAAATAATGTATAGTATAAAATATGGTTATTTATTCACTATTTTAATGTAAAAATATGATAAATTTTATATTTGAAAAAAAAAAGTTTACGCACTATTACAAAATTTTTTTTTCAATCGACTGGATTAATAATAGGGTTTTTTTAAAGAATTTAAATCGTTAGAAATTTTTTAAAATATATTTTACTTTTTATCTTATTTTTTTATAAATTTTAAATTATTAGTTTGCTCTATCATTTTTTTTCTTTTGTAAATTTGTAAAAACCAAGATACAACTTATATTATAGAATTTAAAGAGCTTTGTAAAAATATAAATTATATTAATTTTAGATAAAAAAATATTATTAAAAAAAATAATCCCAAATTTTCCCCATATTGGTCAGAAATTCTGATATTTTTTTTATTTCTATAAATATTTAGATAGCTATATTTATAATATATATATTATGTTAATTTCATTATATAATATTCATTATTGAATGAGTTATGTTATAATATGTATTATAAATAAATTAATACATTCATAATTTCTATCTACAAAATTAAACATTTTTACTAATTTTTTTTCACAATTGTGGTCATAACTTTTTTTTAAATAAAAATTTTAAAAAACTAAGATATGACTTATATTATAGAATTTGATAAGCATTCCAACTATACAAATTTTATTATAATAGCATAAATATATAAAATCTCATTTTAGTACCAATATCCCATATTCGAATATCTTTATAGTTATTATTTATACAGTAAGATTAGCCGATTATATCCATATATGTTGTTATTTGTCATTTAGTAAATGGTTTGGGGTTATATAAAATATAAAAAGGTGTATTAGTAAGAAGGTTCGTGGTTAAAAAGTATAATAAAATGAATATAAATTTGAAAATTAGTTGTTTATAATGGTTTATAATGTAATTGTCATGTGATTTCAATATAGGTAATAGCGGTATTTTTTCTATAGAAAAATATTTATAGGTATTTTTAAAAGCTCTGGCGCACGGCGAATACTACATGTAAAAAAAAAAAAAGTATACCATTGTGACAGAAATACTCCAAACATAAAATGCTAGAAGGTGCAGCAATTTTCAACAAAAAAAGTCCGAGCCGCTCCGGCTTAACGCCCGCCTCTCTATGTATAGAGATAGCAAATAATGGGTCTACACAAAACTAGGCTCGCAGAATTCTATTCATTGAATTAAGCTAATTTTTATTATATTCTATTCATTAAATGTATACACATGATATTACAGAACGTATTTAGTATAATATATATTATATAATATACATATATATATGCACACATTTTATTTTTTTAATTTACGGAATTTTTATAGAAATTATTATTTTTGGTAATTATACACATACAAATTTAGAAAATTACTCGTGTAATAGTATTCATATATATGTTATTTATATAATGCAATAAAAATTAGTAGAATATATATAATAGTTTTTGTGATACCTACATTTATATATACATACCTAGCGCGAAATAATTATTCTGAGAAAATAGCATTTGAAAATATATGAATACATTATATATCATATAAATGAATATATATAACCCACCTTTTATGTTATTTCTAGACTTTTTTCATAAATAATTTGTTTATAGATATTAAAAAACAAATCATAGAATAGTATTATGAAATAAAAAAAATGTTAAATAAACAAATATTTTCACCAAAACAAGGTGTGTGACATCCCCTTAAATTGAAGATATAATACTATTTTATTGATTTTATTGATATTTATAATTCAAGATATTTATAATTTTCATTGATATAGATAGAAGTCACTTTAATCTATTTCGACGAAAAGCCTACTGTTTTAATATTTTACATATATCTTATATATTTTACCTAATATGACTAATATCCAATCAAAATCACTGATACCATTTTGTTAATTTATCGATAAAGGTGTCATTCACGTGTCTATCTTTTACATGTATTGCGTGCGTCAATTGCTTATCCACTTTCTTTATATCGATGCTATAGATAGGTAGATAGATACATAATATGATTGTTAATAAAATAGCTATTTAGAAAATTGTATAGGGGAAAGTCTCCGGTTACCGACCCCTAAATGATTATTTGTAATAACTTATAAAATATAAAATATATTTATTTGAAATTTTGTAATTAGGGTAATATTATGGCAATGAATACTGTGGCTATTTTAAAGTTTTGATATAATTATATTTACAAGAATAAGCCGGGGGGTCGGTAATCGGATACATGTGCATAATATCGACCCCCTTCTCCTATTACCGACCCCTTAAAATAATCTGGTATAAATAATTGTAGTATTTTAATATCCAATAAAAATAATAGATATACATAAATATAATTAAATATAACATGCACCCAATTTATTTTTTATTGAATTTATGTTTTAATAGTAATATTAAATTTAAATTTAAACTTTATAGTAATATATTAACATATTGTATATTATTATTTAATATTTATTTATTAATCAGTATGTATATAATCAACTGGAATTATGAATCCTAAATCTATATCAATGATACACAAACAACTTACGACATATTTTAAAGTAAAACACGGATCTATTTTTATTGAATATCATAAATCACATGGGGTCGGTATTAGGGTAATTTAGGGGGTCGGTAATAGGAAAATCACATGGGTTTCTATAATTAAGATATATTGGTTAATAGTTATTCAAATTCAATTATTTTTATAATAGTAATAAACATTGTATTGTTCTACAATATCATGTACAATATAAAGTTTTCTTTTAATTAATAAAGTATTTACAATGATTTAAAAAAAATTATTATTCAAATATTAAAAAAAATAAAACAGAATATTACATTTTATCAAATAACAATTGTAGGATTAAATATTTTTTAAAACAAAATACGTTTTCATATTTATCATTAAATTACTAACAGTTCATGTATATATTATTTGTTGATATATCTTATAGTTACTGAGATACGAGAGGTGGTCGGTATTAGGAGGGGGTCGGTAATCGGGGACTTTCCTCTACAAATAATAATGTAGGGGTCGGTTAACATTTGCTAAAACAAGTCCGCCGCCCGGTGTATATTATTAAGGATTATTAGGCGTGTATTATTAAGCAATCATCGTTATTCACGAATTAGTAAGATTCATATCGAAAATAATCGGAAAATATAAAATTAATATATAAAATTTCAATTTCTATAAAACAGGCTCAAAGGTATAACAGTATAATTAAAATAGACAAAATAAAATAAGATATTTAAATTATTGAACTGACATTAAATAACCTAGAAAAATAAAATATAATCGAATGGGATAAAGGAGCTAATAACATTGTATCATTTATAATTGTTGAAAATAGAGATATAAAACATATTCGTATCTCTATAATTTCAAAATATCAAACTACAGTAATTGTGCAATACATTAATCCATTTCCACTAATTAATAAGTAGCCACGTAACTTAATGATTTACTAAGGTATTTCTAGCAACAAATATATCCGTCGCTTTTGGATGCACACGCCTAAAATCATATTGTATTGTAGCCCTACACTTCTATTATATTATTTGCTGGAAACTATTTATAGTTTTATGTCTATATATATAGATGATCTATGTGTAGATTCTTAAGTAGGCCTATTTATAAATAAAGAATATAGGTTATATATAAATATATAGATAATTAAAATAAATATATATGTATAGGGGAGAGTACTCTAATATCGACACCCTAGATATCTCCTAAAATATGATTCCAATAAAACAATAATTAATGTATGAAATGTTAATCAATATAATTCTAATTCATATAAGTATAATTTTTTTTTAAATATTAATATTTTTTTAATTATAAAAACTGATTTTTTCGTTACAACTCTAAATTTATGAAATTATTGATGTACAGTATCGATTCTCAATCATATGAAAATTTAGATATTTTAAATATTTTTTAAATACATCGTATAGATCTAATTAAATTTTACAATGTGCCGAAAAGATTTTGTATTTTCATAATATTTTATAAAGTTATTTACGTTTACCTAAGCAACATACATTTTTATAATATCGACACCATTTCAATTATATAAACAATCATCGTTATTTGTTTATAATTTGCGTACATTATGATAATATGTATTAAATTAATAGATATATCTAATACTATACACATATACCTATATATATATATAGGTTATAATAATATATTGTTACTTATTAAGAATACATGTTAATTGCGAGTGTTAACTAAAAGTAACGCCCATTTAAATCTGATTGGATATTGGATATCAAATAATATATGGTATATCTAAATATATATATATATATATATATATATATATATATATATATATATATATATATATATATATATATATTTAGGGTATCGATAGTATGTGCTAAGGTGACGGTACTCAAGGCAGTACCTGTAATATCGACACCCCTTTTATCTCAGAGTTTGCGATACGGACCACATAACCAATTAAAATGCTTGATTAAAAATACTATTTTAGATATCATATCACTGAAATTAAATGTAATATAAGTGCTGGCGACATCGTGTATATTTATAACATATATATATATATATAACATATATATATATATATATATATATATATATACTGGGGTAGTTAAGTATTGTGAAGTAAAAGTAAAGATATCAAAGTATACCGTACACGTGTTTTAGTGCTGCTATATTCTCGAGTGTGTTCCCCGTGTACATCGATCGTGTATCATTTCGCATATCTCGTGCCATCCATTCTGACTGTCTCGACACACGTCTAGAGATTGCCATTTGACGGTCGTACAGTTGTTTTAATGTTTCTAGTATACGGATAGTAAGTACAAGAATGAGACGACTGGAGAAATTGTGTTACTCTGGCGTCATTGATTCCCCCCTACGATTTACGAGTCACGGGATAACGAGTAACAAGTAAGTGTAATACGTATATGCCCATATATAGGCATATGCCTGTGTACTAATACACCATCGGCTAGCATTATTTGAGCTTTGGTTTCCCAGAATGATACAATAATTACTATAATGAGAATGGTTGCTAATGAGGTTAAAAATGTAGGTCACACATGATGTAGGCCATATTTTCTACAGTATTACATAATTTCAAAGTATATCAATTTAATATAAGACTATAGTCTGCGATTTTGTATTCTGTTCTACTTTATCCAATAATAATAAAATACTCCACACTAAAGTTTATTTCCATCCCAAAGTGTTATGATTAATTATTTTTAAATATATTTTATGATACATATATATATATATATAAATATATGTTAATTTCGTAAATTAAATAAATATTCAAATAGGTATACACATTTTATTTCGTTAATTTGAGTATATCGTTAAATTCTTCCTCGCAAATGGATACTTTCTTCGCTGCTTCGATGTGCATCTTTTGTCTTTTGTATAAGCTGATCAATTCTAATTGTTTTACTAACGCGGCCATCACCTCTCCTTTCTGAGCCTCGAGTTTCGTGTTCTCAAATCTCAGCGATTCGAATTCTTTCGTTGACTGGCGGAACTCTTCCGCGTGTCTAGATTTCAAATTACAAATCACCATTTTACTAGTCTCTAGATCTTTGATCGTACCGTGAAGTCTCGTTTCAATGCTTTTAGTGCCAGAAACGAGTTTTCTATTATCCATACGAGCTAGTTTTAATTCATCTTTAAGCCGATACGCGTCGCTTTCGAAGTCGTTTGCACGAATTCTCGCTTCTCCGTTCACGAATGTATTGCTATCGATTTCGCCTTTCATGGAGCTCACTAGTTGCCGGAGAACGACGTTATCCTCGGTTACTTTGCCAATCATAGCGTCGACTTCCGCTAGAGAATCGTCCTTAGACTTGCATTCGTCGGTACTGCGTTGAATGTGTTGACGAACCTCTCGAAGTTGACACTTTAAGAACACCACTTGAGATGTTAAGCAATCGTCTTCGGTAGGCGTCGAACTCGTGTCAGAACATCCTGGCGGCGAGGGTTTGGAACTAACGATATCGACGGTACGATTATTCTCACTAGAGGCGCCTCGATTATTCTCACTAGGGGCTCTTCGATTATTCTCACTAGGGGCGCCTCGATTATTCTCACTAGGCGCTCCTCGATTATTCTCACTAGGGTCGCCTCGATTATTCTCACTAGGGGCGCCTCGATTACGTAACGGTGATTGGTCGTACGATTGTTGACGTACGACGCCGCGTCTATCAACTCGAGAACGTATATCGATGCCAGGGCGGCGTACGTTGACCGGTATCGCACGAGCCGACATATATCTACTTCTACTACGATGGTTTTCACGAATATCAGCCCCTCGTCCATCTTTTCTCGAACTCTTCGCGGTGGCGCCGGTACTGCAGCTCTTCTTCGCGCCGTTGGCTATACGCTCGGCTATTCGTAACGACCGGAAGTCGTCCTCGTCCGCAACTGTGCGCGATACGAGCCTATCGAATGTAGTGAACACGGACCCGATTCCCGCGGCGATGGAGTTCTTCAGTTCGGCGTTCGCTTCGTCTATAATCGCCTGCGCTTTAATGTCCAGCTGTTTCTTTATGTTCTGTAGATCTAGTTTTCGACGAGTATTCGAATGCGTCGGATTCGGTGTAGACATTTTTGTGCGCGGGATATTAGGCGTGTTCTTGCTTGACGCGTGTTTTTAGATTCTAGTATGTTTACGTTAGCTATTTACATTATCTTATCGCCTACTAGTAAGTACTTTTATTATTTGATTAAAATAGTATTTATTTTTTTGAAAATTATTTTACAATATTTAATTATTTTATTGCTTAATTATTATGTTATTACTTAAATTTCATTCGTAATATTCAATTGAAAAATTTCAAAATATTTAATAATCTACCATATAAATATATTCTATCATGCAATATATAAATAATATTTTATATGGTAACTATACCCATATATAATATGATGTATACCTCTAAAATGTAGTACTTTATTGTTAGTAACAATTTGTTACCGATTAATTTATATTAAATAATATATAAACCGTACTTTAAAACATAGTTCTTAAGTTGCAACTGTTGTAGACATTATTATAAGTATACACTCTATTCTCATTATACTTGTGGGGATTATATAGTTCACATATATCCAAACATATAGTCTATAACATCCCCAACATATAGTGTAGAACCTTCCCAGCATAAACATACTAGTATTAGCTTATTTACTAAAGTACTTAAATATTTCATAAATATTACACTTGTAGCTTAATACGATTGTATTCGTGTATATTACGATTCTAAATATTATGTTTATATGATGATGTGGAGTTATTAAAAACTGTAACATATAACTATAATTTATATTCAATCTAGTAAGATTAAAGGAAGTTTGAATAGGTTCTAGTACTATTATTTAATATGTGGACAAAGTATTAATATAAAATGTAATCATGACTATAGTAGGTATTGAATATATTCGGATCATTGATAACCAGAGTAAGTTAAATTCGGCCTTTTTATCAAAAGTCCGAATTTTGCCGAATATAAGGATTTTCAAAGGCCGAAAATAAGCTAAATTCTGCCTTTTTTAAACTGTTATTAATAAATATGTTATTTTATAATAATTATCCAATATTATACTGAGAAAAAGAAATACATCAGATATACATATATATATATATATATATATATATATATATATATATATATATATATATATAACTGCCTGTGTGGCTCAGTTAGCTAATGCGTCATACACACAAGCAGTATACTATAGGACATGGATACGAGCCCCATCCGGACAATAAAAATAGGTCTTAAAATATTATTTAGAAGTGATATTATATAATTGTGTATAAATAAATGATCGGCTCTCATTAAAACCATGGATGACTTAACATGAGAGGGGCTTCGAAGGGACATTAGAGCCATATAATATATATTATATATGGCATATATAATATATGATATATAGGCTATATAATATAGCTATAAATGTAAATGGATGAAAGGACTCCACAAAATAAAAATAACAATAGCAATAACAATATATATATATATATATATATGTATATACTATATACTATATATGTATATAGCTATATAATATAATACATAGTATATATGTTATTAATTCTATATACATATATGTATATATAATATATATATTATATATATATATATATACATTTTCATAATAAATATATTCCAGAGAATTTGTTTAATTTAATAAAATATGTTTTTATAATTGAAAACATATCAAACTATAATTACACATTAATAAAACTGGAATTACTTATATATAATAATGTATACAAAAATATATTATTTATTTTATATCAATATAAAATAATAATGTAATATATATATATATATATATATATAATATAAGTAATACAATTGTCATTTGTCAATTTTCATATAACCCTCTGAATCCCAAAAGGCATTAATCGCCCATTATTTTTATAATGTGTGTTTTTTTATAATTTTGTAATGTGTATTTATAGTTTTATATTTTTTCAATTATAAATTATAGAATAAATATGTGGGAGGATCATATGATCTAAATATGAGGCAAATATGAGGGTAAATAATATATATATATATATATATATATATATACTATATATATATATACTATATATACTATATATACTATATATAGTATATAGTATATACATATATATCATTTTAAAAACAAAATTATAATAAATTATTCATCAAATTAGTCTATTATACATGTTGACATATATGATTTATTAATAACAATATAATTTTTATCGGATTTTTATAGTATTCTTTAAATATAAATTAATATATTAACTAATTTTCTAGTATCTATTTAAAAATATATTAATATATAATTTTTTCAATATTAATAATAAGATTAAAAAACTAGATTTATTTTAAAATGTTATTAAAATATGTACTATATAGTATATACTATATTCATTTTTTATATTTAAATCAATATGCAATTAAATATATTTCCATATAATATGGAATTATACATTTATTCCATAGAAAAATATTTAGTTGTATATTTATTTGAATGAAAATATGAGTATTTACTAAATACTATTGGATAAAACATTAAATTATATAATTAAATGCTAGCCTGACATATCTTTATTGTATATATATTTATATATATATATATATATATATATATATATATATATATATATATATATATACAGTAAAACATCTCTATAATAAACCTCTTTATAAGAAAAACCTCTTTATAAGAAAATTGTTCACACATTTGGTTGGAATTCAACCTTTTCCACATTAAAAAACCTCTTTATAAGAAAATCTAATAAGAAAATATAAGAAAAACCTCTTTATAAGAAACTTATTGTATACAAAATAATTACATATAAATAGAAGTATTGTATATTGATAACAATTATAGAAATATCTTATATAATAATTAATTTCTATAATTTGTATCTTTAAAATAATATTATATTACATAAATAGCTAGAAATGAATTAAAATGAATTAATAATTGTTATTGTATATCACTAAATTTATTTAAAAAAATTAATAAATGTTATTATATCCTTAAATGTATTGATCTGGGTATTGTTGATTCAATTTATTATATTATACAATTAATTATTAAATAATAGATTATTATAATATTCATTATATTATATTCATCAATGATGATTCATAATTTATAATTTCTAATGTAAATCTAATAAAATGTCATTATGTATTAACATGTCTAAGCGCAAACAATACAGTATACATTTAAAACAGTATACAAAATAAATATACTATATATATAACCTATAGATATGCATTTTCAATTATAAATTAATTCTTAAAATCATTGGAAAAGTAAAAACCTCTTTATAAGAAAACCTCTCTATAAGAACAAAAGTACTGAAAAAAAATAGTTTCTTATAGAGAGGTTTTACTGTATATATATATATATATATATATATATATATATATATAACTCTAAATAGCATGTATAGTAACAATGTTTTAATAATGATATTATATACAGATTCAGTTCAAGGATTGCCCAACGTTCTGATAATGGTATACTGGCTACAAATGAAACACACAATCATGTGATTTTGGTTTGTATTTATATATATATATATATATATATATATATATTAAAATATTATTTTTTATTGATATAAAAATATAAATAATATATTTTTCTATACATTATTATATATAAGTATAGGCCTTAATGTCATTAATGTGTAATTATAGTTTAATATTTTTTCAATTAGAAAAACATATGTTATTAATTAAATTAAACAAATGCACTAAAATATATGTATTATAACATGCATATATATGTATATAGTATATACTATACTACTACAGTAGCCTATATATTATAAGCTTTAAATATTTTTGATATGGAAAAAACCTTAATTAAAGTATTAAATATAATAATTATTGTTAAATCAATATACACATATATTATGTATATTTATTTAACAATATATTATTCTATAGAATAAAAAACAATATTTTAATAATTTGTATATATATAAAGTTTATTTATAAATATATAATATAATTATAATAATAATGAAATTATATACAGATTAATCTGTCCGGAATTCCGTTCAAGATATTGCCCACGTTCTGATAATGGTATACTGGTTACAAATGAAATTCCCCCCTCGTGATTTTGGTTTTTATTTATATAAGTTATATAATATAACATACATTTGTATATACATTTATTTATATTATAATGATTATATACCGCCTATAGGCAGCCTATATAAATAGTTATAGTATTTAAATGTTTTACGGTTAGATGGTGAGTTCACAGACTTTATTCATAAATATATTTAATATTATATTGTACAATATACTATATATAGTATATTTTATATACTATAATAATGAAATTGTATTATTAACTTATATGTTAATGATATATACAAGGCAACTATATATATATATATATATATATATATATATATACATATATATATATATACATGTATATATATACATGTATATATTATAAATATAATAATAATTAAATTTTCCATAGATAGCCTACTTTAAAGTTTGGTTACTGGTGAAGTTGCAGGCCCCTCTCGTAAATATGGTTTTTATTTATATATGTTATATGTATAAGTTATACAGTATAACATATTAACATTGCACATATTTATACATTAATATATAATAATTGAATATATACATTTAATTAAAATCATTAGTAACATTTTGATATTTTATATATAATAATAATTTATTATAAACGGATTTATAATTATATTAACATATTACTGTACAATATATAATTTGCATTATTCTCAAATTAATAATTTAGTCAACGTGCTTTAATCGAATCTTACTTTATCGAGTAGTAAAATCGGTATATTACTATACTATATATTTTAAACTAGTCATCTATAGATGATATACATATATGATATCTATATATATATATATATATATATATATATATATATATATATCAATTTATAAACTTACAATATTAATTAATATTATAGGAAAAAGACAACCTTAGGAAAAAGAAAGGGCTATACCGCAATAATTACATCATCTCCATATAAACAACATTTGGAGCAGACACCGGAAAAAAAGAAATGTGTGAGAAAGAATTTATCAAAATCAATTAAGAAAATAATAATAATAAAAAATATATATAATTTCATAATATGCGATGAAATTATAAACGATGATATATATATATATATATTAATATATACACTGTTAAAAATGTAGGGTAAATTACATTATTATCTATGTATTATAGGGTAAATTAGCCCAGTTTACAGTTAGCGTAATTTACCCTATAGGGTAAATTACGCTAAGTTACCTTAACGTGAAAAGTATAGGGTAAATTACGTTAGTTAAGTAAGTCTATATAGAATTGTGTGCGTGTGTAATATTATGTAACATCTATAAATAAACTATCAACGGACTTTTTCTCATTATCGGATATCTAAAATACATTCCAATGTTTACCTTTGGGATTATATTTATTCGCGCCATTTTCAACCAACATAGCGGTTCTGTGTATGTATCCGCGACACTATTACTCAGCATAGCTTCCCTTTGTATGAATATATATATATATATATATATATATATATATATATATATATTCATAGTCTGACGCCTCAGTGGCTAAGACGCCAGACACACAAGCAGTAGGACACGGGTTAGACCCTCGTCCGGACCATTAATTAAATTTATAAAATGGGTCTTAAAATATTATTTAGAAGTGATCTTATATAATTGTGTATAAATAAATGATCGGCTCTCGTTAAAACCATGGATGCCTTAACATGAGAGCGGCTTCGAAGGGACATTAGAGCCATATATGGTTATAAGTGAAAACTTCATCTAAGTTCCTGGATGGGATGAAAGGACTCCACCAAATAAAAATAACAATATATATATATATATATATATATATATGTATATCCACACGCATAGATACACACACAAACACACACACATATATTATAGATATACATAGATACTATATAGTTGTTCTACCACATATCTATAAATAGATGTACATATCATAACATGATTTTATTATAGCATACATGTCGTGATAATATGTGCAATGAAGCGTTACGACAAGACACGCCCAAAGGGCGTCGCCCATTGCATCATCCAATGCGCAGGTTATTGTGTATGGCGCGAAAATTGAAATTAACGGTATTGTTTATTTATTTCCTTATATGTACACTTCCTTTTATTCTACTTCCTTTAAAGACACCTTACCAATATTTAGATTATATATCATATATACTACGAGTTGATTTAATAAGGTAATATAATACATTTATTGTTAAATATAAACATATATACTTATATAATTGTTAAGTGTTATCCTTTATCATAGAGCTAGAGAAAATCTCTCTAGCTCTATGTCCTTTATGCATAATTATATATTAATATTATGGGATGTACTAAAACGCAGTTGTAATCCAGTTGTAATTTTATAATATTTATTTGTATATAATATACTTAATTTTATAGTTTGATACTATATATATATATATAATATATATTATATTTTATAATTTATATATTATAATCAATAATTGATATTAAATATTCAAAATAATAATGTATTTATAGTACAAATTTAGGTTTTAAAGATTGTTATTAATATGTTGTTGCTCAGTTGTAATTGTATAACAATGCATAACCTTGCATACATATACCAGTAGTAATTTAAATACATTCAAAATTAATGTGTTTACTGCAATAATAATTTAATAAGTAGTAATATATCCTGTTATAATATACATATACCATTAGTACTACATGTCAGCATTCAAGTCGTATATATAATTAGTAATTAAACTTAATATTTTAATATAAGGCATTTTTACTCAATTTTGTAAAACTATTTACAAAAATATATTAAAACATAATATTTTAACATAAGGCATTTTATTAGAAATTTATGAAATAATCATATTAATATTATACTATATTATACTATATATTATATATAATATCAAAGTGTCAAATTATGTTTAACATGTGTAAATATGTATTATGAATTATTATAAAATTACAACTGGTTTACAACTAGGCAAATACAAATTAATAACAATCTTTAACCTAGAATTTTACAATAAATACATTATTATTTTGATCATTTAATATAACTTATTTATTATAATATATAATATATATTATATATATATATATAGTATACAAATATTAAATTAAGTATATTATATACAAATAAATATTATAATAAGTATACATATATAATATAAACATTATATGGGAATATCTATAAGTTATAATTATAATATCTATAGATAACATACAACTATTAATAATATTATATATATATATATATATATATATATATTAATGTATATATGTATGTATATACATTAGTGCTGTACAATTATTAATTATATAGTATTTTAATAATTATTAATTATTCAATTCTAATTTACTAATTAATAATTATTTATCGATACTTATTATTAATTATATATTATTTTAATAATTATATATCAATACTTATTATTAATTATCAATTAATTATATATTATTTTAATAATTATTCAATTATAATTTATTAACAATAATTATTATTAAGTAATACTAATTAATTGTATATTATTAATTATATATTATTTTAATAATTATTAATTATTAAATTATAATTTACTAATTAATAATTAGTTATCAATACTTATTATTAATTAATAACATTAATTATATATTAATAATTATTAATTATATATTATCTTAATAATTATTTATCAATAATAATTTTTTAGTAATAATAATTAATGGTATATTATTAATTATTATTTATATATTATTCTAATAATTATTCAATTATAATTTACTAATTAATAATTATTTATCAATACTTATTATTAATTAATAACAATTAATTGTATATTATTAATTATATATTATTTTAATAATTATTAATTAATATAGTATTTTAAATTTTACAGCATTAATATACATATATATGTATATATATATATATATATATATATATATATATATATATATATACACGATTTATTTAGTATCACTATATACCAGTATACCCCACTTAATTATTATAAATAAAATATATTTTAAAACTTTGAAAAATGTTTAACAATATTTTGTAAGGGCATCCTAGTATCATCAAAAATAACGCCAATATTTACATGTAAATATGTTCAAGATCATCTCCGTTACCGCCCTAGACGTCCTCCGTATGATATCCGGGATCGCCTCCGGTATCGTCTTCGTGAATTCCATGTATCTAAACTTGTTGGCCAGCTTCTAGTCCGACAAATTGAATAGTCAAGATGCAGAAGTTAGAAGTTAGTATACACATATAAATATTATAGTGTCATGATAATTGATTTATTAATATACAATTTATAATTTCAGGATAATTAAGATCATCAGTAGTTTTCTTCCTGCCTGGCTAGATGAATATCTTCATGAATATGTTCAAGATCATCTCCGTTACCGCCCTAGACGTCCTCCATGTGCTATCCGGGATCGCCTCCGGTATCGTCTTCGTGAATTCCATGTATCTAAACTTGTTGGCCAGCTTCTAGTCCGACAAATTTAATAGTCAAGATGCAGAAGTTAGAAGTTAGTATACACATATAAATATTATAGTGTCATGATAATTTATTTATTAATATACAATTTATAATTTCAGGATAATTAAGATCATCAGTAGTTTTCTTCCTGCTTGGCTAGATGAATATCTTCATGAATATGTTCAAGATCAACTCCGGTATCGTCTTTGTGATTAATATTATTATTATTATTATTAAATGCCTTACTTTATTTTATTATATCATATATCAATAAATATATCTGCTTATTATTACATTACTCATTAAATATCTATTTATTATAAAATAAAATAAATGTAGGATAAAATATGGATAAATATGGATAAAATAATAATCTATATATAGATAGCTTATAAATGAATATAATAATGTATTATGATAAATTCAGATGTAAACTAAGATACAGATATAAGGACAATAAACTAAGGCATCTATACGATATGATCAGGGGTAAACTACAATGCGCTTAAGGGTAAACTACGATGCTGTCAGGGGTAAACTACGATGCTGTCAGGGGTAAACTACGATGTTCTCAGGGGTAAACTACGATGCTGTCAGGGGTAAACTACGATGTTCTCAGGGGTAAACTACGATTATATCAAGGGTAAACTACGATGCTCACAGGGGTAAACTACGATGCTCTCAGGGGTAAACTGCGATGCTCTCAGGGGTAAACTATGATGCTCTCAGAGGTAAATTAAAACGTATTATAAGTTACCCTTAGGGGTAAACTACTGCTCCTAGCTAGTTTACCCCTAATTTCTAACAGTGTACAGTGTTATTCATGTACACATTGGTGTTATGATTTATGTGTTGATATTATCAACTTGATATCATCGATTTCTTTCTTTATATCGATGCTTGATATAGATACATTTAAAATATGCGATATAGGATGCATATAAATTAATAAAGTATATACATTTTATTTTCTATTTCATTATATATCTTGTGAATATAATATATTATTATTTATGTAATTAACCATATACCTTAATTAAATTAAGAAATTATCATTTATATAATATCGTGAGATAATATTATTGTATTAAAATATCTGGGTTATAGTTTATTTTATTGAGATAATTATCTATAACTTTAATTATATTAAAATTTAATTTAAAATTATATATTTATATACTTTTTAAATGCTTTTTAAATAATTTTGAAATGTTAAATATATACGAGTATATTAAACTAAATAAAACCCTATCCATGTTATAAACATTATTGAAATATCATAATACATATAGGATGTCACTAAATAAATATGAAGTGTATAATTTATAAACATATTCATAGATTTATTATTATTATTATTATTATTATTATTATTATCAGATTTAGGTTTGCACCAGGGTTTTTGTAGAAGCTAAAGCTTATCGAGACAATTACCCTTAATTTTAAAGCAAGTTCAAAAAAAAACTAAATAAATAAAATATTATAAAATATTAGATGACTTCCTGTTTACATAGATACAATACAATGAATAAAATAGAAAAATAATATAAATTGTTTGAACTTGCCATAAAATTATGTAATCATCATTTAATTATTTATAAATAAATAACTAAAATAAATAATAAGTACTATAAAATAATACACTAAACAAAAATATAGATGTATTAGTATAAAAGAAGAAAAAAATGAAGTAAAACTGAATAAAACTGAATAAAACATAACAAAAAGAATATCTAGAAAGATGGTAAGAACTGTATGTAACATTTTTTTTTTTTTTTTTTTTTTTTTTTCAGTAAATAAGTTTTAGGAATTTTTTTGTAATACTTTATAATAATGTAAAGAATGTAAAATATTTGTTCAAACTGAAATGTTAGTTTAATTACTAATTTTTATATAAGTGTCAATAAAGAGAAATAAAACAAAGAAGTATAATCAAGTATACAAGAAAAAAGATTCAATACAAAATGTTTATGTAATTAAAAATAAAGTCAAATAATATTATTAGTCAGAGGGAAATAAAAAATACTAAAGAAAATACTAAAGAAAAAAGAAATACCTAACAGTTTTTTTTAATTTTATTATTTTTATATAAACGTCAATTAAAAAGAAAGAAAACATGAAAGTAAATTCAAATATAAAATGCAAAAATTAAGTAAAATAATATTATTAATGTCGGGGAAATAAAATATTGTAAAGTAAAACACTCAAAAGTATTAATTTTTTTTTAATTTTTACATAAACGTCAATAAATTAAAATAAGAATAAAATGTGGATCTTAGTATATAATACAATATTAGATAAAAGACATAATAAAAGATATTAAATTAGAAAAATGAGATTTAGATTATAAGTATACTGAGTAAGAAGATAACAAATTTGTATACATACGTTTCCTGAATAATTTATAATTTGAAATATTTTTTAAAATATTATCAAGCTTATTCCAGGTAATTGGTCCAATGTATATTAATGTTCTTCTGCATAGTTCTTTTTTGAAATTAATAATTGAGAAATTATTTATGCTCCTAGTGTTGTGAGATGATGAAGTTACAGAAAAAAATGCATTTGTTATAACAGGATGAAGATCATTGAAAATTTTAAACATAAATTCACATGTACTTATATATGTAATTTCATTTATTTTTAATAAAGAATTATCAATAAATAGTCCATTAGTATGATGTAAAAAATGTTTTTTACATATAATTCTTATCATTCGCTTTTGAAGAATATATATGCATGATACATTAGATTTATATGTATTTCCCCAAAATATGTTACAATACTTTATATGAGGCAAGAATATGGAATTATATATATGAAGTAATGCTTTTTTATTTATAAATTTGGAAATAATGTTGGTAATCCATATGATTTTTTTTAGTTTTGATTTTAAAAACAAGATATGTTGTTTCCAGTTTAATATATCGTCTATAATTACGCCTAAAAATTTATAAAATGTAACTCTTTCAATATTTCTGTTATTTAAATTTATATTTATAATAGTTCTTGAATTAATAGACATAAAGCAAGTTTTATTTAAATTTGTATGATAACCTATTATATATTAACCATTTATTAATATTTTTTAATTCAGTTTGACAAATATAATTAAGTAATTCGGCTGATGTATTTTCAAAATATAAAGTAGTATCATCTGCGAACATGGTAAACTTACATAAAGAAGATGATTTTGTAATATCATTAATATAAATTAAAAATAAAATGGGTCCTAGGATGGTGCCTTGGGGTACACCCGTTATGACTTTTAGTTTATCTGAAATTACATCATTATATATACACTGTTGATATCTATTTGTTAAATAGCTCATTATCCAGTTAAGTGCAATGCCTCGTACTCCAATATTTTTTAATTTAAAAAGTAATATTCTGTGATTAACTGTGTCAAATGCTTTTTTTAAATCAATAAAGATTATAGCGCCAACATTGTTATTATTAAAACAGGTACTGATTTGTGACTGGAGGTTAAATATTGCATGTGATGTACTGTATCCTTTCCTAAAACCAAATTGAGAAGGAGATAATATATTAAAAGATGATAAAAAACTATAAAAGCGAGAATAAAATATTTTTTCTAAAATCTTTGCGAATTGACAGGTGAGAGAAATTGGACGATAGTTATTAAAAAATGTATCATCACCAGTTTTGTGTAAAGGGATAATATTTGATAATTTTAAGAAATCCGGTACAACGCCTGATTCAAAAGATAAATTTACAAGAAAAACAAATGGATAAACCAATACAGGAAAAATACATTTAAGTAACTGCATGGATATGCCATAATGATCTCTTGATTTTTTTGGTTTGAATTCATTTAATACTTTAATAATTTCATCTGAACTTACTGGTGTTAAAAAAAAACTATGTATATTAGGTTCAGGTAAAAAGAATTAAAAGTCATCATCATTACAATTATTTATATTATTATCTAAATTAGAACCAATGTCTCTAAAAAAAAGAATTAAATTCATTAGCAATTTGTTTAGAATCAACAATATTCACATTATTTACATTAAAATTGTCAGGTAGTTGTTTGAATTTTTTTTTAACATTAAGTAAATTATTTAGTACATTCCATGTATTTTTTGTATCAGAGCAATTTTTTAACAGATTTGAATAATACTTTTTCTTAGCTTCTCGAACTAAAGATGTTGTATTATTTTTAAAAATTTTGTAAATAAATAAGTCATTTTCAGATTTAGATATTTTATATTTTTTATATAATATCTGTTTTTTTCTACAAGCCTTTTTAAGATCTCGAGTATTCCATGGAATGAGTTTATTTTTGTGGGAGGCTTTATTAATTTTTGGACAGTATCTATCAAAATTTAAGATAAAGTATTCCAAGAATAAATTCCAAGATTTTTCTGTATCGTTAGTTTTTATGAATTCCCAGTTTGTTTTTTTTTAAATTTCAAACAGATTAAACATGGTTCTATCATTAATTTGATTTTGTTTGATTTTAGTAGATTTAACTTTATCTTGAGGTTTGGTAGACAATTGTAAATTTAAAACAATTGGAAAATGGTCAGATATATCTGAAATAATTATTCCTGAAAATCTTTTCATATTAAGATTAAAATTTGTAAATATATTATCAATTATAGATGAAGAATTATGTTTAGTTTCGATTCTAGTTGGACGATTAATTAGATGGGAACAACCTAGTGAAAACATCGTATCAAAAAAGGTATTAGCCACTTTATTTGTATTTATATGCACTAGATCAATATTAAAGTCACCACAGATAATCATTTTTTTATCATTACTAACGTGTTGCTGAACATTATTTATCAAGAAATCAATAAATGTAGAGTGAGCTATTTTTTCTAAAGTAGGAGGAAAATATATTGTACTGAAAATAATGTTTTTTGATTTTTCAAAAATAATTTCAATTGATATGTTGTCATAATAGTTATTTGATATGGTAGATAGAATATTAAATTGATAATGTTCACGTATATAGATTAAAACACCACCTCCATTTTTATGTTTACGATTTGAACATATATGGTTATAACCAGGAATATTAAAAATGAAAATATTATTATCACTCAACCATGTTTCAGTAATTGAAACTATATCAAAATGATCATCAAACGTATTCAAAAACATAATTAATTTATCAAAATTTGTTTTTAAACTCCTAATATTGATGTTAATAATATTAAAATTAAATAAATTATTTTTATTAGAATTCAACTTCCATTCATTTGAGGTGTAATAATTGGATTCATTGAGAAAATTAAAATTACAATTTGAGAAATTATTATTATTAAAACTATCATTATTGGAACTAAAATTGTTAATTTGATCAACATTAAATTGCGGATAGATTTCATTCAAGTTCATATAGTACAAATATTAAAAAGTTAAAATTGAATAAGATAATATAAAAGATTAAAGATATAGATAAAAAATATATGTAAATACCAATTATAATAAAATGTTAAAAATAGAATGTAATATGAAATTAGAACAAACGACAACGAAAAATAAATACAAAATAAAATATTTATATATCAGAGAATTTATTTATATCTGTTATTTTTACTGGAGACGAATCTTCGTTTTTTATAATAAAAGTTATTCCATTTATAGTCCAACAATGTAATATCACTTTATCTTTTCGAAGTTGTCGAGCTTTGTAGAAAATAAATAATATAACATTCCAGAATCGTAAATTATTATACAAATATGGTTATTTTTTTTAAACAAATCCATTTAACTTTAATAAAGTTATATCATATTATAAAAAGATATATAAATGTTAGGTTTGAAAAATCCAACATTATTTTAAAATATCTGAATTAATTATAGTTTATATAAAGATAATATAATTTATTAAATTATTTAACATCATTTTATATTTATTTCTAGTGAATATTTATGAATATAAATATATTTATAAATATATATATTACATATCATTAATTTAAAATTTAGAATAATTTAATAACACCAATGCATTGCTAGTCTTAAATTTAACTACTTACAAAATATAGTTTTTATATAGAGTATTAAATATAAATATAAAAATATATTGTTATACTTTTAACATCCTACATATTATTATTTTATTATGTTTAATAAATTAAATAAAAATAACTAATTTAAACATTTATATTAGGATTCTTAACAATACTATAAATAAGGGTAATTAGTAATACTATCTTTAATATTTATATATACATGTATATATATATAATAAAATATATGGTTTATTATCGTGTTATCAATATTGATAGGTAGGAATTATGATGTCGATATATAAATATGATTTACTAAATGGGGATATATAAAATATACTATATATTATAAACCAATTATTTTATAAACTAATAGGTAATATATATTTATAATACCTATATATATGATTTTAACTATTATGTACATAGTGTGTTTATTTTTACAATCTAAATATAGTCTATAATGTATTAATATATACTATATATAGTAGGATAGTATAGATATATTATAAAGTATATACACAAGTGTATATATATACACTTATAATACTGACACATTGTATATTATGATATTTGTTGTGGTATAATGTACATTTTACATGTATTTAAATAGGAACATATAACCATATGGTCACGAAAAGGACATATGTTCTTGATATAACTACTATCATTGTAACCACTAAAAGTAACCCGCTATAGGTGGCACCAGGGTATTTTGTATACAAATTCGAATTACACGATTTCGCGTAAGTGTTATATCTTTCCTTCGGAAAATCTTTGATCATGGTATATTGAAAATAATTAATATACGCAATCATATCATAAATATATTTCAGTGATTTATAAAGAATTTATCTAAATATACTATTTTTATGATACGCTTACACATTGAAATTATCTCGATGCTGATTGGTTATTAATCGGCCATAATACCCACCACGCATCGGCCACAATAGCCGCATCGCACTCGTTGGTTTAAATAACAGATTACTATGTCATTATGTTATTATTGAATATTGTTATAAATGTAATCTGATATATTATGTATTACCTTAACTGAATATATTAAAAATACATAATTTTATTCAATAACTTGCCTATAAAATAAGGTAAACCTTACGTTTTTTTTCGATACAAATTACGATTATTTGATTTTTTTCTCTAAGCGAAAATCAATAATTAATATTGATATAAATAAAAAATGATGTACACTATCATTCTTAGAATTCAATTATCTACATTTTTCGTATATATCATTTTTTGATAACTATAATGGTTCTTGAAATATCGTTATCGGCCACAATACCCGCATCGGCCACAATACCCTTCCGTCCCCTATATGTTTACCAATCAAATAAATTACAAAATATAATAAATTAAATAAAGAATATTATGACTTGTATTTATGACAGAGCTTTATGAAGAGATATAAATGAATATATCAGAAATCTAGAACTCCGGTAAGAAATTAAATATATATATTTTTATATATTATATATCATATATGATATAATTTATATGTAATGTATATACATATATATATAAATATCATTTATTAAATCACATTAATATGAAAATTACATATAATTATGATATTAGTAGAAATATATATTGTATATATGTAATTATATTGCATATAGGCCTACATATCATATAAATATTAAATATATTATTATCAAAGTTATCATATTTAGGTAATGGCAGCGTATACGCTATTATCATTATATATATAAAATCATTCTATAGAAGTAATGTTGTTTATCAATTACACCTTTATTAACATGATAAGTATCATTATAGATAATAGTAATAAATAAATAATAATGTTATACAATCAATTATACAATTAAAAAAATAAAATATATAATAAATATTTTATTATATATTTTATTTTTTTATATTATATATGTAACCAGTAAGTTATAATTATTATAATAATAGTATAACATAAATACATAATTAAATTATAATTAAAATCTAAGAAATACATCAAGCATTAAAATAACATAAACTAATATATAATATAGAGGAAATAAATAGGAGATAACCAACATTTAAAACTAAGAAACAAGAGAACAAAATAAATAAATATATTCAATACAATATAGGTTAACAATTTCGAATGTACATACATACAAATATACACACTCGCACACACATATATACATATACATATACACATACACATACACATATACATATAACTATATACATATACATATACATACATACACATATATACACATATGTACTTATATTTAAATTAATTTGATAATTCACATTTTACTAAAGTAATTTATTTAATGTAAACAAATGTAAAAATAAAATAAAAGCTAACAAAATCATAAAACTATATACAATAATGTTTATAATGTCAGTTTGTTATAGTGTCATAATTTAATATAATGACAGTATTTTTTATAATGTCAAATAAATATAATAAAAATTTAAATAATATATAAACAAATATTTTCCTAAGTCAAATAGAATAAGTATAATATAATATATATTTATTTTAAGATTTTTTACAAAATAATGATAAGGAATGGGACTTTCTTACATCTATACTTAAAGCATTCTAAAGTTTTTGTCCGAGTGTAAGTAATTACTTAAGGTATTATTCATATAATTATATTTATAATTATAATTATATTTAAAATAAGGTTGAATAAAATCACATTAACTCCTGTTATTAAATATTTTTTAGACGTCAATTTAAAATGATTTAAAATAATAGGATGGCACAATTTATACATGTAAATGCTAGTCTTGTACTTATAAATATCATAAAGATAATGTTATATTTTCCATTATTTTCCCATTTTAAATAGAGAAACAAAATCATTTGGTTTATTATATAAAAATAATTTTTTAAATAATTTTTTGAATTAAATAAATGATATTTAAGTTTGATACATAACGATGCCCCCATATTTCTATACAGTAAATTAAATAAGGATAAAATAAAGCATAGTATAGTTTGATCATGGCAGATGTATTTACAAAGTATATAACATTTTTTATAATCAATACAATTTTCAATAATTTATTTTTAAGATAACCTAAATGACATTTCCAATTTAAACAAGTATCCAGATTTATTCCAAGAAAATATGTAGAAGTTAGCTGAGATAAAATTGTATAATCTATACATATATTAAATATTATATCATTTTTAAATACATACAATGCGTTTTATCTATATTTATGGATAATTTAATTTATAAAATAATTTATTAAGTTTATACCATAGAAAAATGTCATCACATGCTGATTATAATTTATAATTGTTAGATTATTAAGTAATTTATATGTAATAATTATATTAGTATCATCAACAAATAATATGTATTTATTTTTTGGAGAACATAATATCATATAATTAATAAATATAGAAAAAAGTAATTGTCCTAGAATAGAATATTGGGTTACACAATAAACACTATTATATATATATTATATATATATATATATATATATATATATATATATATATATATATATATTTGTATACAAATATTAATTTATGATAATATATTGTGCATATTTATATAATAATAATAATTTAATTTCCTATAGTTAACTCAGCTCAGCTCAGCTCAGAGAACATTATTAAGGTGGACAATTTGAGTCGTTCCAGTAGAAATGGTTTTTATTTATTACACATCCAATATTGATTACTATTATATATATATATATATATATATATTAATTTCATTATGTATACAAATATGTATTCTGATATTAAAATTCATTGAATATAGATTTAATTATACATACTATTTTTTAGAATACCATTTTTATATAAATAACTGATTTATAAAGAATGTGACATGTATTAATTTGATAAATTTAACATGAATAGAAATAATTAAATTATATATATTTATATTTTATAACAAATATATTTAACATTTATTCAACAGTTCTTAAAATATACAATATATATTTGTATATATTTATATATTTGAAATTAATAATTTGTATTAAATTATTATTCTATGATAAAAATGTCCTATAGTTATAATCAAGTCTTATCAAATCGATTCAGAAAACATCAACATGGGCTAATCTATGAGATTCTCATAAAAATGGTTTGAATTTAAAATATTTAAAATATTACATTTATTAATTAAATATGCATATATACAATGTATATTATACATATATTAGGATATTAAAATACATTTAATTATAATTTAATTATATGTATTTTTTTTATAAATAATTAATTGATAAATAATGTAATTACTTTGATGAATTTAACATGAATAGAAATAATTAAATTATATATTTACTAGCATAAATCATATATTGTAATATACATGTAGTTTAATAACAATTTAATTATAATATATAAATGCATTTATTTATAAAAAAAATATATTTGATAAAATTATTTCTCAAAATATAAAATATATATATATATATATAAATTTGAATTACATTATTATTCTATGTCTATATAATGTGTGCATATATACATATATGTTATATGTAACTATAGTTATATACTAATAATGATTTAATTTTCTACAGTTAGCTCGGTTCAGAGATCATCAACCTGTACTGCAGATCCTGCAGGTGGGCTAATTCATGTTCCTCTTGTTAACATGGTTTTTACTTACTTATGCAATATTAAGATTAAAATATATTATATTTATTTAAAATATAAATATGTAATCTGATATACATTTAATTTAAATGTATATATTTAAATACTTTAATAATTAATTATAAATAACTTACTTATAATGTGAAATATAGGTAAATTTTATAAATTTTAAAATTTTTACATTAATAGAAATAATCAAATTATACACCTAAATAAATATATTTTAACAAATAATTTCTAAAAATGTATTATGAATATATTTAAAATTAATATGTTTACTAAATAATTATTATATTATAATAATGTTTATATAATATTTAAAATTAATATTTTTACTAAATAATTATTATATTATAATAATGTTTATATAATGTTTAAACATTTATATAATAATAATTTTAATTTCCTATAGTTAATTCAAACCGATTCAGAGAAGATCAATCTGGGCTAGTCTATGAGATTCTCATAAAAATGGTTTTACTTCACATATTTCACTTTCAATATTAAAATATGTTAAATTTATTTAATATACAAATATATATAATTTATTTATTAGTATAAATCATATTATGTATATATATATAAATAATATGAATATAATTTAATTACATTTTAATTTTATATAAATATATATAATAGGTATGTAATAAAATATGTGTAATCAAATTAATTCTCAAAATGTAAAAAAAATATTTGCAAAATTATTATAGATAAGTATATGTTAATTTAATATTATCACATAATATATATATATTCATATTATTAAAATTAAATTCATATTAATATATACATTTATTGATATTTTAATATAACTATTATATTATAACTAATTAATTCTCCATTAGGTAAAATAAAGGATTATACAGCTGTTATCAAGGATCTCAGTATAAGCTAAATGTGGAAGATAAATAAATACTATGTCTAAAATATATATATATATATATAACAATTAAAAATAAAATAAAATGTTATATAATTGAATCTTACTATGCTATCATATCTTACTATGAAGTCATCTGTTTAATTTAAACTATGATAAATATAGTTACTATATATAGTACCATGCATTATGCATGATACACATTAATTTAAATTTGTGAATTTAAATAAATTTATAACAAAAATTACATTTATTTTATTAATTGTATATATGAACATATGATAATCAATATAATTATATCTGAATAAATCACTCATATTTTATTATATCATTTATATGAACATGGGATATTCATTATAATTATATTTTAATAAATCACTCATGTATATTTTATTATATTATATATATGAACACAGGATAATCATTATAATTATATTTTAATAAATAATTCATATATTTATCTATATTTTAGTATTTATGAAATATTTATAAATCAATTCATTTTATATATGTGGCTGTATTTTTATTACATACAAATAATTGTTTTTTTTTAATTCACTGTTAATATTGAAAGAATATATTAATTTAACTAGTTTACATAAAAAATTAATTATTAATTATATAAATTGTATGTAGACTATAGTTTACATATAGTCTAGACTATTTATATTCTAGAATATATTGTAATACTATTTAATAAATTATATATGAAATTACTATTTAATAAATAAAATTATATTTTAATAAATCACTTGTATTATTACAATAATGTATTATTTATGAAATATTTCAAAATCAATTAATTATATACTATTCCAGTATATATTAATGTATTATTAAATAAATACTAGAAAAATAGTTAATATATTAATTTATAATTTAAGAACAATTTATAAAGCTATTTTTGTAATCTTATTGTTAAAATTAAAAAACTATATATTAATTTAATGTATTATGAAATAACTGTATATATATAAATAGTTAATATATTAATTTATAACTATATGATAACTATAAAAATAGAATTACTATTAATAAATAATATATGTTATATATATATATATATACATAAATAATTACAAATCATTAATCCTGTGATTAATCATCTGGTAAACAGTGTAAAATATAACATACTTATACTTTTCCATTATAAATATATTTATATAATGTGGGCTAATCTATGTATAATATACAGTTTCACTAAATTCAACATATATGACTAGATTATGAGTAATTTATTATAATTTTGTTAGATATAATCATAATATTTTTTTAAATAATAATTATATTTATTATGTATTTTATGTTGTATAATATACAAACCTATCAGTTGCATTTAGATTGATTTGTATAGTTATAATTATAGTTACATGTATTTTTAAATAAAATAATAATAATTAAATATATATAATAAATAATATCTAGAATATTTTATTATTTATAATTTCACAAATTAATTATATTTTATGAAAATAAATAATTATCATGTATATTCATGCAGTCCTATATATTACTGAATAATCATATATATATATATATATATATATATATATATATATATATATATTATGATAAAAAGATTTAATATTTAGATAATTCCGATTACTAAATAATCAATTATATATATACAGTCAAGTCATGCTTAATCAGACCAACAAGGAACAAAAAAGTTTATGAGACATCTAATTATTCTCTATTATCTATTTACATAGAATTAAACTAGAATCTATAAATAATTCCGAGTTAGCGGTAATTTATGTGTTTAATGTTTTAACATTAGGTTATTTAAAATAGGGACATTAATATGTTCATGATATCATATAGGTTATATACAAAACCAATAACCTATTAGATAATATTTCTTATATATTTGTTACAAATGTATCTCAAAGACATCATTATTAAACACATTTACATATATAAATATACCTAATGTAATTATAAGTATACCATAAATATATATATATATATATATATATATATATATATATATATATAATAACATACAAATAAGTATATATAAATAAGATATATATATATTATAATTTTATATTATATATATATATATATATTTGTATATTATATTATATTTATATATATATATATATATATATGATATACATTCTAATTTTATCTAATATTTGCACAATCTATATTTTTATATTATATTATATTTATATATATATATATATAAGATATACATTATAATTTTATCTAATATTTGCACAATCTATATAGTATTAACAAAGATTTTGCGAAGCAAAGATATAACACTCCCTATGCATGCAACGTAATTTAGTAATAGCCCCAACCGCTGCTAGCAGTAGTATCGAAATCACTGAAATAGATTTAGGTTCGGCTCTGTTTGCATACAACAATGTTTTCATTGCTCTATTAAATTACATGCAATATAAATTAGCTTTTACTCACTAAATATATACTTATAGCATTTAAAACATACATATCATATTTGTTTGTTATATATTAGTAATGAACACTTAGTTTTCATCATATAAATATTAATTTAAAGCATATTATTTAACATTTTAAAAGTGTATAGTTAAATACGAATTTACATTATAAACAACGCATATTTCCTAAAAGTAACCCGCTATAGGTGGCACCAGGGTATTTTATATACAAATTCGAATTACACGATTAATACAATTTATTAATTGTATAGTATGCAATGTATATCATCTTACACCATTCAATGGAACGACCGCAATTTGTATATTATTTAGAGAATTTAATTATGCAAATTTTTGATCGTTGATTGGTCGATTCATCGACCAAAACCCCCTCATGATATCGACCAAAATACCCTCTTAACATATAGTATTGTTATGTTATCTTTATTCAATTATATAATTAATATTTTTAATTAATTTTTATTTCATTTTATGTAGAACATTGAGTAGTTTAATATTATAAAAAAAATATCATAAAAATGTTATTAATTGTGTTGTAATTACCATTAACTCTCCGCTATTTATTACAATAATATAGCAGAAAATGCACTTTTTACATAATCGATAATAATATTCAATATATTTAATTTTTCTTCAATTTTTCTTAAAATATTAGGTAACATTAACATTATACACAGTTAGTTAATGTAAAATATTTTCATATCTATTACCGTTGTGATTATATTGCCATCGACAAAAACCCCCGCATCGCCCACAACCCCCTCACGTCCCCTAGCATCATTATTGCATTGACTATGTCCTTTGGTATTCCATATATTATTAATATATTTTCCATTTTAAGTCTGTCTATAGAATCGAAAGCCTTTGCAAAGTCAATAAAAAGCAGCGTTATAGGTAGCTTTTTGGCTTTCAATTGAGGCTTAAGCCTTCTAATATGCGCCGAATTGTTAATATTTGTCCAGATGTGGATCGGTTTGTCCTGAATCCATTTTGATTTTTCCTTATGATAGGGTCGATCACAGGTCTTATCCTGTTTAGTAACATCAGGTTGTATATATTGGCAGCAATTGGTGTAAGTGTGATTCCTCTATAGTTTTTCGTTATTGATAGATTACCTTTTTTGGGGAAAGGGAGAATGCACCCTTCTCTCCATCTTCTAATACATTCTTGGTTGTATACACAATTACAGGATTATAGAAGAAATTCTTGAAAATCGTCTATTTTCCATACTTAGCAGGAATTTCATCTAGGCCAACCGCTTTTCCATTCTGGATACTTTTGGTGGCTTTTAATAATTCAGGTGCAGTAAAAGGTCCAGTTTCTATATTTAGATGCTTATTGGTATTTACGATGCATTTATTTCCGCTATTTGTTGAAGTTTGTATCGGTTTGCCGAGTAGTTCTTTGAAGTGTTGGTGCCATAGTTATATGCGTTCTTTTTCGCTATTTGCTTTAATCTTGGCTTTTTCTGTATTCTTTCGTCCGCTGACTTCGTTGACTGTTTTCCATGCAAGTGCTGATTTTTAAAAACTGATTGCGTTTTTTATTTCATCAATCTTGCGAGTAACATATCCGGTTTGTTCATTTTCATACATTTTGGTGAGCACATTTTGAGCATCTGTAAACTTTTTGATATTTTCTGAAGTTGGATCGCTGTTTTTGATCTCTGCCGCTTGATGGAGTATTTCACGCTTTTGACATATATACGGTGTTTCCCATGGTAATCTCTTTATCATTTTCGGTTTCAACGGGATTTCTTTTGTAGCTGCTTCCTTGCAGGCTTTTTCAAAATTGTTATATGTAGAGTTTGCAGTTGATTCGTTTTGTTCAGTTTCTTGGAGGACTGTATATCCGTTTTTCACTTCAGTAATGAAACTTTTTCGGACATCGCTATCGTCTTTCAGTGTGGACCAATTAAAGGGCTTATTTTAACATAATGTGATATATAATTTGATATATAATAATAGCTGATTATTAACCCTTTCAGCCTACTTCAGTAAATGAGATTTTAGAAATAATAGCAAACTCTAAAAATAGCTTTACACAAGATTTTTACGAAATTAGTATGAGTTATATAAAACTAATAAGTAAATTCATTGCAATTCCCCTAACACATATTTTTAATAAGTGTATCTTAGATGGTTATTTTCCAAATTTTCTTAAAATTTCTAAAATCAATGTATTATATAAGAGTGGTAAAAATGATATATTAGGAAATTATAGACCTATAGACCTATCTTTGTTAACACAAATTTCAAAGATTTTAGAAAAAATAATAAAATCTAGTCTAAATGCCTACATTAATAAACATAATGTATTACACTGTAATCAATTTGGTTTTAGGTCAAATAGATCTACCGCTGACGCAATTGATAATTTAAATGATATACTAGTTAACAATTTAGATACCAAGGTTAATTGTCTCGCAGTATCAATTGATTTAAAAAAAGGATTTGATACTTTAAATACGAATATATTATTAAATAAGTTATCTTACTTTGGCATTAGAGGTATAACTCTAGATCTATTATGCAGTTATCTAACAAATAGAAAACAATATGTCTGTTATCTGAAATCTAATTCAAATTTACTAGGTATTAATATAGGTGTTCCACAAGGCTCCGTATTGGGACCATTGTTGTTCTTGTTAGACCTATATATAAATGATATATCTAACGTTATGGACGACAATGGTTGTATCTTATTTGCTGACGACACGACCTTAGTATTCGCGGGTAAAGATGTATCGATATTGGAGTCAAAAGCTAACAAATATATTGGTTATATTTACTCATGGTTATGTTACAATAAACTACCATTAAATTTAATTAAAACTTCTTATACTATATTTGGTCAACATAAACCTTATATTTTCAATATTTCATTAAATGGAATACTTATTAAATGTCAAAATGAATTTAAATTTCTTGGTATTAGGTATCATTGATAATAAACTTTCTTGGAAACCGTATATTACTTTATTAGCCTCCAATTTATCTAGAATTGTAGCTGTCTTTTATAAACTGCGTAATAAAATTAATATAAAATCATTAATTTTATTATATAACGCACTATTTCACTCTAGATTAAGTTATTGTTGTTCGTCATGGGGCTCTAATTATAAATAAGTAGTACACAAAATTATTGTATTACAAAACAAGGTACTTAAATGTATTTATAAACTACCCCAGAGAACTAATATCAACTTCATTTATAAAAGACATAATATATTGAAAATAGTTGACTAAAGTCACATAATTAAAAAATACACATTATGCTTTTAATAGAGTCTATAGAACTAAACTATTACAAAAAATTGTACTTTGTTCAAACTGTTGTACTAGGGCTAAAAATAGATTTATTATACCGAAATGTAGAATTAATATTAGTTGTTATGCTGTACATTATGCAAGTATTCAATTATGGAATAATCTAAGTAACAAATTAAAAATTATAAAACCTATTAAGTTATTTATAAAAAAATAAAAAATTTCTTACCTAGCTATTTACTAATTATATTTTATTTTACATGTTTGATGGACTAATGGTGACTATTCAAGCTGACTGATAGAAGTGGAACAGATCCTCAAAGAAATTATTTTTATTTTATTTGTTTTCTTTTATTAAGCTCCATGATTATTTATTTATTATTATGAATTACTAATATGTAATATCAGATGGATTAACATAGGGATTATATTTATGATTGTTTGAAATGCTAAATAAATCACTGAGTATTACACTCCTGGGTGTGGGCTATCCATATGGGATTTGGGCAACCCCGAAGCTTCCTTCACTTATATATTCCCTTTGATTATCCTTCTATACACATACATTTGAATGTATAATATGTAATTGCATTATTATTTACTCTGGCCAAACACCTCGAAAGTCAATTTGACTATTTTGTTTAGACTTTTAATGTTAAAAATCAAATTTGTTTGCAATAATAAATTATCCTTATCCTTATCCTATATATATATATATTATGTATATATTTCACATATGTTATATTCAAGTGTAGATATATATAATATATATATATATATATATATATATATATATATATATATATATTATGTATATATTTCACATATGTTATATTCAAGTGTAGATTATTTCAATATAATCTTTTAATAGGTTTTTAGTATCTTTTAATTAATCATTTAAATATATTATTTTACTATACATGTATTATCAATTAATATTAATAACAAAACAATAGATAATAATTTAGATGTGTAATCCTTTTTGACACAATATTTTATTACTGACTTACACATTTTGTACTTTTTTAGGTGACCTGTTAATATGCTTCTAGATCTTAAACTATAAATAATAAGAATATAAAAGAAATATTAAATATAATTTAATACTGCATATAATTATTATATTTATAAATTTAAAAATTCAATTTATATATATTTTATTTACACTATCATTATAAACATATTGTTATTTTAGAAATGGAAATATCAATTTAAACTATATATATTGTGAAAGTTGTAGATAAAATAAAGATCTAGATTGGTTTTTAAATTTTGAGAAAATAATAATTAGATCAAGTTATAATAAATAAACCGGAATGTATATTATAGTTTTTTCTTATAATATATTTTGTAATTTTTTTTTTTTAATAGGATTAATATAACTTTTGACCTATTTACTTATATTAACTAATAATTATATATGTTATGTATAACTATTTTTTATAGGTTATATCATATTTTATATTGGACATTTTTTTATTATAAGTGAATATTTAGTATAATATAAAAATATAAAATTTGTATTGAACATTTTTAATGAAAATTATAGATTTAATTAATTTTTTATCAATCTACACAAATAAATATTTATAATTGAAATATGTATATCTATTATAATATTTATATAAATAAATTATCTTTTGAAAATACAATAAAAAACTCTTCCATGACAAACAACTTTTTTTTTACAGAAATTTATAATTTGTTTTATATTTTATCTCTTCAATTTTTGTTAGAGAATATTTCTGTTTTTATATATATTTTAAATTTATTATATTATAAAATTTATAATTGACTATTATTACAGATTTTAAAATGATTAGTATTATATTATTATTTATTTTTTTATAGATATATATATATATATATATTTATATATGGTTCAAATTAAAATATAAAATTAATAATGTACTACTACTACATATTTTAAGTGATAATTATCTTTTTTATTGGTTTATTTGATTTTAAACATGCTCTGTTTATTATATATATAAAATGTATCATTTACATATTTAACTATACATTAATAGTGTATGACTATTACAGATAACAAAGTTAAGAATTCAATATATTGTAAGTATAAACATATTATTTCGATTCCCTCCTTTACCAACAAATTTATTATTTCTATATTCGATCAGTTTTTTGTTATTTTTATACTTTTTACGATAAAAGTTATTTCTATCTTTGATCAATTTTAATTATTTTTAACGTAACTGTAAAAGTTTTAAATTCCTTATTTTTTACTTTGTTTATTTCAATAACGTATATTATCACCTGCAAATATTTACACTATATTTTCGACTATATATTTAAATAAAATATTGAACACTATTTAAAATGATTATTATCTGATTTCTTGTAATTCTATTGAATATGATATTTATGAATGCATTCACATTTGAATAAATTTCAGTTTAAATATGAAATTTGTTTTCAATAAAAAAAATAAGTGACATATTGTAAAAAAATTTATTGTTGGTTTTAGAAATATATATAAAATAATTATATATTTGGAATACATATATACATAAATAGTAATACATTTGTTATTAAAATCATATAAATTAAAATAACATAATTGAGCATATACGGTATACGATACTTAGAACGGTTAAAATAAATAACTAAAAACTGATTAAATATGACACGACGCGAGATATCTGAGAGAACGATGGTGTTATAACAATGGTGTTATTGTAGTCGGCAATTGTTGTTAGGCAGCGGAGTTTTAGTCTTCGTGGTGACGTCGTCGTCGTGTTTCGTTACGTAAGCGTTGTTATACTGAATAGGGTTGATGACCGACGCGAATCTAAGACTCTGCATCACCGATGTAAATAATCCTCCGGTGGTTTTCTTAGCGACTTTCGGCTTCCTGAAAAATGCAACGATAGTGAAATATATGTATATATGTATATGCTGGAGTTTTTATTGAACTCATTTTTCAGAGTATCGGTATCGAATCGGTTCAAAATATTTGAGTATCGTTTCATCGTTTAAAAAAAATAAGTTTAAGAAATATTTGTTTAAATATTTTAAATTCATATTCATACATAACGTTAGATACACGTTAGCAAAACCTAACATCTATGTACCAACGGAATAATCTGCTGCCTCTGCTCTCGTTGTTGCGGCTTCAACGGCGCAGCCGAGTATCTATCCCCCCCGCCGCCTCCGCTCGACACCGACTCCTCATCCTCCCGGTCCCACATGAAGTCGCTCAACTGTTCGGGCGTCCAGTGTCGGCGAGGACTCTCGATGAAGTCGTCGGCGGGGTGCTCCAGCCAGTACAACGACGACCTCTGACCCCGCGTAGACCACGGCGACAGGCCCGGCTCTTCCTCGACGCCGGGCAGGTGATCGGGGTATTCGGAGTCGGACGCGAATATCGGCTGAGTGACCTCTTCGCCGGGCGCGTAGTCGATCGCGTCGTCTGCGTCTGCTGCTGTGGTCAACGACACCGCACCGGTCAGTCTGAACGAGGTGCGCACGCCTCGGTAGGCGCGTACGCTCGCCGAGAACATGGTACCGTCGAACGACGCCGGCGATAGTGTAGCGCCGCCGCCGTCTTCTTCTTGTTCGTAGTAATCTAACTCCTCCTCCTGCTCCGCCTCCTCCCTTCTCCTTCGTCGCTCATCGTCCTCCTGTTCGTCGGTTAGCGGGTAGGCTATGGCGGTGTCTCGAAGGCCCACATCGCGGTACACGTCGTCGGTAGCGAAGTCGACGCTGTCAATCACCACGCAGTTACTGAATAGGCCGCTGTCGTAGGGGGCGGAGTCGTCGTAGGGGGCGGGGCTCGTGTCGGCGGGCCGAAGCGAAGGCGACGCCCCTAGTGTGCTGTTTATCTAGAATAGTAGCAACCATGTGTTAATATGGACAATTGTTATCGCGTGTATATATATATATACGATTAGAAATATACACTATTATTAAAAGTAGAATACATGATACCGGTGGATATGTATAGCCGGCGATTTTAAAAGGGGTGGGATTATGGGCGTGGCTATAGCCAAAATACTGTAAAAGCTAATTCGAATATATAATATTTTAGTTAGATTTTTATAGTTATTTTATTTGTACTCGTTAATTCGATTATGTAATAGTTATTTTATTTGCATGCGTGACTCGTGTTCTATTTATATACATTTACATGTAAATAGATAAGTGGAAATAGGTGGTCTTGTAAAAATCATACAAGTCACTGAATATTTAATATAATTTATAAGACATAGTAATTTTTACACAAACCCAACCTTATGTAAATTCCTTAAGATTTCATATTATTATTTTATTAAATATACTTTATATACATATAATTACTAAAGATTAAATAAACTAGTGATACTTTATCTTAATTACTTAAATAATAAAAGTAAAACTATTAGTAAAATTGTCATAAATTAAATAGATAAGTTAATTTAGATTTTTTAATAATAAGAATAAATTAGATATGATGATGAATATATTTTATACAAAATTAATTTAAAATATTAAATATTCAGTGACTGACTAGTAACTTTTTTTATCAAGACCACCTATTTCCACATATCTATTTAAATGTAAATTACTATTAATAGAGCACGAGTCGCACATGCAAATAAAGTAACTATAACATTTTTAACTATTATATATTAGAATTAGTGAGTGCAAATAAAATAATTACAATATTATATAATCAAATTAGCATTTACAGTATTTTTGATATAGCCACACAAATAGTCACACCCCTTTTGAAATCGCCTGCTATAGTGTCTGGTAAACCATAATACCTAAACTTTATTCTGTACATTTTAAATTTATTGACTTCTAATATATTATAATCATACTATATAATGTACGGTACCAACTAAATCTTGGGTTTTTTTTAAAGAAGAAAATTATGGTTTTTCAGCATTCAAATTAAGATTTTTGCATATTTTATAATTTAAATGATTTTATAAAATTTGTATTAAAAAAACTAATGAATTATTATATAATATGAAAAATATGGTTTTGCAACATTTAATTTGAATAAATTTGCATTAAAAAAACTAATTAATTATTATATAATATGAAAAATATGGTTTTGCAACATTTAATTTTAATTGATTTTTATTTAAAAAAAACTAATATATATATATATATATATTATGATCATTTATATTAATAGCAAAGATTTTCCGAAGGAAAGATATAACACTTACGCGAAATCATGTAATTCAAATTTGTATACAAAATACCCTGGTGCCACCTATAGCGGGTTACTTTTAGGAACTATGCGTTGTTTATAATGTAAATTCGTATTTAACTATACACTTTTAAAATGTTAAATAATATGCTTTAAATTAATATTTATATGATGAAAACTAAGTGTTCATTACTAATATATAACAAACAAATATTATATGTATGTTTTAAATGCTATAAGTATATATTTAGTGAGTAAAAGCTAATTTATATTGCATGTAATTTAATAGAGCAATGAAAACATTGTTGTATGCAAACAGAGCCGAACCTAAATCTATTTCAGTGATTTCGATACTACTGCTAGCAGCGTCAGGGGATATTACTAAATTACGTTGCATCCATAGGGAGTGTTATATCTTTGCTTCGCAAAATCTTTGTTAATAGTATTAAGGGCTATTATCCTTAAATAAATATATTTTTATATTTTATAATTTTTAATAATAGTATAATATAACATATATTATCTGTAACCATTTATTCATATATATATATATATATATATATATAAATAAAATATAATAAAACATTAAAAATAATATAAATATAACATTTAATTAAAATTAGAATGTAGAATAATGGAATATTATTAATGTTATTTAGTATATGTCAACAAATTAAAAATTAAATCGATTTAGAAATAGCATAAAAAGGATCTTTTATGATATATATTTCAAATATAAATTATTTATTCTATAATTTTCTCTGACTAATAGAAATTTATTTGTAGTGTTTTATAGGGGGTTCACATCAATTCCGTTTTAAAAAACGTACGTGTAACTTCAACTTCAAATGATTCATTCACAGCAAATTTGAAGTTATGAGTCACATTCCTATTTTGAAGTTGAACTACACGTTTTCTGAAATAGGATTAATCCTATTTTCTGTACGTAACAACACACAGAATTAGAGAGAACAGCTAGAATTCCACTTGATATATATATAAAGTATATTATTACATATAACTTATTGAATTACTATTTCTTAAATATATATATATATATATATATATATATATATATATAATATATATATATTAAATATACTATTTATTAAATATATATATATATATATATATTGATATATATAGTATATTAACAAATGTTTATTATTAAATATAACCTATCGAATAACTATTTATTAAATATATATATATATATATATATATATATTATAAAAAGGTTATATAAGATGGTATACAACTATATATATATATATTTTAATAATTTATATCAACTATA
The DNA here is from genome assembly GCA_964019155.1 of Osedax fenrisi. Classification (NCBI taxonomy): domain Eukaryota; kingdom Metazoa; phylum Annelida; class Polychaeta; order Sabellida; family Siboglinidae; genus Osedax; species Osedax fenrisi. The sequence continues at coordinate 79,328,732 of OZ025242.1, forward strand.
CAATAGTAATATATAATATATATTTCAATAATTTATTAAATATTTATTTAAATTATATATATTTCATAAGTTTAGATATAATTATAAGGATTTATGTATTATATAATAATATAGTATTTGTTATATTAGTCAAAAATATTAAATTAATAAATATAATGTATGTAGTATTTATGTATTTGTGTATTTAAAGAAATATATAATATTACTATTTATACATTGAATTTAGCTATATCCCACAATGAATTTGTTACAATTGATTTTATTTGTACATATTTTACAATTTTACATTGGAATATATATGACAGCGCTTGGGTATTAACTGTTACAATATATTATATTATAATTATTATAATACTATTAATTTAAAAATAGTAAATTTAGTTTCAATATTATTAACAGTTCAAAATTAAATATAGGTGGCGATATATATTTACCATTATGACAAACTAAAAAATACGGAATTTAAATATAGGTGGCGATATATGTCTACCCTTACGACAGACTAAAAAACACGGAATTGATGTGAACACTTAAAAATCTGTTACTTCAAATTTGCTGTGAATGAATCATTTGAAGTTGAAGTTACACGTACGTTTTTTAAAACGGAATTGATGTGAACCCCCTATTATAACCAATTTATTAACGATTTAAAAAATGATTTGTTTATATTTATTTATATAAATTATATAATTTGGTAAGCCTATAGAATTGTATGCAAATATATAATCAATAAAATAGTATTGATATATATATATATATAAACATCTCTAAATATGTTGTCTACTTAACAAGTATTGCTTTATGCTATTGATTATATAATATATTAGATAAATGTGTATATATATATATATATGTATGTATAAATTGTACTTTTCATATTGATTTTTAATTAGTGATATTTCAAATGTGATTTACTTAGAATAATTATTTACATATACATATTTTTTATAATTTTATAAATAACTGCACAGCTAAAACTATCATAGCTATTTTACTAATTTGTCTTGCTATATATAAATAACATACATGTGCAAAATAGTATGAAGTCATATTACAAATAATTGTTAATAATTGTTCTATAGAATATTATAAAAAAAATAATGTATTATTTTATGTATTATATATGAATTATATTGAAATGTAAAAATAAGGCTACATATTGTTTTAACTATCTTCATAAGCTTTATATTTCCTTTGTATATTAAAAAAAAATCAATATAATTAAATAGATTTTTGTCTGCAGAGCTTTATATGGAGTAATGTATTTACTAACTCTAATTGAATAGCATGATTTTAATAGTTGACTGCTGATATCCCATTAAATAGCATAAACTTTAGATTCAATTTACACAGAATTGTATTTTTTCACTAATATACGCTCACAATTGAAATGTGTATAATATTATTTTATTTTTAATAATAAATAAATGAAGTAGTAAATTAGTATATTTATAGTATATTGTTATATTGTATATTAAATAATATTTTTGGCTATCATTTTTTTTCTTTTATAAATTTGTAAAAACCAAGATAAAAGTTATAGCATAGAATTTAAAGATCTTTGTAAAAATATAAATTATATTATTTTTAGATACAAACAAATTAATGTATTCACATGTTGTTTAGAAATGCTGATAATTTTTTTTATAACTTTACACATTTATTATAAAAATAATCTGTTAATTTCATTAACAAATATTCATTATTGAATGAGTTATGGACTAATATGTATTATAAATAAATTTTAATAAAACTTGCACAATTCCTATCTACACCATGTACAATTTTTACCAATTTTGTTTGAACATTTTTGATCATAACTTTTGTTAACAAAAATGTATTGTGAAAATGTGCTATACAGGTAGAAATGAATTATAAATAATGTTGTAATATAATGTCATAATTGTGCATTACTATTAGGTGTGTTTGCAAGAAATTAATGTGCATAATCATCTTATCTCGATCCATATTTATAAATATAAATTGTATTTGATATTAAATTTTAAATTTTAAATTTTGTTGAATGTATTTATTTTAAGTTATCCTCATTATTATTGTAATACTAAACATATGGGTAGATAGAGTATCCAAATAAAGTATGCCCTTTTTATATGCCATGTAAACACAAAAGTGTGTCCAATTAAAGTATGCCAAAAGTGTGCCGTTTTTCGGGCACACTTTTTACCGTGTAAACACACCCAATGATAACTTTTATAATAATGCATATTGTTACTTACAATTTTATATATGATTAGAAAACATATGTATAATAAATAATTTTAATATGTATTTATAAAAATATATACAGAATATTTTAAATTAAATATATAGTAGGAATAAACGTGTTTTTCTTTATAAATACATAAATAATATATATATATATATGAAAATGTTATATAAATATATACACAAAAAAATAATCAATAATAATAAGTAATTAAGTATAATTGATATGTAAAAAAAATATTATAAAAAACATTTAAAAATAAAAAAAATTGATACCCTTTAAAATAGCAATTTTCCCTATTTTTTATATGTAAACTCGTCAACTCGTATTCTCTTAAGACACTCGAAATGTTCCCTGTGATCTATTAGTGATATTCATATACCATGTCAGATAGTATCATTTTTATACATGATATATTAAATACATTTATATTTCTATTTAATGTATTTAAAACTATTGATATATATTAATAATATTAATTTAATATATACGTTAAAATTTAATATATTAAATACATAATATATATATATATATATATATATATATATACAATCCATTATTTATTGATATTAAATAATATTAAACCATTATTTTATCATTTAAATATAATTATTATATGGTTTTCAGTATAAAAAGAAGAATTAAAGCAAATATGAATACAAAACTATTGATTTAATAAATTTGACCATCCATTTCTTATCTGTGTGAAATTATTTAATTATAATAAATAATTATGTAATAAATTGACCTAACATAAGTTATGCTAACACATATTTTGTGAACACATATTGTGAACACATTATATTTTACGTTTAATTTTATCGCATGCATCATGGTCCAAAAGTATATATTTGAATTTAATATATAAATCAATGCAAAAACCCATTTTTAAATCAATGATTTCAATATGATTTACAATATGTAATACATATTACATTATTTGGAATGCCAATATAAAGAATATAGAACACCATTCAATTCAATTTATAAACTGAATCTATCTATAAATTCATATTTTTAATAAAATATTTATATAGGATAAGAAATTAAAAAATATGAATGCATTTATCTTACAAATAAATCAATATTTCTGATATATTTAATTCAAATATTAAAATCAATGAAATATAACACAGAAAAGTATCTATTGTGTTGTACAAAAAGTTAATATTGCAGATATTGCAGTGCCATCATTGATACTATATATAGCTATAGCTAGACTTTAATCTAATTTAATATAAAATAGATATTCTAAATAAATGTTTATAAATTGATTATATAATAATAGTACATTTTAATATAAATTCAATTTTTATGAAAAAGATATTAATTAAAAATCAATTACATAACAAATTCTATACATTAAGAATAGATTTTCTAATACAATTTTTTAATTAATATGACTAGATGACTAGATGATTTTCTTAAAAAAACATATACTTTAACAATGAGAAAATGAACATGGATTGTAATGATACTTAAATGGAGCAATGTCATTCACTCTCACAATGTAAATAGATTACAATAAATTCAATTGCACAAATTTAATAATAATAATCACATAATTTTGTATTACATATCCATTCATTCAAATATTTATTATATATGTTTATATATGTTTATATATGAATATATTTTTTATTTATCATTAATAAACAAAGAAAAATTAAAATTAATTATTTTTAGTAAAAAAAAAAGTATTAAATTATATATTGCCTATTGTATTGTATACCTATATTGAACTTTTTAATTCATTATTTCCATTATTTAATGAGATATTGAATTCTTAGTAAGATACATGAAAAACATTATTTTGTATACATGGCATTTACAAAGATATTACATAAATATATATACTTGTACAATATAGAATACATAAAATATATGATATGAAAAATAATATTTATTTATAAAGTAAGATAATATGTATTAGTGTATATTATATGAATAATATATATGTATAATAGATACATTATAATATATTTTATATACTCAATTTCTTGTGATCTAAAATGGTTACATTTATTGGACAATACTCGTATTATAGTAACCGCTATAGTATACAATAAATTGTAAACAAACAAATACTATTTGATAAATTTATTTAAATTTTCAAAATAAATCTCAAAGTTATATAACATTTAGTTAACCGATTATTTAGTAATATGACGATTTTAAGTATACTTTATAGCTCAAATGATAGATAAATGTTTGATTTTTATTTCTAATATAATAGTATAATTTCTAATTTAAATTATTTTATTTTCGAAAATAATAACTCCAAAGAAATTACCATACTTTTGTTGCTAAGCACATTTATTTTCAAATAATTTATATCATATGAATTAACGAAAATGAAAATATTAAAAAAAGATGAGATATATAAAGATATATAGTAATTTAAAATAAATATATTATAGAAATTTAAATAAAAATGTATAAATTATACAACAATATTGTATTGTATAAATACACTTTATAATAGAAAATATGTATTATAATATATCATTAAAATTACACACAAAATGTTTATGTAATTAAAAATAAAGTCAAATAATATTATTAGTCAGAGGGAAATAAAAAATACTAAAGAAAATACTAAAGAAAAAAGAAATACCTAACAGTTTTTTTTAATTTTATTATTTTTATATAAACGTCAATTAAAAAGAAAGAAAACATGAAAGTAAATTCAAATATAAAATGCAAAAATTCAGTAAAATAATATTATTAATGTCGGGGAAATAAAATATTGTAAAGTAAAACACTCAAAAGTATTAATTTTTTTTTAATTTTTACATAAACGTCAATAAATTAAAATAAGAATAAAATGTGGATCTTAGTATATAATACAATATTAGATAAAAGACATGATAAAAGATATAAAATTAGAAAAATGAGATTTAGATTATAAGTATACTGAGTAAGAAGATAACAAATGTGTATACATACGTTTCCTGAATAATTTATAATTTGAAATATTTTTTAAAATATTATCAAGCTTATTCCAGGTAATTGGTCCAATGTATATTAATGTTCTTCTGCATAGTTCTTTTTTGAAATTAATAATTGAGAAATTATTTATGCTCCTAGTGTTGTGAGATGATGAAGTTACAGAAAAAAATGCATTTGTTATAACAGGATGAAGATCATTGAAAATTTTAAACATAAATTCACATGTACTTATATATGTAATTTCATTTATTTTTAATAAAGAATTATCAATAAATAGTCCATTAGTATGATGTAAAAAATGTTTTTTACATATAATTCTTATCATTCGCTTTTGAAGAATATATATGCATGATACATTAGATTTATATGTATTTCCCCAAAATATGTTACAATACTTTATATGAGGCAAGAATATGTAATTATATATATGAAGTAATGCTTTTTTATTTATAAATTTGGAAATAATGTTGGTAATCCATATGATTTTTTTTAGTTTTGATTTTAAAAACAAGATATGTTGTTTCCAGTTTAATATATCGTCTATAATTACGCCTACAAATTTATAAAATGTAACTCTTTCAATATTTCTGTTATTTAAATTTATATTTATAATAGTTCTTGAATTAATAGACATAAAGCAAGTTTTATTTAAATTTAATGATAACCTATTATATATTAACCATTTATTAATATTTTTTAATTCAGTTTGACAAATATAATTAAGTAATTCGGCTGATGTATTTTCAAAATATAAAGTAGTATCATCTGCGAACATGGTAAACTTACATAAAGAAGATGATTTTGTAATATCATTAATATAAATTAAAAATAAAATGGGTCCTAGGATGGTGCCTTGGGGTACACCCGTTATGACTTTTAGTTTATCTGAAATTACATCATTATATATACACTGTTGATATCTATTTGTTAAATAGCTCATTATCCAGTTAAGTGCAATGCCTCGTACTCCAATATTTTTTAATTTAAAAAGTAATATTCTGTGATTAACTGTGTCAAATGCTTTTTTTAAATCAATAAAGATTATAGCGCCAACATTGTTATTATTAAAACAGGTACTGATTTGTGACTGGAGGTTAAATATTGCATGTGATGTACTGTATCCTTTCCTAAAACCAAATTGAGAAGGAGATAATATATTAAAAGATGATAAAAAACTATAAAAGCGAGAATAAAATATTTTTTCTAAAATCTTTGCGAATTGACAGGTGAGAGAAATTGGACGATAGTTATTAAAAAATGTATCATCACCAGTTTTGTGTAAAGGGATAATATTTGATAATTTTAAGAAATCCGGTACAACGCCTGATTCAAAAGATAAATTTACAAGAAAAACAAATGGATAAACCAATACAGGAAAAATACATTTAAGTAACTGCATGGATATGCCATAATGATCTCTTGATTTTTTTGGTTTGAATTCATTTAATACTTTAATAATTTCATCTGAACTTACTGGTGTTAAAAAAAAACTATGTATATTAGGTTCAGGTAAAAAGAATTTAAAGTCATCATCATTACAATTATTTATATTATTATCTAAATTAGAACCAATGTCTCTAAAAAAATAATTAAATTCATTAGCAATTTGTTTAGAATCAACAATATTCACATTATTTACATTAAAATTGTCAGGTAGTTGTTTGAATTTTTTTTTAACATTAAGTAAATTATTTAGTACATTCCATGTATTTTTTGTATCAGAGCAATTTTTTAACAGATTTGAATAATACTTTTTCTTAGCTTCTCGAACTAAAGATGTTGTATTATTTTTAAAAATTTTGTAAATAAATAAGTCATTTTCAGATTTAGATATTTTATATTTTTTATATAATATCTGTTTTTTTCTACAAGCCTTTTTAAGATCTCGAGTATTCCATGGAATGAGTTTATTTTTGTGGGAGGCTTTATTAATTTTTGGACAGTATCTATCAAAATTTAAGATATTCCAAGAATAAATTCCAAGATTTTTCTGTATCGTTAGTTTTTATGAATTCCCAGTTTTTTTTTTTTAAATTTCAAACATATTAAACATGGTTCTATCATTAATTTGATTTTGTTTGATTTTAGTAGATTTAACTTTATCTTGAGGTTTGGTAGACAATTGTAAATTTAAAACAATTGGAAAATGGTCAGATATATCTGAAATAATTATTCCTGAAAATCTTTTCATATTAAGATTAAAATTTGTAAATATATTATCAATTATAGATGAAGAATTATGTTTAGTGTCGATTCTAGTTGGACGATTAATTAGATGGGAACAACCTAGTGAAATCATTGTATCAAAAAAGGTATTAGCCACTTTATTTGTATTTATATGCACTAGATCAATATTAAAGTCACCACAGATAATCATTTTTTTATCATTACTAACATGTTGCTGAAAATTATTTATCAAGAAATCAATAAATGTAGAGTGAGCTATTTTTTCTAAAGTAGGAGGAAAATATATTGTACTGAAAATAATGTTTTTTGATTTTTCAAAAATAATTTCAATTGATATGTTGTCATAATAGTTATTTGATATGGTAGATAGAATATTAAATTGATAATGTTCACGTATATAGATTAAAACACCACCTCCATTTTTATGTTTACGATTTGAACATATATGGTTATAACCAGGAATATTAAAAATGAAAATATTATTATCACTCAACCATGTTTCAGTAATTGAAACTATATCAAAATGATCATCAAACGTATTCAAAAACATAATTAATTTATCACAATTTTTTTTTAAACTCCTAATATTGATGTTAATAATATTAAAATTAAATAAATTATTTTTATTAGAATTCAACTTCCATTCATTTGAGGTGTAGTAATTGGATTCATTGAGAAAATTAAAATTAAAATTTGAGAAATTATTATTATTAAAACTATCATTATTGGAACTAAAATTGTTAATTTGATCAACATTAAATTGCGGATAGATTTCATTCAAGTTCATATAGTACAAATATTAAAAAGTTAAAATTGAATAAGATAATATAAAAGATTAAAGATATAGATAAAAAATATATGTAAATACCAATTATAATAAAATGTTAAAAATAGAATGTAATATGAAATTAGAACAAACGACAACGAAAAATAAATACAAAATAAAATATTTATATATCAGAGAATTTATTTATATCTGTTATTTTTACTGGAGACGAATCTTCGTTTTTTATAATAAAAGTTATTCCATTTATAGTCCAACAATGTAATATCACTTTATCTTTTCGAAGTTGTCGAGCTTTGTAGAAAATATCAGAATTAAATTGTGTTAGATGTTCATTTATATATGTATCAGTGCCTTTTAATTTTTTAGAATTTTTAATAATTTAAAATTTAGTAGAGTTATGGTGTAGTTTGACTAAAATTTTATTATGTTTATTCTTGTTGTTTTTTAATTTATGTATCTTAACAATGTCATACGGTTGTATAATTATATCTAATTTTTCCTTTGCAAATGTGATGAAAGATGGTGCTAGATTACGTTGAGTTAAATCAAAATTCAATTTAGGATCAGATATAATAATATTATTTTGTTTTGAAAATTGTTCAAGGTTATTAATTTTTTGTTCTAACTCAATAATTGTTTTATCTTTATTATTTACAACTGCAGTTAGTTCATCAACTTTATTTACTAATTCAGATACAACTGTACGCAGTTCTTGAATAGAGTTTTTTAATTCATTAATATCTTGTTTTTGCGTCATAATGTCACTGAAAATATATAAATATATATAATTATAAAATTAATCAATACAATACTTATCCTAAAAAGATAATGAAATATAATAAAATTTACATCTACATATAAACATATAACAATATATGCAACAAATTAAATAAATAATATAAATAGGCACATATATGAAATGTATGATGTACAAAATATAAAATAGAAATAAATCTATTCAAGAAAATTTTATAGAATGTAAAATCATATATTGGAAATAATATTGTTATGTAATCAAATTTAAAATATAAACTTTAATGAACACAAAAAAAATGTATTTATTTAAATCATTATCAAAGTAAAATGAAATACACAGCAAATCAATTAAGTCTTTAATATCAATAGTGAATGAAATTTATATATAATATAAATAAATATATTTATATAGTGAAAAAACTCAAGAAAAACTGTATTAGAATATGTATGTGACTAATGATAACCATGTATATATATACATCAATATGTAATACCAAAATAAATAAATTATATATAATGTTTATTATTAATATATAATACCTAATAGATACATATATATATGAAATTAAATTATTTACATCTATATATAATACTAACATAAATAAATTCTACAAATCATTTAAATTGTTTCTATATTACATACAATAAATATATATATGAAAATTCAATTCAATAGAAGATATATAAAATTATTTTAAATTAAATTATTTGCATCTATATATAATACTATAATAAATAAATTCTACAAATTATTTATTATTTCTATAATACATATAATAAATATATATGAAATTAAATTCAATAGAAGATATATAATAAATGTATATAAAACTAAAATGTACATAAAAAAGTATAAAGCAATTGAAGAAAAACAAACAGAAAATCACTGATGCATGAAATATTATATAGAAAAATGTCAATACAAAATTAATAACTATAGAAAAAGCAATCAAATAAGGTGTAAATAAATATATATCAATAAAATAAATATATTAATATAAAGTTAATAAATTAAGTTTAAATAATATATGAATTATAAATATGTATTACTTATCTGAATAATGATATTACTTGATTTTATAAGAGATAAAAATATACGTCTTATAATAAAATATATGTAAACAGGAAGTATATATATATATATATATATATATATATATATATATATATATATATATATATATATACATACATATATATATTAATACTTCTAATTTATAATTTATAATGTGATTCAGATTTTAAATATATAAGATCATATAATTATTAATATTAAAATTATAATTAAAGATTGAATTAATTTAAAAATTATTTCTAATTCTATATTTCAATATTTTGTACTAATTTAAGAAGTCTTAATTTTAATTTTTAATTTTAATTTAAGAGGTTTTTTACTTTTGCGAATTTATATGTAAAAGAGAGGGTAATTTTTTAAATAGTATAACTTTTTTATTTTTATTATTAATTTATAATTTGTTATTGTATAATATTTAGTTACATTATATTTACTATTAATTATTTTGTATAAAATTGTAACTATATACTTGTATAAAATTGTTATATATATACATTTTTTAAATTATTTATAAAGGGATATCGCAATGTATAAATTAGTTAAAATCGGAAACAAATTAAATTTTTTTTATTATGTACGATTGATTGTTGATATGTTATTTAGTAACTGTGAACAAATTATCTATGGAATAAGTTTAGATAAATATAGCATAACAATTTTCAAAATTTTTAAAAACTGGATTTTTTATATTTATTTGATTTATACAGTCATTGGTATATAATACATATATATATATATATATATATATATATATATATATATATATATTATCATGTAATATTATAAAACTATCACAGGCTACATAAACAGACGTTATAATTTTATACATTTTTAATTATTAGTTTGATATTTACTTTTTCTTATTCATTTTTACACTCGATTATTTACATTTATATACATATTATTTGCATTTATTTATCGTAAGTGATATTTACAAGTTACTATTTTAATATATATTTATTCATTATATATATATATATATATATATATATTATTATAATTTTATATTTGATTCATTAGTTATTTATACTATATTTATAATTTCATCCAGTTTTTCCTTACATTTATTTATTCATTTATAATATAAATTTTATATATATATATATGTATTAGTCTTACATTTATTTAATTATATGTATATATGTATTACAATTTATATTTGTATATATGTATAGCTTATTTTATTTATTATTTTGGATATTTGATATTTATTTATTGTAATATATCGATTATATATATCAATATATATCGATATATATCAATATATATCGATTTTTATAATTATTATATAATGACACTTACAAAAAAGTCTATAAACTTGCAAAATATGTGAAGTAAAATTTGTATTTAAAATATATAATTTTATAAACATGACATTTATATAAGAAAACATAAAAATATTACTTTATAACATTGATTTATATATTAACTGAATGCATAATTTTATTATACACTGATATATTATATATAAATTCTATAAATACAATATTTATATATAGTAAAGAAAAATAAAATTATTACTTTATAATATTGATTTTATATAAGCTGAATGTATACTTTTATTACTTTATAATTTATTTATTGACTTTTATAGAATTTATTTATTGTTAACTTTTCAAATTCATTTTACTCAAATACATTTTTGTTCTATGTTTACATATATAAATGAGTGTTTGATAAAAGTACTGAAGTGATCTTCCTAATTTCTTTTGCTATATATAAATAACATATGTATGCACAATTCCAGATAGTAAAATATAATTATTATGTATTGGATTTTATAAAATTGGTGAATGTATGTAATTAAAGTATGTAATTAAATAAGTATTATTTATACATGTAAAATATATATGTTTTAATTTTGTTGTCTCTAGGATTATAGATACGAATGTAATTTTTATATAACAAAAAACAATTTTTAAATTCAATGAAGATGTTTTATGAAACACTTAATAAAGGGAGGTAATGTGTTCCGTATCTCTATACATGTAAATTCAACAAAATGGCCGTCCCATGGCGATATCCCCTAAAGAAAAACACACCTTTTCCAGATATGATTAATTTAAAATATTTGTGGATATATATTTATACGAATTGAATATGAAATATGAATTGAAGTTATTTATGATAAAGATTTTATCTAAATATATTTTAAATTAAATAAAAATATATATTATTCTAAAATTTATCATATGTTAGCGTGATTAATAACATTTGGAAGTAAATTGAATCTAAATTAATGCTTATTAAAATTGTAATTTAATTTTTACTTATTATTTTAGTTTCTAATATTTAATTATATTTTATATATATATTATTTTTATTCTTTTATTATATTTTATTTATATATATATATTTATATACGGGTGAATGAATAAATGGTTACAAATAATATAATATTATATGTGTATACTATTGTTATCGTTATAATGTTATAGTTTATTTTCATATTGGTGTTTTAAAATGTGTTATTTTATAAGTTATTTTTCTCATAGAAACATGAATTAAAATATATATAAAATATTAAGACCATTTAAAAGATTTAGAAACATGAATTAAAATATATATATAAAATATTAAGACCATTTAAAAGATTTAGAAACATGAATTAAAATATATATATAAAATATAAAGACCATTTAAAAGATTATTTATTATATATTGTATATTTAATAGACATAATTGTGAAAAAATTTATTTGGAAAAATGAATGTCACGCGTCTCCTTAATTTATACAGCCTCTTTAAATGTAAATACTTATTATTTGAGTGTATATTTATATATTTGTAATATATGAATATTTATAACTATTGTAAAATATTAATAACAAAATTGATGAAATATTACTATTTATAATATAATAAATAAATAGTAATTAAATCTAAATGTTTTCTAATTTTTATAATTGATTTAGCATTCTTTGTTAAAAATGTATTACGAATGAAATTGAAAGATGATAAAGCTGGCAACATATTATTGTCTCAATATTTCTTTGAATTTTATTTTAATACTAAGAAATATACATGTTATGATACGCTTGTATGTAATGTTTACATTCGAAATGACGATAATTACAATATTTAAAAAAAAACTTTACGATGAAAATGAATTAGATTAGTTCACGTTAATCGTGATATAGAATCGGCGAATGGTAAAAGTCTAGTGATTGGAACCCTACTACCATTAAGCTGAGGTCATATTTGCGAATATTCGAAAACAACTAACATGATTGGTCTATAAACACAATTAATATTTGCAAATTGTGTATAATAAAAGAGGAAATAGAATATTCGCTAGAATAACTTCATACGTGGCCTCATCTTTAGGCTTAGATCACTTATACTGTTATCGCGTAGATTACTCTTGGCGCGTAGATTACTTCTATGCTAACCCGCGTATTCGATGGAGCGCGACCGACGTCGGGACATTCCACGAGCGGCGACAACGGAATCGCTCGCGTAGATTTCACCTTCTGTTGACGGCTGCCCTTCGCCCACGACAGGAAACGCTGCTTCTTCACCGGTGTCTCCACCTGGCGGTAGTTCTCGAGACTGCGACGCTTTCGTATCGATTGACGCGCCTCTTTCAGCGTTCTGTAAACGAGGTTGGTGATGAGGTTAAGATGGGGTTAAAGGAGGGGTGAAGGAAGGGTCGGAGATATGGTGAAGATGTGGGAAGGATGGGTGTAGATGTGGTGTAAATAGGGTATTGATAGGGTTAATAGAGTGCAGTGAAGATAGTGTTAAGATATAGTATATGTAAGGTAAATATGGAGTGAAGATATGGTGACAATTATGTGAAGATAGTGTGAAGGAGGTGTAGGGTTGTGAGTTAATAAAAAACACGTTTTAAACAGACGTTTTAAACGCGTTTTAAACCGTTTTAAACAAAGAATAAAAAACGAAAAAAACAGAAAAAAACGAGATATTATTTAATAAGTGTTTAAAATATAATATTATTATTATTATAATAAAGTAAAATTAAATTTCTTTTATATTTTGTATAATAATTGAAAAATTAATGATTATAATCAATAAATTAAATAATTATTTAATAAATGTATAAAATAAATATAATATTATAATTATTATATTAATCAAGTAAAATTAGATTTATTTTATGCTTTGATATAATATTGTATACTAATTTAAAAATGAATGATTATTTATTAAATGTATACAATTATTATATTATTATAATAATAAAGTAAAATTAGATTTCTTTTATATTTTTTATAATAATTGAAAAATTAGATTTATTTTATGCTTTGATATAATCAATTGTATAATAATATATATTATGTTTAATATATTTATTTTATAATAATTTATTATAAAAGAAATATGAAAGTTCATACATTTTTTATAATAATATATATTATGTTTAATATATTTATTTTATAATAATTTATTATAAAAGAAATATGAAAGTTCATACATTTTTTATAATATTAATTATATACAAATACAATGTATATTATACATAGATACAATCTCCATATCTATAGCATTAAATAATACATGAATAATCAGTGTTATATTGTAACAAAATAAATATTATAATAATTATAATTGTCATACTAATGTAGAGTATGACAATATGATTTAATGATGCTAATAATACAGATACTATATTATTTGAATTAATAATGAATATTCATAATATGTATTACTTTATTATTATTTTATTATTTAATAATATCTTTATAATAATTTTTTTTGTAATAGAAAAAAACGGTTAAAAAACGAATAAAACGTATTAAAAACGAAAAAAACCGTTTAAAACATGTTTTAAACGAGCATTAATAAAAAACGCGTTTTTTAACAACCCTAACGAGGTGTGAATATGGGGTTAATAGAGTGCAGTAGAGGTGAATATAGGGTGAATATGGGGTGAAGATGGGGGGACGAGGGGGCTGAGTTACTATTATACAAACTAAACAGATACACGTACATATATAATAGTTATATCATAGTTAAAATATAGTAACAAAATAGCTATGTAATATAATTGAATACACGATTAAAGATGATAAAGCTGGGAACAAATTATTTTCTCAATATTACTTTGAATTTGATTGTAATTAATTTTATATAATTTGAATGATATAATATCTGTACAATATCTGTACAACATACGTACAATAGCTGTACACGGGTGTACAATAGCTGTATGCTGGTGTACAATAGCTGTACACGGGTATACAATAGCTGTATGCAGGTATACAATAGCTGTACAATAGCTGTACGCGGGTGTACAATAGCTGTATGCAGGTGTACAACAGTTGAGAACAAACTCTATGGTGCTATTGATGGCTCGCGTCCACTCCAGAACATCGTCGCAGTCCGAATACAGCAACAGCGACACGTCTTTACAGCTGATCTATAAATAGAAGTGGGGGGGGCTGCTGTTAATGGGGGTAGATGTGGTGTAAATAGGGTATTGATAGGATGAAGATGGGTGAAGGAGGTGTGAAGATGAGGTTAATAGTAGTTAATAGTGCAGTAGAGGTGAAGATAGAGTGAATATGGGGTTAAGATATAGCGATTAAGGACGTCGCGACATCGAGTAGGATAGGATCGTAATGTCATTATCGTAACGATAACGCTAAACACAACGAGAGAGAAAAGGACGAACACGCAAGTCAGTAGGACTTACGAGATGATTCACCACACAATAATGCCGACGTAAATGCATATACGCAAATAATCATTATAACCATCGTTATATACTACATTGAACGCGTCCTACTGCCTCGGTTGTGGCAGGTTTTCACTATATACGCATATGTGTATAGTGATATTAGAACATTTCGTGAAGTATATTACCTCATCTAAGAGGATGATAATTAGAAGCCTATGCTTTTGTATTACCTATGAGGGCAATAGAGGGCGAAGGGAGATAGGTGATGTTAACGCTAATTGAACGTGTGGTCATAATGAACAGTGCCCACCATTGGGTGGGGGGGAAGAACAGACAATAGGCTAGGATGCTAGGGGTGCTAATACTGGTACACAGAGATACTGTTGGGGTAACCGTGAACAGGGTGGCGTCCCTCATCTCCACCGAGGAACCGACCAATGAGCTGACGGTACAGTGAATTAACGGCAGCACGCAGCATCCAGAGTATTTCAATCTGTACGAGGCAAAGGTGTTATGTAGGTCTACCGGTAATATCATGCAGGTTAACCTATAGGTTATGTAAATACTGATGTTACAGTTACATCCAATAGGTATTAGAGGGGTTTAACAGTTGTGTTGTGAAATCTGGAGGGAATTTATGCAAAAAACAATTAAAATAACGAGAATCGTAATATATATAATAATATGATAATTTATTCAAAGTTGTTAACAATATAACAAATATTAATAAAAATAAAAATATAAATTATTCAATATCTTTTTATTTCTAAAAAGCTTCACAATAAAATAGGTTTAATGAGAAAATTGAAGTGATTTTATTTCATATACTAAGTGTAGTGATATGGAATATATCAGAATGAAGGTCATAAGGTCATATTACCTTACTATCCAATCATGTGTACTATACGTAATCAATATTCATATGTTTGTATTAATACATGTCTATATTTATAAGGGTATATTTAAGTTATATATATTATCTATTAATATTATCACTAACTCCACCTGTACTGACACTACTCTATACCTGCACTGATACCTGTACTGATACTAACTCTGTGTTATTTCCGACAGCAAACTTGTGGATGGGTTTGCAGTAGATCAACACGTCGGAGAACAGGAGAAACAATCGCTTCAGCGAGTTGCCCCCATTTCTAGAGACCTACGGGGCGGGGCACCGGGGGTAGGGTTAATATCACGTGATCGCGTGCTACACACTCGCGGTTCGTAGGGGGGTAGTAGTCGGTCGGCGGGTGAATAGAAGAAATATATCATGAAATATATGAAGGTATATTAGCAATTTGGATTGCAAAACTATAGAAGTAAATAGTATAAATTCACATGATGGTAATTACGATTAATATGATATTAGTAGTAATATTAAATATGATATTAATATAATAAATAGAATTTAAATAATATAGTAAATATAGTAGCTAGCAAGGACAGGACGTACACTCGCTATCTCTGCAATAGTTACTTTTTGTACTCCGAGCTTAATACTTTTCAGTGGTATATTTAATCATATTTAAAAGATATCTACGATATCAAGGATATTTATCTATCAAATAAAAATAAATTCATATTTTTAAATTGTATTTCTATATACATTTTTATTAAAAATACGAATTTATGTCGACTTTTCAAATAATATGATGTGTATTTAATGAATTAGGTTTTATATAATGAATTAAATATTTTAATATGAAATCATTGATTTAAAAACGAATTTTTGATTTTGGTATCAAATTCAAATGTGTACTATTGGACCATAATACAATACGATAAAATCAAGCGAAAAATAAAAAGGTCACAAAATAGTCGTTAACATACGTCCTGTCCTTGGTAGTTAGGGAACGAGTTTATCGGGTTAAAAAGTGAAATATCTAGGTGGTAATATATCAAGAAATATAAAACTCGCGACACAGAGATTCATCCAATCGCAATGTATATATCATTGGTGGCGGAAAGATGGATGGACCCGCAATGGGGTGTGGGTGGACTCGTACCTTTTTAAGGAAGCCCTCCCTAATGAACTTCCGTCCGGGTACGACAAGTCGCTGCAGCAGACGTTTAGATATCACCAGCGTGTTCTGCAGCTGTAGCATGCGTTTACGTTGCTCGGTGGAGCGTATCTGTTCGTTGATGTGCTCGGCTACCTGACGCATCATCAGCGTGGATTCTATGTGAGGGGCGGGAGGGTGGAGTTACGGTGATGTAGGGGGATGGGGTGGTGGAGTTACGGTGATGTAGGGGGCGTGGAGAGTGGAGTTACGGTGATGTAGGGGGCGTGGAGGGTGGAGTAAAGGTGATGTAGGGGGCGGGGGGGTGGAGTTAAGGTGATGTAGGGGGGGATATATATAGTGTTGTTTCGGTAATATATTAAACCTTTAAGTTATGACATAAATAAATTAAACTGCTTGCATTGCTCATGAATTACGTATACGTATAATAAGTAACGCGCGAGTGTTCAACGCTACATGAGAGGGTAGACTTAACGCGGGCAACCTTTAATGTTGTTGTAGTCACGGTGTTCCGTTGAGGTGTACTTCAGCAGGTCCTCTAGTAGCATTACATATCTGTGTGGGGGTGTGTGGGTGAGTGGGTATGTGGTCGTGTGGGTTAGTGGGTGGGGAGAGAGAGGCACCTTGAAGAGTAACTACGCGACGCTCTACTTTAACTGGATTAAGATAGTCAGATAGGATATTAATTAAGTAACGCTTTACTGGATAGAGAGAGGCACTTAACACGGCTACTAGTTGCAGCTATACTATACTCTATAACTAGGTAGAAAGGCGCACAATGGATAGTAACTTTTTTCCTCTATACTATACATTATAACGGTAGGATAGACACTCGGGATGGTAACTAGGTCACGTTCTACTTTAACTGGGTAGAGAGAGAGTCAGCTTGGATGATAACTAATGCACTACCACCCTTCTCCCACCCCACAACCAGATTGGATGATAAGTTATCATTGATAACTACTGCACTACCCCCCTTCTCCCAGCCCACAACCAGCTAGGATGATAAGTTATCATTGATAACTAATACACCACCCTTCTCCTACCCCACAACTCCCCCCCCCCGGTACTGACTCCCACCCCACAACTCCCCCCCCCCCCGGTATTGACTCCCACCCCACAACCCCCCCCACCCCACAACCCCCCCCCACCCCACACTAACCGCGGTATTCTCTGAATCGGCAGTATCAGCAGCGAATCAAAGTTTTGCCCTTTAACCTCCGGACGAGCCTGCAGCTCCAATAGTGTGGCGTCTACTTGAGGGTTCGCTCGTTTCAGTGACATCAACACCTGAATGCCCTTCTCGTGTCTGTCGGCGTAGACGCCGTACAGCTTCAGGAACGGAATGAGGCGAGTGAACGCTTCGCCCGGCTCCGTGGTCTCCAGTCTCTTTATTAGCTCTTTCTGTTGGGTGTGGGGTTTGGTGGAGGTGGTGATGGGGGTGATGGTGCTGGTGGGGGTGAATGTAGTAGCTCCTTCTGTTGGGTGTGGGATGGGGGGGTATTGGTGATGGGGGTAGTGGTGGGGGTGGTGGGGGTAGTGTTGGGGGTTAGAGGGGGTGATCGATTATTTTAATAACATGTTATTTTTAGTGAATATCTTGGAAAGTATTCTTTCGCTTACATACATTTTATTAAACAGACATTTTTAGATTTCATATTATCATTAACATAATTTTTCATTTTTATTTTTTTAAATTAATATAGATTTGCTATGTGAAATATGATTAATAACTAATTATTTAGAATAATTATTATTTAATAAAATAACTCTTATATAATAAGATAGTACACGGGTACCTAATATCTATTGTATTATTACAGTAATATATGTAATGTACTGAATTTGAAAAACCTAATATTTTACATATTTATAATTGTATATTATATGTAAATACGGAAAAAACATATATGATTATTATCACTATAACAATGTAACTAGCAGTGTAGTAATACTATTGTGTGTATTCTGCTGGTGGACTGTGAAACAGTAGTTATAGATAGAAACATGATCGCATGTGATCACAATGCATGTTACCGGCTCACCATGTAGATACAGATCACACTACGAACCTCTTTAATGTCAAGTACGTCAACTATAAATAAATCACATATTATATAAACACAGTATCCTAATTGTGTATATAGTGTTCATATATATATATATATGTTATTCATATATACATTTATATGATTTTAGTACTTAAACTTTAAGTCTAAAAGTAAATAATACAAAATAATTACATATAATATAAATACATTATTGTAATGTTGTTATATAGTATATTAGGATGATACATCAACAGCATAGATGTTGATTGATTGTATCATTGACATTCCGAAATAAAAACTAATTTGTTTTGTACAATATATAAATGTTATAAATGTGTACTTGTTCAATAATCAAGTAGTATGTATTTCATATTTTTAGCGTTTTTAACCGTTTTAACCGTTAACATGTATTCAAATATTCATAAAATACCAATCAGTATAACTTATATATATTGAAATACTTACGCATCTACTAATTAACATTAGACACATCGCTGGAAGGTACATTTAGAGTAAACTACATTAATGTACATGTTTTGTCAGAATTAAAATGTATCTACTGTTTAGGATTCTCATATGTTATTATAAAATATATATAAATTATAATTTCCATGTTATCACAAGTGTTCATTTATATATTCCCAGCTAACAGTAAGAGCAGCATAACAGAAGCATAATAGCATCAAATAATAGCCTCAAATGTTTACATTGTGCTGTTATGCTGCTCTTATAAAGCTTGTTTTTGTGTATATTATGCTGCTATTATGCTGCCATATTAAGTATATTATGATGCTATTAATTTGTAATGCTATTATGCTGCTATTATTATTAGGTATGCTATTATGCTGCTGTTATGCTGTTCTTATTGTTAGCTGGGTTGGTTCGATATAACATTCAATTTTAAAACATTAATTATACCAATGAAATAATTAAGATACATATTTCAATACATCGACTTAGAGAGGCATTTAAAAATATCGATTGACGGTTTGTTTACATTCAGCGATTATAATTCAGTGATTACTTAGAATTCATCTTGATTTTGTTATTTTAAAGCTTATTTAACTCTTGTATACATTTCTTAGCGAGGGGATTAGGCATAACCCTCCGTGATTCTATCAGCGAGGGCTTTAAATCGCCCCAACCCATGTTGTGACGGCACCCCTAGTAGCAACTATGTCAATAAACATATTTCAGTTAACGCATATACGAATAGTCATATCTCGACTAAAGGCAAACATTCGTGAACAATACTAAGCACAACTGTAGGGGCCGCTAGTAAGATTAATAATATCGTAATAGTAAATGATTATAATGTGTGAATAGAGTATGAATCTCTGCGCGTGTACGGATGGGTTAATCCACTGACTGAGGAAGAGAGTGTGAAGGACGGGGCATACACTGAACGAGGAAGAGAAGGTGAAGGACGGGGCATACACTGAACGAGGAAGAGAAGGTGAAGGACGGGGCATTCACTGAACGAGGAAGAGAAGGTGAAGGACGGGGCATACACTGAACGAGGAAGAGAAGGTGAAGGACGGGGCATTCACTGAACGAGGAAGAGAAGGTGAAGGACGGGGCATTCACTGAACGAGGAAGAGAGGGTGAAGGACGGGGCATTCACTGAACGAGGAAGAGAGGGTGAAGGACGGGGCATTCACTGAACGAGGACGAGAGGGTGAAGGACGGGGCATTAACCTGAACCGCGATGATCTGCTTGATGTTACCGAACAGCTGGACGGAGATAGGCTTCGAGATCAGGCCGCACTCCATCAACGGGGTCATGAAGTACTGTCGAATGGGTACGCGTGTGTGAGTACGTGTGTGGGTACGTAGTAATGTGTACGTTATAAGTATGTGTGGGTACGTAATAATGTGCACGTTATAAGTATGTGTGGGTACGTATATGTACGTCATAAGTATGTGTTAGTAAGTTGGTGTGGGTACGTTATTACACGCATACGATCATGTGTACGCTAGTATATGGGTACGTGATAACGTGTACGTTATGATATGTACGTTATAATGTGTACGTTATGATATGGGTACGTGATAACGTGTACGTAATAATGTGCACGTTATAAGTATATGACGGTACGTAGGTGTGTGTGTACGTACTAATACTTGTAAGCGGAGTGTTCATGTGTATGCTATCGTGCGCGCGTGTGTGTATGTGTGCTATCGTGTGTGTGTGTGTGTGTGTGATATGCATGATGTAGGTACATTACACACGCATAAATAGAATACACGCGCGTATAGTGTGCGGCCAATGAATGCGTGTTGAAGCTTTAGTGTCCTGGTTCGTATACCCGCGTACTAACGATACTACTGATTATAATAATAATTAATATATATATTGGAAACAAAATACACGTTGTTTATAAACATAACAATTATAATATTAATAGTAAATATATATATATATATATATTATAAATTAAATTATAAGTTGTTTAAAATAATAATAATAATGATAATAATTAGTATATATTAGGAATTAAGATGCAAGTTGGTTACATTCATCTCTACATGCTATACAGATTTAACGGAATCATCTAAACAGGTGATAATTACATGGTGAGCGAAATATTCAGAGACGAGTTATGTAATGTATTGTTATTATATAATACTTAGCAAATACCCAAAAATATATATATATATATTTTTTCGAGGTGATATAATTGCAGTGACATTTAATAAAGACATCATCCGTAATATTTATTAGGCGTTACAAAAATTATAGACAAAAACAATATAGTTACGTATGCATATATTTGTTAAATTAATATATACGAATATATTTACTGATTATGCTAACGGTATACACTATATATTATGACTCATAGCTATTCTACAGATAAAGAACTCTTTCAATTACTATCTCAAATGTTTAATTCACATTTCAATATTATAAAAACCTGGATAGGTTCTTATTTTAATACATTTATAAAAATAACTTTATAATGCATAATAAACTAATTATATATATATATATATATATATATATAATATAATGGGTAGTACTTATACGGTTCGCTCAGTGAGGACTTACATTATGTGACGTGGGTTTATTCCCATTGAGTGCAAATCATTTAAATTTATAATAATATATTATATATATATCGTCGAATTAAAATAAGCGTTACATGCAAATTATGATATCTCCGATAAGCTAAATAGAGCATTGGCTCTCTACGTTACCCTGTATATATTATTAGTATTGGCGTGGGCGAGATGAGATAGTGCTAGGTAAGCTCCGAATCAGGGATGGGGTCGAATACGATAATCGGATACAAATAAAAGTACATCTACGAGTACTCATTCGAATACAAATACACCAGATTAGTGTATTTAAATACAATTACCGATAAGTACCTGTCCCGCTACCCTGTTCCCAACACCGAAGTGTTTATAACTGTAACGAACGTTTACCATCTACGCAGGGCTAACTTGAATTTTTTTAATTGAATTATATTTATTTCACTTGTATAATATAAATTAATAATTAATATACATGGCATATGTATACAATATAATATAGTTATATAATGTGTAAAAAAGGGACCCTTTAATAGCAATATGCTTTCGAGAAAGGATTCCACAAAACTAACGACTACATTAGTATTACCTATTATACTCATCGTACGCTATTACTATCCATTAATACAAATCATTAAACTTTTCATTATTCAATTTATTATTTAGCGATTCATCGAATGACATAAACTAATAACGAACTAAATGGCAGACTAACTAAACTATTCGGCGCTGCGCGATTGATTGATTATTTATATTGTATTTATTTTAGAGCAATTCCGTAATATACAAATAGATATACGCGATGGCAGAGTTGTAGTATCGGTGGCGTTAACATAACAGTAACTGTACAGTAGCGATAGTAATAACGATGGTAAGAATAATAAACAGGAGTGACAAGGTACAAGAACAATACAGGTTACATAGCTACATGGATTTCATAGTAGCGGTGGACTTTAATTAGTGA
Organism: Osedax fenrisi; assembly: GCA_964019155.1. Classification (NCBI taxonomy): domain Eukaryota; kingdom Metazoa; phylum Annelida; class Polychaeta; order Sabellida; family Siboglinidae; genus Osedax; species Osedax fenrisi. The sequence continues at coordinate 79,352,437 of OZ025242.1, forward strand.
CTTGAACGCATCGAAACTGATGTCCTGGAATGATGCGTTATTTGTTTTATTACCCTTCCGGAGTTTAACGGATCGTGTTGTGAAATGTATAGCGCTTCACGTGTATAGTCCAGATGTAATTACAATGATAACAGTAATAATAATAACACTAATAATAATAATAATAATGATAATAACACTAATAATACTAATAATACTAATAATAATAACACTAATAACAGTAATAAGTTATTACTAATAACAATGATGAACATTATCTAATAGGAACCTTAATGAGTATCCACAGGTTCACCTGCAAGGTAATCTCCATGCTTACTATAACAGTAATAACAATAATGACAATAACAGTAGCAATAATAGCAGTAATAATAACATTAATTACTACCATTAATAACACAACGGTGAATATTATCTAAAGGGGCTATCCCACTACAAGTATTTCCGGCAACTTGCCGGAAATATTGAAACTTTAAAACCATTTTCTATCAAGTTGTAATGGGATATCCACTACAAATTTACTATATTTCAGGCAAGTTGCCGGAAAGTAAGGGGGTATCTCACTAAAATTGTAGTTAACGTGATAGAAAATCGTTTTACATTTATAATACTTCCGGAAAGTTGCCGGAAATACTCTTAGTGAGATATGAATCCCTGAATAGGTACGACATTGACGCGCGACGAGCTAATGGGAACCTTGACGAGGATGCAGAGGTTCACCTGGTAGGTGATCTCGGTGCTGACGATCTCCCTGATGATGCGGTTCCGTTTAGAGAACATCTCGCCCGTGTCCGAAGGGTGCGGCTCTACGGTGAGTACGTAGTGCCTGTCGCTGGGCGCCCCCATCTCGATGAATTCGGTCAGCTTCATGTACTTCTTTTGAGGGGCGACGGCGGCGGCGGGAGGAGGGGGAGGAGACTGAGATGTGTCTGGGTGATGTGTGGGGGGGATTGTAATGATGATAGTGGAGAGAGAGGGAGGGAGAGGGGGAGAGAGAGTGAGGGGGATATGGAGTGAGAATATGTGTATGTGGGAATGTAAGAGATATATAGGTGTGATAGATAAATAGAGATAGATGGTTAGAGAGAGGGATAGAGAGGGAGAGAGAGGTTGGAAGACAGAGACAGAGAGAGAGGGAGAAAGAGGTTGGAAGACAGAGAGAGGAGAGAGAGAGAGGGGCGAGAGAAACCTTGATTACTCCGATAGCTGATGCACTCGTCCTGTGTGAAGTATTCATTATTAAATATGTGAATCTCTTTAGAATAATGCATAAATAAAACAGTTGTAACTTTACATAATATGTATATATATATATATATATATATATATATATACTATTTTCATATCACTTAAATTTTAATTACATATGTGAGCGTTTATATTCAGCATGTATTGCTTATAAATACTTGTTAACGTTTTGCTTTTTAAGAGTTAACGTTTTCTATTGTTTTTGTTATTTCTAAATATAGTCTACACCTACTGACATTCATATATTTTAATATATATATAAATAAATAAATATATTATATTACAATGCAAGTATTTAAATCAACATTACAAATGGAATTTAATAAAATCGCTAATAAAGTCGAGACTGCGGTAGTAAAGATGTTCTAAAAATAGATTCTAATAAAACGTCAAAAGTTTTATATATAATAAAACTACGACTGTGACTCTATAAATATAGCACAATAACATAGTAAATATTGAACTGTACAATGTAGAGTGTACAATATACATCCCATCACCTGAAATCTCATATAGAATATATACTTAGCTCTTTGTGCAAATTACATGTTTAATATCATATAGATTTCTGTTATTATAACTTATCGATATATGAAAAATATACATATATATATATATATATATATATATATATATACATATATTTATATATGTAATCGTAATGTATGTATACGTAATCGCACTAATACTACTTCTACTACTAGTACTGCCACCTATACTAGTGATAATGTAATATGTAAGCTATATCCGTTAGAAAATCAGTTCAATATTAAATTATAATAATCATTTGCAAACTATTGCTTGTATAAATAGTTTTATTTGAACTTGCAATGAATCACATGTGTTGTATACTTGTGATGTTTTGCCTTTGAACTCTTGAACCTTCAACTCTGCATGACCATCTCTTGTGTTCTTATCATACTTTCTATATCGCTTGTCCATGATATCTGTTGAATAATAGTGGTAGTAGTAGTAGTAGTAGTAGTAGTAGTAGTAGTAGTAGTAGTAGTAGTAGTAGTAGTAGTAGTAGTAGTAGTAGTAGTAGTAGTAGTAGTAGTAGTAGTAGTAGTAGTAGTAGTAGTAGTAGTAGTAGTAGTAGTAGTAGTAGTAGTAGTAGTAGTAGTAGTAGTAGTAGTAGTAGTAGTAGTAGTAGTAGTAGTAGTAATAGTAGTAGTAATAGTATTAGTAGTAGTAGTAGTAGTAGTAGTACTATTAAATAATTCTATGATGTAATGCTATAGATAGCTAGTGAGAGGATGCTAATTCTAAACAAAAGTATGATAGCACGTTAGCCTTAGTACACTAAACATCAGACACAATTTATACGCTAACATCGCAGTATACATCAGTGATGATTCATCTTATTACTACAACGTAATAATCACATATTGTTTCATGCTGTTCATTAAGAGTAATTAAGAATATTCATAGCGGCTGATATGTGGATTTATTAAATAATATATAATAACTAAATTTTAGTTATAAATTATTGTGTTGCAAGGTTTGAGAAGACTATCCATTTCAGAGTTCAAGGTTTACGGAGGGTTTAATGTAATTTAACGACTCATTATTCCAGAGTAATCGAGCATTAAAATAAAAACAAAATGGAATGATATAATGCTAACAATAACGGAACATAAAAATAACAAATAATTGTTGAACGATTTAGAAAAAAAGAGTATACTATATTAATATAGGTTTATAAATAGTAAAATTTTAGATGGTGAGAGGTGTATAAGGTAAGAACAGGTAGAACGGTGATATATATTATCAGTGGAACAATAAAGTAATGGAGATAGGTATTAAGATCGGTTGTGGTGAAAAGTGAAATGGCTTATAAGTAAGACTTTGAATATGATAGGATATTTAATTGGTATCCAAACCAACTTCCTATTATTATTATCATAATAATAATTATAATATATATATATATACTGTATATGATGAATACATGAATATATATGTACACAATATATATATATATATATATTCATTATATATATATATACATGTAGGTATTACTGACTCAATACATCAAAGATATCTGGCATTAAATTAATATAATTGGGCATATTTGCGTGTATTTAACTGAAATCAATGATAATTAACTATATATATTTTAATGAGACTATATAAATATATATAAATGGCGTTTGCATTTATAACTTATACACACTTCTAAGAGTCACTGTGTACAGTTCAGTGATGAGTTACTATTTGGATACTTCAGATACCGTTCAAAACTTGTTTACCACCTCTAGTTATGTACTCTTTTAACGTTTATGAGTTATAAATACAAACACCATTTATATAAATAAATATATATTATATATATATATATATATACACTCTATGATTAAAATGTATTATTAATTTTCATTGATTTCAATTAAATATACGAAATAATACGGATATAATCTCAGATTACTTCGATGTCATTCATATATATATACTTATCATATATCGTGTAACATGAGTTAGGTTAGACACAATGTATACGCTTCATATATTACACACAACGCGTTAACGCATACGTTAATTATGCGGTGCCGACCAATACAATGTGAGTATTAGCGATTTATTTGATAAATAATTACACGTAGAGTTTTATCCTACTGAATTACAAAATACATTTTTATTTGTAATTAGATATAAAGTAATCGATAATGCGCGCAATTGATTTTCGGCGCTACCGCACTAAAGACTAACTCTACTTAAACCTAAGAGTTATTATCTACTAATCGTTCATCTAAGTCAGACTATAATGCATTCACTCTACAGTAAATATAAATCAATTATTTACGTAGACTACTCAGTAATCACGCGTGATAGTAGTGGTATACGTTGAAGCTAACTATAGTGGGATGTGGGATATACATATGATATACACGTTATTTAAGAGTGCTAGAGGCTTACCTCGCTATTTGAATATATCTACAATACCGTTACCAACTCTTTCAGCAACCTAGTTACTAGGTTAGTAATTATAGTTATTACCGAAACAGCCGTAAAATGGGTAACTGAAAATAGCTGTATAGATTTATATATATTTAATATATATAATATATATCTATACGACTATTTCGGGAATAACCCTATAATTACTAGGTTTACTGAACGAGTTGGTAACGGCATTGTAGATATTTTCAAAAATAATAAGTATACTAAACTATAATATAGTAACTAGTTATAAGTTATAAGAATAACTGGATCAGCGGAACTTTACGATCGACGGACAAATTCTTAGGTATATATTAGGTTTCTCGTATATATTAGGTAAAGCGTATACTTATTATAATAATATATATGCCATATTATGGCATATAACATCATGTTATTAACATGACTATGTTATATGATATAACAATGTATACTACTGTTTTCGTTAATTCTAAAAATACGGATATTTTCGTAAAGCCCGAATTATATTAGTTACTAATTTAGTATAATACATACTATGTATACATACTTTACATATAACATAGGTTACATATTTAATATCATATAATAATGATAATACTGTGACGAACATAGATCCGATCCGATCTAAGATCGCATTTCTATAAGTTAATAAGTTATTAACTTAATAATTAAGTTAATATTCAATTATTATAATTGAGCTGCTAATGTAAAAAGTGGACTATTTAATAAATAATGTATTCCAGTTACTATAAATATAATGTACTATATAATAATTATAGTAATATGATTAAATTATAGGATATTACAATTATAGCATTCAATAAAAATCATTATTATAATGCTTATCTATTAATCAGCTTATCAATGTTATCATTGAATCAATATTTACATTTTTGAAAACTAAAATAATCTATTATAATCCATAATAGTATCTTTAATAAATCATAATAATAATGAGATAATAAATAATTAAATTTGTCGAGTAAAAATAGAGTTATAAAATATAATTTATTCATAAATATATACATTAAACTTACATAATACGACTTTATATAATAAATATTTAAAAATAATAATAATATTTACATTTTAAATATAACAGTGATAAATATTCATAATTGATTGGATAGATTTTGGCCAATAATTAATAAAACAAAGATTCGAGAATTTATCTGAACAAATAATTCAAATAGTTTATATGCAAAATAGTTTATTACATTTTAATGGAATTGAAATAATAATATTTATTATAGAGAATACTGATTATCAGTTAGTAAAGTTAAATGTTTTATATAAAATAATTAAACTTAAGTACGATTGTATATTTAAAAAAAGAATAACCCAGAGTTTAGTTTACCTGGAATTCCCTAGTAAACTTATCTTATATAAGTTATTTATATTAATTTAATTAATAATAATTAATTTTAACATTTATTATTAATATAATTTTATGAAATTGACTATAAACAGTGATGAACATAGATATTGTTATGGATCGTGATCGCCGATCTATATCTTCGATCCCCCATTATAATGAGTATTTATTAGATACTTGGTTCCGCATGAAAACCGGCATAGATAATCATTTAATGATTCATTATGATAATGATTATCATAATCATTATGATAATGATTATATAATTATTATAATAGTTGTAGTACATGAGTGGACACTTGATAATCGCGAAAAGTGCGAATGGTACGTCGTGATAAATTACCAATATGTAGGATTATGTAATATTATATTACTAATATATATTAAGTTAATATTAAAATGTACATATATGTAATACTATACTTATAAATGATTTATATATATATATTTATTAAATATATATAAAATCAGTTTTATATACGATATAATTAATATGATAGTAGTACTATTACTAATAGTCTATTAGTAACCATTTCAATAGTAGATTAGAGTTAATCACATTCAATAGATATGTAATTGTATAATGTATAATTCGCTCCTACCAACTAATCGCAGATATTATATGTGCCTGTTTTCATGCGGGTCGAGATACTTTACTCATCTTGATGACTTATCAGAGTTATAGGGCTATATATAGGCTCCGCATATATTTAAAATACATCACATGATTGATCTAAATAAGGTGGATATGCACTATAGGTGGCGATTTCATAAGGGGGTGGGGTTTGGGGATATTATGGGTGTGTAAACTACTGTAAATGCTAATTCGATTATATAATATATTAGTTAGTTATTTTATAGAGTTATTTTATTTTAACTACACTCGCTAATTTGATTATATAATAATTACCAATATTATAGTTATTTTATTTGAACACGCATGTTATATTTATAGACATGTAAATAGATAGGGGGAAATAGGTGGTCTTGTAAAAAAGTTACTAGTCATTCAATGTTTTTAATTATTTGTTTATATATAGTTTATATATTGTTATTTATATCGGCTTCGAAGGGAAATTAGAGCCATATATGGTTATAAGTGAAAACTTCATCTAAGTTCCTGGATGGAATAAAAGGATTCCACCAAATAAAAATAACAATAATATTAACAATAATATATTCACAATATATAGCTATAATTTATTCTTGTTATTACAAAATCTAAAATAAACCTTATCTATATTAAAAACAAGATACCGCAAGTATTAGTAATAATATATTTAATTTATGAACATTTTACTAATAGTTTTACGTTGAGTATCTACATTATTTAAATAAATAAGATAAAGTATCACTGAATTATAAAATATTTATTAATATTTATTAAATATATGTATATTTATATATTTATAGTATATTTAATAAAATAATAGTATTATGATTTCACGTTGAATTTTCACTGGTTTGGTTTAGTTTGGTTTGGTTATGTTTGGATAGATTTTGTTTTGATTATTAGGTGTTTTTAGCTGTATTAAATTTTGAATTGACTATAAAAGCATATATTCTATAATTATAATAATAATAATAATAAATCACGATACCCAACGTAAAAACTACTAGTAAAATTGTCATTATATATACTTTATTTTACAATAATAGTAAATATAATATTTTACATATTAAGATTAGTACTATGACTTACTGTATATAATTTGTATTATAATGTAAGTTATTTTTAGATTTTTTAATATCAAGAATAAATTAGAGCAATATATTGTGAATATATTATATAAAAAATTAATTAAAAATATTAAATATTCAGTGACCAGTAACTTTTATATAAGACAACCTATTTCCACCTATCTATTTACGTGTAAATATCTGCCAACAGAGCGTGAGTCACGCATGCCTATAAAATAACTATTCAATTGTTAACTATTATATAATAAAATTAGCGTTTACAGTATTTCGGCTATAGCCACGCCCATATTCCCGCCCCCTTCGCCAGCTATAGTGTCTGGTAATCTCTAAATAACAAAAGTCGCTGTTTTAAATAAATCGCTCAATTGCGTATACATTTTATATGTTCATAATTATTATACGTTATTTAAGCCTCAAAGCCTTACATTTTAAGGGCCTTAATTATTAACTTAATTCATAACAGCATAAACGTACATATTTATATCTGTGACATAGTTGTCATCATGATTATCATGTTTGATATTTTTAAAATAGTAACGAATAAAGTATACTGAATAAAATATAAAACAAATTTCAAGAATATATATTTCTAATATAGTGTATTATATGCAAGGAATAATACTTATGGACATATTATTATTATTATTATTATCAGATTTAGGCAATGGCAGGGTAACTATAGAAGCAGTGTTGCTTATCGAGACAATTACCCCTTATAAAAACGTATACTCAATTTCGTGATCTATTTAGAGCCTCTAATTTCATTATTTAGAGCGATTCTATTGTTAATATATGCTGCTATAACTTTGATTCCCGATATTGATTGATTAATAACTTATTTAAGCGAATATAGTCAATATATATGATCGAAAGTATAACGTATAAGTAATTTATAACAATAACATACGTTATTGTAATAAAAAAGAATAAAACGAAACTGTTTTATAATAACAGAAAAATAATCGAAAATAGAAATAAAGTATATTTTAAAAATAAATGAAAAATGATCGAAAATAGAATAGAAATAAAATACATTATTTTTAAATTGGGGCATCGAAATATTCAATTTCTACTTTAGATATATTAAATTATTCTTAACTTTACATATCTTGCTTATGATAAAGCCTATCTGATCAATATCTCAACATACATTTTATAGTATTCAGTATTATTAAAATGTAATAAACTTTAATATTTTTATTTTCTTTTGTTCACCATTTATTAATTCTATTACTTGGGCCAGCTGTTCTGAGAAAATAAATTATCTTAGGATTATACTAAAAAAATCCTTAGCTACCTTCATAATGTTACAGATAGCGAGCATCAAGTACCGCGTGTGCGGCGAATTGTTACTAGAGACAGGCGACTTGATACTGCGCTTGTTACAGAGCAAATTAGCTGTTCACACAGCGAGCATCAAGCACGGCGACTTGTTACTAGAAAATAGAACTTTTTATAGATTTTAGGCGGCGACTTGTTACAACACTTAATGTTGTACTTGATGCTAGCAGTGTGTACACGGCTTTAAGCAGAGGCCATGCTTATTCATAATAAGCGCTGATATCATGTTTGGTGTCTGCGAATATTCACAAATGCAGTGTGGCCTCAGTGTTATGAAAATAGGAAATCTATTAAAATACGTCCTTTATGACATCAAGTTCATGTTACTTCACTATGTTAATAAAGTAATATTTAATACATATTTGCATGAATTGTATTATATAAACATATATGTTCATGATATATAATGATATTTATATGATATTTATATGATATTTACATACATTTATATTACAAATATTTCTATATAAATAAATATATATATATATATATATATATATATATATATATATAATATATATATTATATATATGTACTATTTTACAAATAGAATACCTAGTGTATATATATTGTAAAAAATCAGAATTTAACGTCCTTTTAAATAATGATTATTTGTTAACATAATTTGTTTTGGATACATATTATCGTTTTAGGGTGCGTTTTTGTAGTATACCAACGTACCAATTATTAAGCGCATTTTGTAACGTACCAACGTCCCATCTGTATGTATATCTGTATGAAAATCTGTATAAGCATACTAATGGGACATTAGGACAGTTGTACATTTTTCGTAGACATACCAACGTACCAGCTTCCCAACGTACCATCTGCATTTACATGTATAAGCATACAGGTGGGACATTGGTACGTTAGGATGGCAACTCGTAATGGTAGTACCAACGTACCATCTGGGTTTATGATGAGGTATTGAGGTACATTGGTACGTTGCAAAGAATTAATACCCTTGATTACATATTAATATGTTAACTTCTGAATATAAAATACTCTATATAATTCTCCTTAAATACATATTAATATGTTAACTTCTGTATATAAAACTCTTAATTAATTATTTTTAAATATACTCTGAGCTTTATGGGCTGATATTTTCATATTTTTAATTAAAAATGTATACTCACTATAACTACTGTAATATAGAAATTATAGTAATGATATTATTACATTTTTTTTAATAAAATATTACCATGTTAACAAATATTAAATTAAACTGTAATTTTTAAAAGTAAGAAAAAATGTATATTTAATGAATATAACAATGTATGCGAGATACTAAGGGTGAACATATACATCGCATGTGTTTTGTTATATATATTAATATTATTATCTATACGAGTATTAAACGATAAGCTAATGTATGTGTTCATGGGATGTTATTATCATATAGTACATCGAATGTGAACGTAGATACCTATATAGCTGAGCCTATCACCGGGTGACGCCTTTAAAGTCTATTTTTAGTTAAAGTGTGCGTCGATTGGTAAAGTATATACATATATATATATATATACATTATTAATTAATTAATATACCCCACTATAATTAACTGAATAATACAATTGTTCTATTTAGAAGTTATTTTGATATGAAATCATTCACAAGGTATGATGCATTGCATCTGACAGACATACTCTGTGGGTATCATCACTAACAGCTTAGACTTGCGCGACCTTCGCTAAAACGTGGTGAACTCTACTTACTATTGTTTACTTAGTTCACGATACTCCTTATTTGTATACATCTATATATGCTGCTTCGAATGGACATTCGAGTCATTTAGTTATAAGTAAAAACTTCATCTAAGTTCCTGGATGGGATGAAAGGACTCCACCAAAATTACAATAACAATATATATATATATATATTTATATTATATATATATAGTAACTAACTTAAATATTTTTTATAAACTTTATTACAAATTATATAATGTAGTGGATATTTCATAGAGTCATAAGGGAGAACATTTAAAAATAGGAATTCATTAATTTGGTCGGCAGTAAATATTTAAACCCGAACATAGAACTCATACATTTGATACAAAAACAGCAAACATTAAACAAGTATATAACAGGTCCCCACACTTATAGACAGTTTATTTTCTATAGAAATAAATTAATCACAAGGGAGGTGGTGGTATTCTTAATTTTAATAACAAATTGTTATCTATAAAAGTATCATGATTATTTCATAATGATATATTCTATAGTATAAGTATTTAATAATATATTCATGCACTTAAGTATTACATTTAATTATATGTATAGATCTATATTTGTATATCAAAATAAATCTATTTATAGATCTCTAAACAAATATAGTTAATGAATCATGCTTATAATTCATGACTATGTATCTAATAGATATTACGTGTAATCAAATGTATCTTCATTTTCGTTATTAAACATATTATTTCATACGGGGCGAGTTTTTCTTTCAGAATATAAATTCTCCTGGGATAATCCTGAGATAATCCTGCGACTATTTATTACCTCAAAACGAGTTACCCTCTGTGCTTACGATATTTACTTAAGAACAATACATATTTGTAATAATATGTACTAATATTTGTTTTAAAAATACTTTGATTATGTTTTCATGTAATGAATAGACCAACTAGATTTAACAGTAATACTAATAATAATAATAATACATTTACAATAATTGATAATTTTAGTTTTAATCGAATTTCACTCGCAATCTCGTAATATTTCGGTAATCTACGCAGAAAGATAACCGGCTTTATTCGAATAAATCGAGAAATTAGAGTTGTTATGTTGATTATTACTGTACACCATTGTTACTATTTGTATTGTATTGTCCTGGGCCCCTCACAGTTATTTATAACATGTACAATTCTATGACTTATCAAGGTCAGGGTTGGCAAAAACCCCAAAAATCTAAGAAATATTTAAGAGGTTTTTGGGGTTTTTCAGAGGTTTTTGGAGTTTTTCTTTATCTTAAATTTAAAAATAAAAAATCAAGAAAAAATATTTAAAAAAAATATATATATTATATAAATTATATAATATAATAGTGTTGTAATATATATTAATATAATACTATAAAGGTTAATGACATTTTAAATTGTAAAATGGCAAGTATTCTAATAAATGATTTATATTATTATAAATAAATATAAATAATTAATATATATTTGAAATATAATTATATTTATACACTTAATAATAATATTTATTTATTAAATCACATATAATAATAGCTGATATAAATAGACTCATCAGTATATATATATATATATATATATATATATATATATATATATATATATATATTGATCTATTGATTGATTGAAAGTGTATTTAAACACTTAAATAAATCATAAATAATTTCTCAAAATTGTATATATAGAATACAAATAATAGATTAGGTAAAACAATAAATACCATTAATAATAATAATATAAAATAGAATAAACCTTACGTAAATTAATAAATAAAATAATAATGACAATAAATATTAGTATTACAGGTTGCCACCTGATATAAATTTGTGTATATATTTTATGAATGTTTTATGCGATTTTATGGATGGGAGTGAATTCCATAGTTTTGGACCAATATAACTCAGTGCCCAAGTATTCATTTTTGAGGGATGGAGAATTGGGGTAGATAGAAAATTAGATTCATGGTTTCTAAGAGATGGAAGGGAAGATCTTTGTATTAGGGAAGCAGAAATATAGGAGGGGCAATTCGAAGAGTATATTGAGGAATGAACAATAGATATTATGCGATAAGCAGAGTGTTTGTTAAATGGGAACCATGGAGGTAAGTGTTGGTATGAGGAAGTAGAGGTATGATCTCGAATACGTAGGTTATATGTTGTACGGATTGATGAATTAATAACTCGATTTGGGGGAGAGAGAGTATAATGGAAGATGGATAAGGATCGAAGAACAGTAATCTATACGTGAGAGGACAATGGAATTAACTAGAGTTTTAGTAAGAGATACAGTAATTGATTTTCGTATTTTTCTGATTCTAAATAGATGATAATTTGTAGATGTATTGATGGCAGTAATATGAGGAATGAAGAAAAGAGTAGAATCAAAAATTACATATATATATATATATATATATATATATATATATATATATATATATATCATTATTAACTTACTTGTAAATTAGTTGAAATGTGATGATTAAATAATAATAATTAATTATATACTAAAACCCAAAAATAATAATGAAAACAAAAATGAAAAACCCCCAAAAAACCCAAAAACTCCAAAAACCCCTAAAATTATCAAAAGGTTTAAAAACCCCTACTTCTGCCAACCCTGCTCAAGGTGTCCATTTGTATCCTTTAGTTTATTGTATTCAATATATATATATATAATTACATCATAATTTCAATAAATAAATACTATTATTATTATGTATTATACATAATGTTACATTATTAATGTATAGCATAACAGCTGACTTAACATATGAGTCATGCTATTTTTTATATGTATTATTATTATTATTCTGATATATATGACCATCACTCTATATAAGCCAGCCTAGTTCAACTACTGGCTTGTATGATTCTGTTCCACTAATCTAGAACTAACACCACACTTTATATCTTATCTATCATATATAAATTGGGATTATATCCAGGGTGTAATGTATATATATATATATATATATATATATATATATATATATATATATATATATATATATATAAATATAAATATATATATATATATAAATCTATATATATATATAGATATATTACATTATTGCTATACAAATGTATGATATCAAAATAATAAGTTATTACTAATAATACATAGAACCCATATAATAATTGATAATTGTACATTGTTCTTAGAATAAAACTTCTGTTATTAGGAACTCCATTCCAAATTTATTGGATTTCTAAAAAAGGTGTCATTAAAACATATATATTATATACATATATATATATATATATATATATATATATATATATATATATATATATATATATATTACATAATAATATGGGTTAGTGTATTGAAAATAATAATAATTTAATGAGATATATTTACAAGTGAAGATGTTATCATATATAAGTGCGAATAATAAAATTCTAAATCGATATGTGCAATGCACATGTACATCATATGTAATAACTTAATAATACTATTGTAAGTACATTGTACTATAGATTGGTTCAATAGTTCAATTGAAGGGAGTTTAGTTCACCATAATACTAGTAGGAAACATATATAAATATGTATTTTTGTAAATGATAAATTTGTAATATCATCATATATATAAATTATATTGTATGTATATTTAAAACTATTTACACTATCTATATGCATGACCCACTATCGATATGTGTTTTATTCAGGCGATCCACTCACATACAGACTGTATATTCATATGTGTAAAACTTTCTCGCAAATACGCAACATTCCTATTAATAACGAGGACATGCATCAGATATCATGTCCTTCTCTATCTCCGGTCAGATCATCATTACCGCTTGACCACACCTCTATTAGATCTATTGTTAGCGTCTTGACCTCAGGCGGTGTTAGCAACTACAATGTACGCAATGTACACAATGTACCCAATGTACGCCTTGTACACAATGTATGCAATGTACACAATGTACGCAATGTACGCAATGTACGCAATGTATACAATGTACGCAATGTATACAATGTATGCAATGTACACAATGTACACAATGTATGCAATGTACACAATGTACGCCTTGTACACAATGTATGCAATGTACACAATGTATGCAATGTATGCAATGTATACAATGTATGCAATGTTTGCAATGTACACAACGCCTATACTGGAACGTCTACTACAAAGTCCCTTTTAAGGATTTGAAAGCGGGGGGGTAAATTCTAAAAATAGGTATGTAACCAAATTATATATGAAAACTATCGATTAAAATACATCTCCTACTGATTTATATTAAATAAATAGAACTATAAATCATAGTCTATGATATAATTGACTACGACAATATCGGATTTTGTGTGGCAAACATTCAAAAGTGGGTGGAAAAAAATAATGGGCAGGAGCCGGTTACTGCGCTAAAATAAAATTGTGCTAGGACAATATTTAACATTGCGGAGATAGCTAAATTGTGTCCTAGTACAATTTATGTTATCGCAGCAATCGACCCCAGTTGCCCAAACCCCTTAGGGGCACTTTTGTATACGAAACACTCTTAGTGCCTAGGATATATAATAATAATAATAATAATAATAATAATAATAATATATAGTTTATTAGGTAAACAAAAAATAAATATATAAACAAAAATAATGAAGAAATAAATATAAATTAAAAAATAGATATAAATTGATACCCAAAACGACATGGTACAAAAATTAACAATAGGTTTATAATTAATAAAAAAACGCCTTGGTTTATATATACCACCTCCGGTCAAATCATCATCACCAATCGACCACAACCGTCTATCATCAGCACTAATTGACCCCAGCGGTATTAGTACCCCGGTCGACCTACGGTCAACGACCCCAGTTTGACCTCCACTGTACGAGATTACATAACAATGTACGGTGTTTACATATCACTTCATAATTGCCTAGTCGCGTCGCCTGTATATTCATAGCGCGTATTATTTATAACCGCAGCGTTATGCTAAGATGAATAACAAGTATGTATGTGTAATGATAGAACTGTACCGTATAGTCTAGTATCTAGTAACGAGTGTGTATAAATGAAATAATTGTTGAAATACTTAAAAAATAATCTTTCATAATACATAATTTATTTTATAATCTACATGCATAACTAATAGATCTATAGATAGTTCTAGATTGTTCTAGATTGTTCTAGATTGTTCTAGATTGTTCTAACTAGTAAGCTCTTATTCATCACTCTTATATTGTTGATTGTTGTTATATTAGATATTGTTAGAATTTACATTAGTTATATTACATTAATAGTATTTATAGTATTAATTAGTAAAACCTAGATATATCAAATTATCACTTTATTTTATTATAATATTTATTTTGTATTAGTAACATAGATAGGAATAATTATTTTTTGAAACCTATGAATAAATATTTTTCACATAATAAATGTTAACACATCATTCTAAATAGTATTTCTATAAATAGACACCATGTGTATGAATGTATGGATTTATATTTCATAAATTTTACTAGAAATTATTGATAAAAGAAATTTCTATAGATATATTATGATAAAAAATAATAGCAATTTTTATGTTTACTTTTATATACCCCTCAATAACTTTTGTGCAGTATATATATATATATATATACATATATATATATATATATATATATATATATATATATATATATATATATATATATATATATATATATATCTCTTTTGTATAGTACAAAAACAATATTCCAGTAAATTCAATAGATTTATCAATGTATATTTTTGAATAGATCTATGCACTTTCTATATATTAACATGAAAATGTATGAAATAGCATTTACACTGCTGGCTGCAACATACCCTTAACATATAGCAGTTTAGTTCACTCTAGAATTGTACACTATCAAGGTTTAACATAACATCTATATCATTTAAATAATATATATATATATAAATAATACCATAATATATAATTGTTTATAATGAACAGAATATTTAATTAATAATATATGCTATTTATTAAAGAATTCACAATATGATTTCTAGGGAATATATAGATTTAGCTGATGTATTGATATTTTTAGATAGTTATAGTTAGATATTTTAATTTTAATAAAATTATATTATATTATAATATTTCTCATATTTTGAGCCTAGATGTTAGCCTAGATTTAATACATGTTAATCTATAACACACACACACACACACACACACACACACACACACACACACACACACACACACACACACACACACACAATAGGCTGTTTATATTTAGTTTTCATATCTTTTGTTAGTATAATATTTATTATTTACCCCAATGCAAATCAATATACTCATGTTTACATGTTTTTATAAATGTATTACTCATGTGTACATATATATATATATGTATATATATATATATATATATATATATATATATATCCATTATATCCATTATATATATATATATATATATATATATATATATACTATATATCCATTATAGAAATAAAGCCACTATGTATGTATACTAAGTCTTACACATGTACAGTAAGAGTGATTTAATTTTAAAGATCCTAAACCGTCATAGTAGATTCTATATATATGATGCTCATGATACTATTTTATTAAACCATATATATTTTGGTTCATTATTGTTGGTGCGACGGAGGTTTAAAAAAAAAAATTATTAAAAATAAATAAATATCGAAATGTCGCTATTCCTATGTTATTGTATTGTATATGTTTATAAAAATTGTCCTTAAGGACATTTATTTGAATTCTGTACATTTTATTTGTATTGTATTGTAATGGGTATATATATAATAATGAGTACTTTTTTTAAATACTATATTCTTCTAATAGATAATATTAATATATAGTAAATATTATCTATAGTATCCCTAATTACAATATTAGTTATTAGATAATTAATTTAAACAATAAAATAAATTTTATATATATAAAAATTTTCTAAAAATTAGGCCACTTTGACTATTTATTAAAATTATAAAGAGCTATTTTTTTAAATTTATAATTCTTGTACGTTAAAATATAACATCTTAAGGTGAGGTAGAAAAAAAAAAAAAAAAAATCTTAAAATTTGTAAAGGTACAAAAAATTGTCCCCACAAAAAATGGTAATTTTTTGATGATTTTTAACAAAATTAAAGAAATACCAGGGTAGTTATTATTTTTTCGGCCAAATTGTAATATATAGTGATTAATTAATTGTTTTTTTTGTTATATATAATATAAATTGATAACACATAACAATTCTGTACACAATTATGAGAGGTCAAAAAAAATTCTGGAAAATCCTATAATTTAAAAAAAAATCCTAGAAATAAAATTAATTTTGTTATGAATTAAAATATTCAAAGGAACTATACACATTACACATATATAAAATTTTTTTTTTTGTGTATTCTCTATACTCATATTTAGATGATCCAAATGCCGCTAAGGAATCGATAACCAATAGCATGTTTAAAATCACTCTTAATGTACAGTGTACATTATACACATGTATACATTGTACACATGTATACATTGTACACATGTTATATATGTGCAGTGCACGCATACACCAAATGTATAAAGGGGTTTGTGCTGCATGCTATGCTCACAGATGAAAATGCATGTATTTTCTGTGTTAAAACACCATTTTCGACTTATCATATAAAATGAACTTATTGTTATATAGTATCTTATATAGTATAGTAATATAATATTACTAATATTTAGTATCTTATATAGTAAGTATAATATTAAGGGATGCCCTTAACTTAAGGCCTCACATCATGTTAACCTTTACCCTTTATGACTTTATTATAGCCTACACTCTGAATTACACAGCTTTTGTTAGGTTAAACCCTCTCTGTATTGTTCTTTCTCTTGTACGGCCCAATTATGACCCAAGCATTGCGATAATTATAATTATCCACTCAGTATTGCATCATAACTATTGCATCATAACTATTGCATCATACTATTACATCTTACACACTGATTACATAGGTGCTTATGGAGAGAGATTACGGATCAATGTCTAGCACCAACCATGGTTAGCTAACTCTTCAGTCCTTACACCCCTACACCACTTCAGTGATTATGTATTCCTTACACCCCTACCCACCAGTGATTATGTATTCCTTACACCCCTACCCACCAGTGATCATGTATTCCTTACACCCATACCCACCAGTGATCATGTAGTCTTTACACCCCTACCCACCAGTGATTATGTAATCCTTACACCCCTACACCACTTCAGTGATTATGTAATCCTTACACCCCTACCCACCAGTGATTATGTAATCCTTACACCCCTACCCACCAGTGATTATGTATTCCTTACACCCCTACCCACCAGTGATTATGTATTCCTTACACCCCTACCCACCAGTGATCATGTAATCCTTACACCCCTACACCACTTCAGTGATTATGTAATCCTTACACCCCTACCCACCAGTGATTATGTAGTCCTTACACCCCTACACCACTTCAGTGATTATGTATTCCTTACACCCCTACACACCAGTGATCATGTAATCCTTACACCCCTACTCAGCTGTGATTATGTAATCCTTACACCCCTACCCAGCTGTGATTATGTAATCCTTACACCCTACACCACTTCAGTGTGATTGTTGTAGCATGACCCGTGGACTGTTATCACCAAGCGCATGTCTGTCTGTCACTCCAACTTTCCATGCTACAGGCATCATACTCTTAATGCAATCACTAACCCCCCCCCCTTAACTAGGTCATACAAGCCCCTACTACTGCAATCACTAACCCCCCCCCCATAACTAGGTCACACAAGCCCCTACTACTGCAATCACTAACCCCCCGCCCCCATAACTGGGTCACACAAGCCCCTACTACTGCACTCACTAACCCCCCCCTCCCATAACTAGGTCACACAAGCCCCTACTACTTCAATCACTAACCCCCCCCCCATAACATGTTCACACAAGTCCCTACTACTGCAACCACTAACCCCCCCCATAACTGGGTCACACAAGCCCCTACTACTTCAATCACTAACCCCCCCCCCATAACTGGGTCACACAAGCCCCTACTACTGCAATCACTAACCCCCCGCCCCCATAACTGGGTCACACAAGCCCCTACTACTGCACTCACTAACCCCCCCCCCCATAACTGGGTCACATAAGCCCCTACTACTGCACTCACTAACCCCCCCCCCCCATAACTGGGTCACACAAGCCCCTACTACTGCACTCACTAACCCCCCCCCCTATAACTGGGTCACACAAGCCCCTACTACTGCACTCACTAACCCCCCCCCCCATAACTGGGTCACACAAGCCCCTACTACTGCACTCACTAACCCCCCCCCCCATAACTGGGTCACACAAGGCCCTACTACTGCAATCACTAACCCCCCCCCCCCCATATCTAGGTCACACGAGCCCCTACTACTACAATCACTAACCCCCCCCCCCATAACTAGGTCACACAAGCTCATACTACTGCACTCACTAACCCCCCTCCCGCTCGTACACAGATAACGATGAGAGCATCCTGGCCTCGATTCGAAGCGTTAACGACAAGATACTTCTGATCAACAACCAAGGTCATCGGGGTCGTCGTCAATGTAAACAAAGCGTTACGTGTATACTCAATACGTATACATCTATCTATTATAGTATACAAGTGTAGTGATCTATAGAGAAGACGAGGGAACCCGTAGTATTATTTATTACATTGAAAACACACACTAGAAACCATGAAAGTGTAGTTTCTTATATACGCATACGCCACCTGGATGTTTATTCAACCGTAGACGGCTAGTGCGCGTGCAATCCACGTAGACGTACTGTATATATTGCATGCGTTCATAATAGAAAGTGGATAATCGATTTACGCACGCGATGCACGTTAAAGACACTTTTCTCGATAAATTAACAAAATACATCGACTATTCGATTAGTCGTATTATATAGGTCAAAAGAGTGGGATTTTCATAAATATAGAGATAAGTGATTTATCTATGTTGTATAGATTATATATGTCATGATATCTTTAATTTAAATGTATTTAAATTTCAAAATTCAAAAAATGATGAGGAATGTTGATATGTAGTATTTTATATATATATATATATATATATATATATAACTATTATTTTGAGTACAGATAGTACATTAAACTTGATAATAATTAACAATACAAATATAAATAATAATAATAATTTAAAATTTATATCAGAGTGATTCCACTATACCATTATATCGCCTCTATCGTGAATTGCCATACATTACACTCAATTTCCTATCCACTTTCTTCATATCGGCTGGTCATCCTCATCGACATTGACGACCCTCTACACTGCCTCTAATAGCGTATTCTTATCTCCCCTACAGCCACCGTCTACAATCAGTGCATCAGTTTCCTGTCTCCGAACAAAGAAGACTCTGCGCTCAACGATGAAATGTTGGCAGTCTTAGTCGTAGTAGTCGTTGTTATATGTGTAGTAGACTTGTTTAACTTATATATATATAGAGTATTTCATATATATATGTTATTTATAAGTTATATATTTAATATAGATATATATATAAATATGATAATAATAATAATATATATATATATATATATATATATATATATATATATATATATATATAAATATATAGATATATATATATATAGTACTTTAAATATATTATGCATAAGTTAAAGTTATATAAACATATAAATAGTACAATATATTACGTATAGTTAAAATTAAAGTTTAGAATATATCTAAATAGTACTAAATATATATATATATATATATATATATATATATATATATATATATATATTAACATATAGCTAAAGTTAAAGTTTAGAATATATATTTAGTACACGTAGTACCGGAGCTATAATCTAGGTCACCACGTTCACAGTAAGAAGATCACTCTCGAGAACGACCTACTCATAAAGACTACAGAGATATCAATTAAAGAGATCACCGCAAGCACCACTGATAGGGTTAACTATGGGGGCACCACTGATAGGGTTAACTATGGGGCAATGGGGGTACTACTGATAGGGTTAACTATGGGGCAATGGGGGCACCACTGATAGGGTTAACTATGGGGCAATGGGGGCAGCACAGATAGGGTTAACTATGGGGGGCAATAGGGGCACCACTGATAGGGTTAACTAGGGGGCAATGGGGGCACCACTGATAGGGTTAACTATGGGGGGCAATGGGGGTACCACTGATAGGGTTAACTATGGGGGCAGCACTGATAGGGTTAACTATGGGGTACTGGGGACAGTGGGGGCACTCACACCACATTGTAGTATAAACCTACTTTAACACCAACACAAAACTACCCGATATCGTGGAACATAAAAACTGGGCTGTTTCGGTTTTAATGGCTATACCGATATCTGGCAGGTCGACGCGTTTATATATAGATTACCTATTAAATATTTGAATTGCCCAGATATCTAGTAAAAGTTTTAAAACGAATAATTTGTATAGCCCGATATAGGGCAGCCGTTTCGTCGGCACGAAAGCAGCTTAACATACGCGTCTAAATCGTTTGCAGACGTTGAATCTTCACATCGATAGGATAAACAGGGATTTTGTGAACTCCGTGCAGAGATACAACGACTTAAAGGTACTCGAGAGAACATGTGAACTTTACATACCCACCGCCTGTACATTGATATTATACTGATTTTGCTATCGCGATGCCTAAATGATGGCATGCTTTACCAGTCGATACATTAGATGTACTACTAACTGTATTACTTTTAAACACCGCCTCTTCGATTATTATCTCGAACTTTAATAACTTAGTTTTCATTTATTCTTTTTCTTTTCATTTATATGACATAAATGATTATAAATTATAGCATACCAAATATCTAGATTTTATTGAGTCAATAAACAATTGTAATAATAATAATAATACTACTACTAATAATAATACTACTACTACTACTATTACTATAGGAGAGTACTGGTAAGCTTATGATGGGCAAAGATTCAAGCTCTACTTGGCAGGTTAAAACTAGTTTTATAAAAATAATAATAATAATATTTATTAGAAGAATTTTGGTTGTTTTCTGTTTTGTTTTCTAGTTTCTATAATATGTTAATATGCATTTTCCTCTTAAAGGCTTCTAAGTAATATAGCCTATTTCTGTTGTCATCTATACGAGTTAGAGTTATAAATGTTGACTATAAAACATCACATGCATTAACCATGGTTAATATCTGTACATTAAATTCAATTTCAATGCATTGTTATAATAGCTAAAGTCTTCTCACTTTCTGTGATAATCCTTTTTATATGTCTATACGTTTGATAAGATATATTTCAGTAGTATATTCCGTTATTATTCAATCTTTGAATAGAAAATATCAGAGATGTAAAGTTATTTCTTTGTTTAAAAATGCATTCATATTATAAATTTGTATTTATATATAGATATTTTATTTAAAAATTCTGTTTGAATTGAAAGATGTTTTTCTATTTTTTTAATGTCGCTATTCATAATAATATAATGAGTATTAAATTATATTATTATTTTTATATAATCATATTGAAATTATTTATTAAAAACTAGTTTTTGCATTGATTTGAATATAAAATATTTACTCCTTGATCATGATGCAATACGATAAGATCACTCAAGCGTAACATAACAAATTCATAGAGTATAGATGTCCTGTTCTTGGTTATATCAATGATATATTTTACTGAAATATATATTCTAATAGGGTGTTCACACCAATTCCGTTTTCCTTATATTATGTGAAATCCGTACAGAATATTTTCTGTAATCAGATTTTAGGTGTTCACACCAATTCCATTTTTGTTACGTTTTCCTTACGTGAAATCCGTACAGAAAATGAAAAAACTATATTCGAAAATATACATATCTACTTATATATATACATACACACACACATATATATATATATATATATATATATATATTACTATAATATATTAGTATAATAGTGTATGTACGTATACAATGTATACTATACATACATATATATATATATATAATCAAAGTTCCAATACTATAGAAATAAATATTATATTTACAACTATGAAATCATATAACGCCACCTATTATTAATAAAAAAGTTCATTCCGATACGTATTTTCTGTACAGAAAAATAGGATTATTTCTATTTCATTTTCTGTACAGAAAACGATTACAGAAAAATAGGAATATACCACTTTATGCGTTAGTATTATCAAGGACAGGACATACACTCGCTATCTCTGCAATGGTTACTGTGTGTAGATCACTGAGCTAGATACGTTTCAGTGGTATATTTAATTATATTTCAATGATTTAAACACATCGATATAAAGAAAGTGGATAAGCAATTGAATGTAGTGTATGGCACTATCCGCTACGAGCGCTGCAGTCGAAACCCAATATCTGGCCCACTACTTTTTATTTATAATAATATGTATTTATCATATATATATTGATAATCACTACCAATTTTAATGTACTATCTATACTAAAAATAAAATTATATTTTTAAAATACATAATATCAACATTCCTCGTAATTTTGTGTATTTAAATTGAAGTTATAATACTATTTTATTGATTTTATTGATATTTATAATTTAAATCCATTGAAATAGATAGAAGTCACTTCAATCTATTTCGACGAAAAGACTACTGTTTCAATATTTGACATATATAATATGACTAATATCCAATCAAAATCACTGATACCATTTTGTTAATTTATCGATAAAAGTGTCATTCACGTGTCTATCTTTTACATGCATTGCGTGCGTCAATTGCTTATCCACTTTCTTTATATCGATGTTTAAACATTGTATACAAAATATCAAGGATATTTATTTATCTGTCAAATAAATTGGCATTCATATTTTAAAATTGTATTTCTATATAAATATGTTATCAAAAATACGAATTTATTTATAAATTAGGTTAGATTTGAATGATTTTTTTTAAATTATTCATGTTGACATTCTAAATAATATAATGTGTATTAAATTATATTATGAATTAATATAATCATATTGGAATCATCTATTTAAATACTGAGTAATTACCATGATTTTTATATCAAATTCAAATGTGTACCCCTGTATGCATATAGATACCATGTATACAAGTATGAAGGATTTATATTTCATAAATTGTATTCGAAATTATTGATAAAAGATAATTTCTATAGATATATCATACAAAATATAATAGCAATTTTTATGTCTATTTTATATACCCCATCTTATATACTCATTACTTGTCAGCCTTTGTAAGTTTTGTAGTAGTATATGATATAATGTATATCTATCTCTTTTGTACAGTACAACAACACTATTCAATAGATTTATCAATGTATATTTTTGAATAGATCTATGAATTTTCTATATATTAACATTCTGCAGTGTGAAATAGCATTCACACTGCAGCATACCCTAAACATATAACAGTTCACTCTAGAATTGTACACTATCAAGGTTTACCATAACATCTATATCATTTAAATAATATATATATATATATATATATATATATATAATTAGTACACTTATACAATTTTTTATAATGCCCACACAATTTATATATATATATATATATATATATATATATATATATTTATGTTTATTTATAATATTAATATCTTTATTAAATAATTCTCAATATGATTGCTAGTAAATATAAATATTCAGATTTAGATTTAGATTTAGATGTAGTATATGTTAGGCACTCTAGCGGAAAATAAAAGTTTCACAAAATATGCGTTAGCAGATGTTCTGTCCTTGGTATTATTTAGTAATCGATGTAATTTATTAAATTGACGGATAAGATTGCTTTATCAGTAAATTATCAGTTAGAATAATTAAGTTTCATATTTTAGTAAAATATTAAATAAAAACATACACCCGTATATTCTATTTATAAGGAAATATACGACGGAAATATATTCAAATTCCTTCTCTTAACCCTACTAAATATGCGTTGCTTAGCTTTAATAGCACACTAAATGATTTGACCTGTTTAGTGACATAATGGTATAAAGGGTGACGACAATAGGCAATATGCAGCTATAGCTTATTTGGAGGCCCTTTAGGGGGACAAATATAAGCATATTATAATATTGTTTGTCATTATTATTTTATTTTATTTATTAATTTCTGTACGGTTTATTCTATTTTATTATTATTAATGGTATTTATTGTTTTACCTAATCTATTATTTGTATTCTATATATATACACTTTTGAGAAATCATTTATGATTTATTTAAGGGCACCAGCTACTTATAAACAGTATACATGTAAAAGATAGGGAAAATAGCATGTTTTAAAAATGTATAAACTCTTATAATATTAAAGTTTTTGTAATCATTTTTTAACAATCTTATTATAAACATATAGCTTTATCATATGGTTGAATATATTTTAATAATTATTAACATAAATAATATAAAAATGATTAATTATAAAAAAAAATAATTAATTAAGATATTTATCACAAATTATCACTAAATTTACAATTTATATAAATTTACATATATTATATATATAGAATAATTAATCATACTGTTCATTTATATATTCATTTATATATATATAATATTGTGAAAATTTGAAGAAAAAATATTCAATATTGAATAAGAAGAGACATTAATTGGAGATATACAAAATGCAAAATAATTATTCTGAGTAAATCAAGTTTCAAATATAATATATGAATATAAACAATATGATTATATAGGTACAAATAATATAATATAAACAAAATGAATAATGTAATGAACATAATTTAAACACCATTTTAAAGATAATATTTTGTATAAGTTACATATAATATAAAAAAAAAAAGTTTAAATAATTTTTTTTACATAAAGTGTTTAAATAAACTTTCAATCAATCAATCTAGATTAACATTATAAACTTGAAAACGAAACGGAACACAAACAAAATTCTTCTAATAACTACTATTATGATACGCTCCTGCATACATTGACAACAGCATATGGCTCAGAGATGCTTGCTTAAGCAAGATAATCTCACTCAGTCTATATAAGAGTTTTAAATTACAAATCTCATCACAAATATATGTGTATGCCGCTACTTCACAGGATGAGTTGCGCGAGGCTGAGGAACAGCTAACGGAGAAGAAGAAGGAGGAGGAGACGAAAGCATCACCAGACCTCGTTAATACTACAGCCAACAGTCACCACAACATAGAGGTTGGTTAATATTGGGTTAATGGGGTAACTGCCATAGTAATAATGGTGGTGGTAGTGGTAGTGGTAGTGGTAGTAGTAGTAGCAGTAGTGGTGGTGGTGGTAGTAGTAGTAGTAGTAGTAGCAGTAGTGTTGGTGGTGGTGGTGGTAGTAGTAGTAGTAGTAATAGTAGTAGTAGTAGTAGCAGTAGTGTTGGTGGTGTTGGTGGTAGTAGTAGTAGTAGTAGTAGTAGCAGTGGTGGTGGTGGTGGTAGTAGTAGTAGTGGACGACTTACGGAGTAATCTTGGAAGACGTAATAGTTGTATATTATTATGTATAGTATTAATAGTATTACTAATTGTGTGGATAGGTTGGTAAATGTTATATAATATATATGGTGTAATATATTTATTCTACTTATTAATATTACAGTTGTATGAGATATATTAATATTCATTATCAACATAACTTATATTATAAAATGATATCATACTCCTAGTCAAAAGTTTAATAGTAAACATTTTGTTATAGGTAATTAGCATGACCATATTATATAGTATATTTATAATTAATATTTATTTTAGTTTATTGAATTTTAAAATAATATAAAATCATGAGGAAAAATCACTATCATGTCATTTAGTGTATGCATTTATATAAATTGCACTCCTCTGTATTTTAAAATAATTAGTATTTTATATAATTGTCATTTTTTAGATTTTTCATTTTGTAAACAAAAATATCATATAACCTATGTTACATAACAAATCACAAATTACTGTTCACAGATGTCGTAGATTATTTCGCTATTCATCTCATATAAAATAAACTACGCATTATTTTGATATTATAAATAATTATTAAATTGATAAATACTATTAGTATATCTAAATTCTATTACTATAAGTTCTGTAATTTAACTACTATTTAGTATTCCCAGATTACATAGCTAAAAATTCCTAATTCAATAGTCCCATAACTGTATTCGTATTTTATTTTATTTTGTATTTGAAAACATATATTTGTTATTATATTTTTATATTACATACATATTTTGTATTTGATTTTTAGTGAAAAAAGTAAATGTATTTAACTCTATCCCTGATAATTGTCTATAAAAATGATCGTTAAAATTATGGATGTTTTAACACGAGAGTGGCTTTAAAGGGACATTTGCCACTTTCTTATTTATAATTATATTATATTATTATTTATTTATAATTTTTACTTATAAGTAAAAATATCTAAGTTCCAGAATTGGATGAAAGAATTCCACCAAAATAACAATACTATTAGCAAAGATTTTCCGAAGGAAAGATATAACACTTACGCGAAATCGTGTAATTCGAATTTGTATATAAAATACCCTGGTGCCACCTATAGCGGGTTACTTTTAGGAACTATGCGTTGTTTATAATGTAAATTCGTATTTAACTATACACTTTTAAAATGTTAAATAATATGCTTTAAATTAATATTTATATGATGACAACTAAGTGTTCATTACTAATATATAACAAACAAATATGATATGTATGTTTTAAATGCTATAAGTATATATTTAGTGAGTAAAAGCTAATTTATATTGCATGTAATTTAATAGAGCAATGAAAACATTGTTGTATGCAAACAGAGCCGAACCTAAATCTATTTCAGTGATTTCGATACTACTGCTAGCAGCGGTTGGGGCTATTACTAAATTACGTTGCATGCATAGGGAGTGTTATATCTTTGCTTCGCAAAATCTTTGCTATTAGTATGCAAGTATGCAATATACCTCGTTAATTTCTTTTTAGAACTGATATGTATGTAAGATTGCTACACCAAAATAACAATAATATATAGTACTCTTTAAGTGAATTTAGAGGTTACAGTCATTAGGGGCTACTTCACCCCCCTCTCTCCACCCTTACACACTAGGTGAATGTAGACGGCGATGATGTTCCAACGGTAATCACTCCAGCTGCAGGGACATCGGAACAGGGTCAAGTGGACGCAACAGGTTCAATCATTAAGAGGATGGGGTGATGATAAAACTAGGGCTACCCTTAAATTTAAAACTTATCTAACAAGGAGAATTATAACTTATAAAGAATATTTTGTTATATAACTTTATTTACAATTTATTTTTATATATATGACCAATATATTTTTCATATTTCTATAAGTCCCATTAAATTGCACTAAGTTTAAGCTCCACCTTACCCCCACTCTTACCCCACCCCCTCTATAGATAACAACAACGTGGATACTGCATACATAGATGTGGACAACTGCTCTCAGAAGTTACTGGAAGCTACAGCGTATAAGGTTGGCAAGGTCATTTGAGGTCATCATAGTCTAATCGTACGACCTCCTTATTTACAGAGAATGGCGAGGAAGAAGATGATCTTTTTATTCGTGTTACTGCTCTTGGTGATAATCGTTATAATAACCATAATAGTATTATACTACACCTTTTGTTAAACCACTCGTCAATTTTATTGTTTTTATCCGACCATGTGTACATTTTATTGTTATACATACTTTTTATCTCCATTAATAGTTTATTTTTAAAAGAATAAATAATATTTTTGAACCTCTAATCTAATAATACAATATAAATAATAGTAATAAGCGAATACGGTGTAACAAAGGTGGCTCTCTCTCCTCTACCAAAGATTAAGTGATTTCTTGGTTTGTTGTTGTTTCCACGTCGGTAATCTTAAGAAGTCGCCGTAACTCATTTTGAATATTTTCATAAATTCGTCGTCTTTTAAATGTTTCTGTTTAATTTGATATTAAAGTTAACATAAATATATGTTAAATATGGTTTGTAGAGGTCACTAAGGTTAACATCATTAGGGTTAACCTCTTTCTGACTGGAATCACATCCGTCGGGTATTTCCTCTCCTATCAACTCACTATACGGCACCTTGACCACTTCACTGAACGATAAATCTCCGTTGTTGATACTTTTCTGAAGGGGAAGCATACGCAATGATTAATACGCACACTAGACTATGTTTATATATAATTATATCTTTCTTTATATATAACCAGTAATTCAATAAACTTTTAATCTATCTATCTGTCTAGACCAGCACTATATTAGCAACGCAACAATACTCACTTCAGCCTGGGTTATAGATATGTTCTTCTCTCCCAGCTCTTTCTTTAATTGTTCGTAAGTTTTACCTTGCTGCGTTAAAGAAAATATGGGTAAGGGTTTATTGATACACTATGAGATATCATAATTTTATACTATGAATTGTTACATTGTTACTATGTCATTATTACAGTGTAATTGTTATAATATCATTGTAACGATGTCAGTGTCACAATTAGAGCTGTCACAACTAACGCTAAATAAAGTTCTATCCCAGACCCCGAAGTAGCCGATAAAGTCAGGAGGTTCAATGCCTTGTTTAATGATGAAGATAGGAGTGTCTTTGTCTCTAGAACTGGGGTCGGTTTCAAGGTATTGCTGTTTGGTGAGGTAGAGTTATATTGTTTACAATCTAGGTTTCATTGTGTAATAATACATAATAAACATATATTATATAATCATTCACATGTGTGCTCGAACAATTATATCTTACATGCCTATTCTTATACACATTCAACAATAGCACATGCTATTATGTAATATGTGTGTGGCAATAAAGCAGTAGTATCATAAAATGTATAAGAATTGCATTACAAGTTATCAATAATTAAAAAAATAATCTTGCATTCACATTTCATTGTACCGGTTAAACAGTGGCCCAATGAAACCTGCTCGTTTACAACACTAAGACTAACAATGGCGGCATCCATGGACATAGTCTTCTCTTCTGGGCGCGCCTCTTTACCAATCCACACAAATATTGTAGTGAAGGCATCCAATATGAAGACGTCGTCTACTACTATGTCAGCCTGTGTGTGTGAGGGGATAAGGGTGAGGGTGGAAGAGAGGGGTAGTTATATACTAGGTAAAGGAGGACAGTTGGATACGAGAGAGGTAGAGAGTAGATGGTGTTGTATACATGAGGGACATAAATAGGCTTAGTATGGTGCTGGATATATTGAGAGAGGAAGTGAGATGATGGGGAGACTGGGAGAGGAAGTGAGATGGTGAGACTGAGAGAGGAAGTGAGATGGGGCGACTGAGAGAGAAAGTGAGATGATAGGGAGACTGAGAGAGGAAGTGAGATGATGGGGAGACTGAGAGAAACAGCTGTACGTGATGTATTCGACTTACCTGAGAGAATTCAATGATTTCATTCACAGT
Organism: Osedax fenrisi; assembly: GCA_964019155.1. Lineage (NCBI taxonomy): Eukaryota > Metazoa > Annelida > Polychaeta > Sabellida > Siboglinidae > Osedax > Osedax fenrisi. Next base: position 79,383,136 of record OZ025242.1, read on the forward strand.
GAAAGCTCCGGATGCATTCGAACATTGGAACAGTCTAGGAGGCATAATCTCGTTGGCTTGCTGTTGTGTTGTAATCAATATAATATCACTACTTTAGGATGAGAATACTGTTTAAATAATAGTATTCAATTTATAATGAAAATACAACATTAATAAACTATCACACGCATTATAATGTATATATATATATTATATATATATATATATATATATATCCATTAGAATAGTAAGTGCTTTGTATATATATAATTGATTATACCTATCATATATTATACTGTAATACTTAATACACATCAGAAATGTATATATTTACTACGTCTAATTAGTAATCATGCACTAGTTTGTTTACTTTGATTATAAAACCACCAGATTATCTCAATAGGTATGTATTCTAGTATACTATATATAGGGGTGGGTGTTTCATTAACATATATCTATGATATATCAATAACAATACAAATTTATGTTATAACTCGATATATTTGAATAATTATTATAAAGAGTACTAAAATATATATTCACACATGTGTATATACATATTATATATATATATATATATATATATATATATATATATTATATATAATATATTATACATATATAATGAATACAAATGAAAAAAATAATTTATTGAATAGTATTTAGGGATTAATATATATATATATATATATATATATATATATATGTATATCTTTAATCTTAATCTTAACGTGAATGACTCGATAGGTTACGATAGCTTATTTATACATTTAGACATATCTCATATTATATTTATATAATATTATTTAGAAATATATTAAAGTAAAAATATATTTTTAAAAATTATGAATAACAATTTTTATATAAATATATTACTAATAATTGTATATAAAATTCAATAAGTATACCAGTGTATTTGTAATCAATCATTACAAATAAATTTCTATCATTATATATATATATCAGAGTATAGACACAAATTGAACAGGTAGGAAGTCACAATTACAGTAGACCGAAAACAGAAGTCATATCGTTGTACATTATTAGAGATTCTTAAAAATAAAAGTCTAAATTTATTATTAGTAATTCGTGAATATGTATACGTGAGTATGTGAATATTATATTATTAATGAAGATAGAAAATATATATTACTAATACATGTGTTTATAGTAATTATATTTACAGTAATAAAATGGTAAAAAGAGAAATATATTAATTAGATTTATATTATTTATATTTACAGTAATGAAATGATAATAATAATTATAATAATTAATATATAAATAAAATATATATATATTATAATCATTTTGATAATTCAATGATGTGATAATCGTATTAGATTTTATCTACATTAGAAATATTAAAGATCAAGTGTAATAAGGAGTTTGTATATATATATTAGCTTTTAATTTAAAGACAATTTTAGAAATAGTAATTTTTTTGAATGAAGATTACATTAATTTAATAAATAGGCACACAATATGATTACTTATTACTAGTTTATATATTAATTTATATTTAAAAAGTCATAGACATTTTTACATCTTTTATATTTTATTATAAATTATATAATTTGTGAGAAAGTTAATTTTTAATAATTAACAAAATAATAATTATTTGTTGATATCTTAAAAAAATGTACAGATAACAAATATATATAACAAATATCGCTCCTTTATTTATGAACATTTTACTTAATTTATAAGATATTATAATATATCATACATTGAATATATTTGAATTATTAAACAACATTTTAATTAATATTTTCATACATAATTGTTCTGATATAATTAATAATATAATAATATTTATAAATATATATATATATATATATATATTATATATTAATTAAAATGGTTAATTGAGCTATAAAAGAGAAAGATTAAATAAGGTCTGAGAGTCTAATTAAATATAATTAATAATGAATGGTATATTTGTGGTAACTTTATATTTGACTCTAATAATAATATACATTTGACTAATAGTGGTATATTATCAGGTGATACAGGTGTACTACAGTTCATAAGCATCTTCATTAAGATTACCTGCTTCAAAGAATTATTATAATTATCAGAAGTAGACCTTACAAGGTTGATTACAAAATCATTAATCATAAACACATATTCCCCCTTATTATTATTGATAAATTGAACTATATAATTAACTTCTCATGGTCACAACTAAATGCATAAGTCACTCGCAACTACAATTTAATGACCTTGACCTCATAATACCGACCTTCAAGATGGTACTAGACGAGTAGGGCTTCTCTCCACCAATAGCATCCCAGAATTCCTTTGTTTCGTGACCTTCGCAGATGATCTTGTAATTGCTGTAGCGAGATGGGAGGAGAAATGTATGATTATGTGTGATATTGTATAATATGTATTGACGAAGAAATAACCATGAGGTATCGTTAGCTAATTGTTTCGCCATTTCTCTTTCATCTCCCGTCGATCCCTATTGAAGTGTGGTAGTTGTTATATAACAGTCTTTATCATCTCTCTATCTCTGTATCTACCCCACCTCCCCTATATGTACACGTGATACTACTTTAACAGACCACATGATAGCCATCCTACTCTGTACTTACAAACTCTCATATGTATCTCTTCCACTACCTCATCTCCTATTCTAGCTACTTCTATCTATCTCTTTCTCTCCTTATCTATCATCTACTCTCGCATCTCCTTCCATACATTCTATCTGTTCACCTCTCTCATCACTACTCTCCTGTCCTCTACTATTACTGTTATTCCATCTCCCCTCCCCCCTCTCGCAATACTCCCACCCATATCCCTCTATCTCCTCCTAGCTTCTCTATAACCTGCTCTCCCACCTCTCTCCAATATCCTCTATCATCCCCTACCTCCCTCCCTCCTCTCTCACCCTATAGACACAACACACGAGCGGTTGCCACTTACCTTACCAGACCAGATGTACGAGTTACTCTTCTTAAACAGCACGAACACGTCGCTGGAATTCAGTGATTCTGCAGTCAGTGGTACCTACGGGATGGAGCAGCTTACTTTAACATCATCATCATCATCACATCGCGCAACACAAACATGTTAGCTTTGTTCCTAATTGCAATATTGTATATTTCATGTATTATTATAATAATATTATAGATATTCATTTACTAAGCATATATATATATATATATAAGAATTATATTTTAATTGTTATATAATTTATGTGTACTAGACTAATAATTGTTAATATTTTATATAAAAATTAAACACATATATGTTATTAGATATAACTAATATATTATCGTAGTAATATTATAAATTTTGATTATAACTATAATATGATGTGAATGTGATTTGGGTGAAGCACTGATTAAATCATTATGTTATATGAATTGATAGTTTAGTATGTCTACACCAATGTAAGCAAAGTAAAGTATTGTACACAAGCTATGTAGTATACCTGTACATATTTCATATATAGGCTTGTATAGGCTTAATTAGTGTAGTTTTGTATATATGTAATGTCTACAAACTTTATACAATTTATTAATTTATATAAATTTATATTATCGTAGATACTTCCTATTATAATAAAAACATTAATATCACATCGTGTCAGGCCCACTTTGTGATATACAATAGGCTGACATATTCTAGTGGTAGTGATTATGCTAGTGGTGCATTTTCATTATATATATATATATATATAATATTCATTATACAAAACTTTTTTATTGTAAATCTTATATACTTTATTTTATTATTTATAAATAAAAATGTTTTGATTATTATGTATTTTTGTAAATATACATCTTACTTCTTATATATATTTATATATAATTTCACATATAAAATTGAGTTGGAATGTTTGTTATTTTTTGTACAAAAATGAAAAAGACCACTATTATCCATTTACTACTTGATAATGATGTGAGAGCATTATTTCAATATATAATATATACATTATAATTTGTACATTATAATATATATATATATATATATATATATATATATATATATATATATATATATATACATATACATACATATAATATGCACACTAATTATAAGTAGTAAGCTGAATGATATTAATTTCTTATAAGATAGATTGTTGAACATGCATACTGACTGCATATTGATTGGGTAACTTTAACGAGTATTTTCTCAGTTTCTTGTTTTTACGTTAAAGTGTTAGAGTGATTTATTTTAAAATGTTCACAGTTTTACATTTTTGTTAACAGCTACTTAACACCTGTTACCTCCCATGATATAGGTAGGTGGTTACCATGGTAATCACCGTCAAACAAAGTCTATAGTTTACATCCTATTTATTTTTTTCAAAGAAAACTTGATTTAGTTCACCGAATTTAATATAAAAACTCAATTATTTATACGACCACCTATTATTATAAATATATCTAATGTGAATATAATCAAATTATATGTAAACGCGACGCGGCGCTTTTAATAAAATAGTAGTAGGATTTTTAATAAAAAGTCAGTTAAAATAGAGTAAGTAAAAACGGCTATTTATAGCTCTACCGAAAACGCTACTAATAAAAAACTAATAGAGATAATTAAATAATTTTTTTTTTATTCAATAGATACTATCCAAATTCATCTATATAAATATATTTCATAAATATAATTAATTTAAAAGTATGAAATAAAACAGTTGAAAAACGGTGAATATTTTTTATTATAAATATATTACATAATCATTATTAATTTAATTAATATAAAATATAATATAACATCAAGATTTATTTATATTGGTGTATATGTTATACATTTACAGTAAAAATTTCAGTTAAAAATAATATAACTTAAAAAAGTAGTAGGCATTTGTGGTTACTAAGTGAAAAAGTAAAAACTGGAGAAAATGACATTCAAAGTTTTTACATAAATAATCATAGATAATATGTACAAATATGCAACTATATAAAATATACAGTATGAAAACAAATAGGATTATATAACACATGATTTGTTTATTTATGTAATGCTATTTAATCTATGATCTATGCTAAAATAAATCTAGAAATTTTTAAATTAAACGATTATTCTAATAAATCGTAATTTAATATTACATATTACAAGTATTTACAAAAATACAAAATATATTTATAAATTTATTACTCCTAAAACACTTTATATTGATAGAAATACTCAAAAATATTAAAAAATATTTTAGGATATTATAAATAAAATACAGAACTTGGATAATAAATAATAAAAAAATATTGTAAAAATTAAATTATTTAACACATTTTAACTCCAGCGCCTACCCTTAAGCCCATGCCACACTAAAACTAGCAGTCCATGTTTCCCAAGATATTGCTAGCAACATTGCTTATAGTGATAATTTAAAATAATGTAATTATTAGTGGTTGTTTTTAAAATACTCACTTCCCCTTTATGTTTAAAAACATAATATTAAATGATCTTTGGTAAATAAAATACTATAATTTTAATATAATTTAAAATAATTTAATATTTACTTTCATCTAATTTATTTAGTATATTATCTTTTAAATAATTAATTATATTTAAAATGAATAATTGTCTCAACATTTTATATAGATTAGCTAGCTATATATAAATATATATATATAAGTATATATTTATTAAGTTAATTAATATTAGTTTAAATTACTTTATGGTGATTCAGACATTTGTAGATTAATATTCTAATTGTTTAATATATATATCGTTGACGATGTCACATAAATTTAGAAACAGATATACTTATTCATTATATAATATTATATATTATAATAATTTATTAAAAATCAATATAAAATATATACAAATATTTACTACACATGTATATATAATTAATGATAGAATATTCACTATTGAAAACAGATGCATACAATTCTTTTCAGATTATAACATGTATGATTAATCAAATATCTATAAGTTTAAAATATCACTTCCTATATATCTTATATTATAATTTATTTATATATATATATATAAATGACGACTATAAAATAAGTCAAATACTAAATATTTATATACATTTTATATAAGAATAATAAAATATAGTGAGGTCATTGTTTAATCATTAATTATTGCTCATATTATGTAGTGGCAAATTGATTAATTAGGAATTTATCAAGTATAAAATAAATGAAATTATAAAAATATGTGATTTTTTATTCTTGGAAATAGTATAGAATATAATATGATTTATTAATCATTTAGTATTCATATATTTACCTTAAGATATATCTATAATATCAGAGAAACTATATATATATATATATATATATTACATCATAAATAATATATCATGTCTGTCAAAGTAATATACATTACATTATATGAAAAACTAGTTATATATATATATATATTCATTAGATTAATATATTGTGCCAACAAATATATATATATAATCATCAGATTAGTATATTGTGCAAGTACAAGTACAAACATATATATTTAGAATGAATGTGGTAAATATATGTAATGATACAGGTTACGTTGATATAGGCTACATATAGTAGTTACGTATATTGAGTAATTTATTGTGTAAGAATGATTTGTTGATAACATTAATGTATTCATTAAACAATAAAGAAAAAGTCAAACACAATAGTATGGGTGTGTTTGTATGCTTTATTGCTAGTATATACTTCTTAATGAGACTATTGTAAGTTTTCAAAACATAATACATTCTTTTTTTTATGAATTTTAATATTATAAATTATTATATATATATATATATATTTGTATTTATATATACACAAAAACTACATAATATAATTATTTTATTAGAAATATAAAAAACTAAATGGTAATTATCATTTTAAAATGATTAATTTAATAATGACACTGTATATAAGTAGTATGCATACTACATACTAAATCATATGTTAACATCAGTGTGTGTATGTATTTATAGCCATTAGATGATCAAGGTTATTAATATTTCATTATTTGTGATATTATTAAAGTAAACACATTATTGTTAACATAATTTAAATTTCGAGCCACGAGATATTATGAAATAGCGCGAGATACTACGAGAAAGCGCGAGACAATGTGAGACAATAGTAACCTGTTCAGCCTTAGTGTTAAACTGAGTTTGACCCCTGACGTGAAGCAGATAATGATCGCCGGGTCCGTCTACATCGACCTCCCCTTGAGTCCAGCCCGCCTTGCCCCCATTGTAGATTACCAAACGACCTCCAAACATCGACATGAAGTGATTCGGCTCTTTACCCTGTATGACCCTTACCTGTGATGGTGGTGGTTGTTGTTGGCATTGTTGTATTATCATCGCTATGTATATAGGTATATTATATAGGTATATGTATATAGAAATACATACTATTGTTATGACGATGTTATTGTTTCACGTACTTATAAGGATACTATAAGGATACTATAATGATACTATAATGATACTATAATGATACTATAATGATACTATAATGAAGGTGGTATCTAGAGGTTCTGGGAACACATCTAAACATGAACTACAACTACACTGCATTCCGTGACACTCGCAGAGATGTGCGGGGGAAGCACTATATAGTGCTGCTATTGACAGTGATAATTTACTTTATAGTGCGAGTGCTAGAATAAGTGCGGCTGACACGTGCGAATGCAATTAAATGTTATACAAAGTGCGAGTTCTAGTTGTATAGTGCGTGGAGTTAGTGCGAGTGCGGATTAGATACAATAGTTATGCCAATACTATGAACACTATGTCATGTGATCTGTAACCAAGAGTTACAGGTGAGGTACTAAAGGAGTGACACTACAGTACACACCACACACCACATCACACATCAGACTAGGGTACGGGGTATTAACTTGTTTAGCCATTCCGTGGAGGGCATCGTCCATCTCTATAGTCTTCTTGGCAGCTACACCCTTCTCATCTTGACTAGATTTGCTGCCCTGGTAATGAAGAAGGACATGAAGGAGGACATGAAGGGGGACATGAAGTATGCGTGTCTATCATCCTGCACCAGCCACAGAGGTGAAGAGGTGTAGGTTACTGTAAGATTACTGATAGTACGATTAGTAAACTAGATCTAGGGAGATAGAAGTGAGGGAGGGAGATGGAGATAAAGGGAAGGGATATATAGAGATAGAGAGAAAGGGGGTAAGAAAGTGGAGACAGCATAAATAAAAATAAAACTATGTGTATTAAATATTTCATGTAAGATTTTCATGAATACATATATATATATGTATATTTAATTATACTACTAAATTATATTAAAAATATACTTCAATTATAACCATGACAAATAGTGTAATACATCTGTGTATCGTATATTTATGTGATAAACTTACTCCATCTTGACTAGAACTATTATTTACCTCGTGATTTAGACTAATGTTCTGTACACATGTTGACCCCGTGACCTCTGTTAGATCAGTAACAACAACAACTGCTACTAGAGGGACTAACCAGCCAAAAGTAGATAATGTACATCTCCCTGCCAGACTCCACGTATTGATACAGTATTACGTAGCTGTCTCCTGCAAACAATTGATTGTCGTACCTCTTCTCCATTATCTAAGGGGGGTGGGGTGGTACAATATAATGGGGGGGGGGGCGGTGTGGACGAGACTAAGTTATATCGAGGGGTGGGGCACACAGTACATTTAGGTGAAGGGTTCCCCCTACTCTATTGGGGGGGGTAGAGTGGGGTTTATATACAATACATTTAGATGAGGGGTAGCCCCTACTCTAATAGGCTTACACACACACACACCTTTAGTTGATAGGTCCTGCCGATACGTTCCACTCGATGAACCACTTTCTTACCCCTGCCGTCGTCCACCATACCCGTATCACGAGCTATCTGTGTGTTCTCATGCATCATCAGCGCACTGAAGTTTGTCTCTACGTTCTTAGCTGGGGGGGGCATCGAGGGTGAGGTTATACGCAGTGTACAATGGTATGGTTATACGCAGTGTATAAGGGTATGGTTATACACAGTGTATAAGGGTATGGTTATACACAGTGTATAAGGGTATGGTTATACAAAGTGTATAAGGGTATGGTTATACACAGTGTACAATATAAGGTTATATTTATGTATAGATGTACAGAACAGGGATATAGTTAT
>OZ025242.1:79397194-79459694 GCA_964019155.1 Osedax fenrisi
ACATCGGTACATGGTTATCATATGAATATGTGTATGTATATATGTATATCTATAGTTGATAATACTAAAGTATACAAAGCGTGATACTATATTGCTTACTATACTCTACAGTGTATACTATAGTGCATACTATACTCTACGCAATGTTTGTTACACATACTATAGCGAGAGTGGAAAACTAACTTCCACAACTTTAACATGGCGGAAGATTTTCGTTCAAATACCTCGTCAGACCCGGCTTTAGAAGACGGGATTATCTTGTGTTTCTCGCCCAGGGGTAGATATTCTTGGAATATCTACAGATGGAGAAGGAGGAGATGCGTATTATAGTGACAGTATTGGTAAGTTAGTGAGAGAGAGAGTACGTAATGAAGTAGGCGTGAGTAACGGTGGATTTGTTAGTGTTAGTACTGAAGGAGATATCAGTGAAGTAGTGATGCTAGTAGTAATCCTAATTAATCGTAAATAAATTAATTGTAAATATATTTTTCAAATTATATTATATATATATATACAATATTTAACATATTATATATATATATATATATACAATATTTATTAATATTAAAAAAATTCTAAAAAAAATTCACGATATTTAAGATACGGAAAAATAAATTGTTTTTGAATGATAGTTAAAAGTATATTAGTGGTGTCAGTAGTAATGTAGTGGTGTCAGTAGTAATGTAGTGGTGTCAGTGTGTCAGTCTCAATAGTAAAGTAGTATCAGGAACTGTATATGCATTAGTGTTTAAGTCGATGAGGTGTCAGATCTACTAACCTCAAGTTCGTCGTCGTGCATTAATTCCTCGTCTCCCTCTTCCACGATAACTAGATTAGCCTTACCCCTGTCATCTCGTATCCTTCTAGCATATTCCATAGACTGTAGGAACACATCGTAACATGGTAATTATGGTAGTTAAAATAGGGAATAAGTGGAATAGATAGGTGTTTAGTAAGATAAGGTAACAGGGTAAAGGGGTGAAAGGGTAAAGTGATATGAGGAATATATGAATAATAATAATACTAGTTTACGTAGACACTTAAATAATAGTAGAAACAATTATCTAAAGTGTAAAGTAGAGTGGATATGGATAAAGTTAAATGGAAGTGAATGAGATGAGGGTTTATGGGTAGGTTAGGTGCGAGTGAGGTAGCCATAGGAAGGGGGAACGGAACAAAGAGATATAAGCATTGTAGGGGTGTGAATAAGGATGAAGAATATAGGAAGGGGAGAGATGGAAGGCGTAATGTAAGAGTATGAATATTTCATCAGGATGGCTGGTCAGATTGACAGATGGATAATAACTTGATACAATGATAGTCTGTCCATCATTGCGCTTAAAACAAAAATCAAAACCTAAGGCTGCAGTTCTACAAAAGTAGAATTAGGTTTCAAGGCGGTCGACTATACTTTACATTATACATTGTAACTGAGCAATACAACTTTGTAATGTAAAGTATAGACGACCCACTTATCAAAAGTTAAGTCTACTTTTGTGGAACAGCAGCCTTAGGAGTACAGTTAAACTGACTTTGATGCGTTCGGTTCTACTGCAAGACGACCCGTTCCAGATAAACAGAATCGTGCCGATATCGAGAATGAACGAGTCGCCAGAGTTCATCTGAGACCACGAGATGTCAACCTCCTTGATGCGGGGGCAGTTCTTGCCCTTAATGTGCAGGAGGCGGGGCTTGATTGTGGTGTCGACGTGCGAGAAACCCGAGTCTATTCCTCCGTGCATGTATCTGGAGGGAGGTGGGGAGGTAGAGGTAATGATAATAAGAGAGCAAAGGTGAGAAATAGATATTAGAAGGGAAATAGATTACAAATAATATCAGAAATAATGCATATATATGATAGTAGTGGGTGGCAGGGGGTAACTAGTGGGGTTGATGGTGAGCTATTGTAGGAAGGAGGTTAGATGGAGATATTAGAAGATATCAGTAGGGAAACAGATTACTAAATATGACTTAGTATTACTAAATATCAGCAGTATTGACTTAATTCTGATCGCCCATGAGTAGCCATATGGAATAAATACAGTACCGTTAGCCAGTTACATGGTGTGAGTGAGAGTGAGACAAAGATAGTAGAAACAAACTTTATTCCTCCCTTCTTCTTGAAGTAGTTGAGGAAGACCTTACTTTCGGAGCCCTGCATCTCTCGGTACTGAACAGGGCTGCCCCCTAGTGTGTCATCCAGCTCTATGGCTTTCAGAGCGGCGGTACCACTTTCATCCTATAGTGCAGTGTGTGTGTTAATAGAGAGGGTTAGGGGTTATAGTATTGCTGCAGGGAGGGCTAAGAGCTAGCTTGCCAAGCGAGGCAACACCATATTCATCCTATAGTACAATGTGTGAGTGTGTGTGTGTTAATAGAGAGGGTTAGGGGTTATAATACTGCTGTAGGGAGGCCTAAAAGATAGCTTGCCAAGCGAGGAGTGATAGGTAGTATACTTGTGGGAGAATACTTTACATAGTGTATATTAAGCATGAAATAAGCATGACTATGTAAATAGTGGTCTTATGAATAATTATTCATTAGATATTGATATAATGATATTACATATCGTTAAACTGCCTGTAATCTATTTATGTATGCATTGACCACATACTATTCAATTCATTTAATGAATCACTAATCACTAGACTTATAGAATATTATAATTTTATACATTAATAATCAACGCGTGTTACTTATAAATATGTCACTTTTGATCCATTATTCTTTTAATTTCATGCAATATTTATAATTGTTTACTTTTTACATTTTCAACCTTTTATAAGTTAACTATCTATATTGAAAATGTTCGATGGTTATAACAATATAAAATTATAGAACTTTGACAGTATTTATATATATATATATCAGTAGACTCTCGATATAAGGTACCAGAGGATGCATATTCTTGCATAAATAGTGTATTCTAATATGTGAATAAGATAAGTGATATTTAAAGTTTCTAATATGCTTTTAGGACATTATTAACACATATTTAAATAATCTACTGGTGATTTTCTAATTGTTTTCATATACAAAATATAATATATATATATATATATATACATATATAAATATTAATATGTGAATACAGATATTTGTGTATCTAAATGATTCCCAATCGGCATATTATTTAATTAAATTTATAATAATCAAATTTACTTTTAATAGATCCAACAATGAATGAATATAAATGTACCTGTGAAGATTTTTCTCCAATCCAAAAATGAACTGCGATATTTCCTCTTGCTTTATTAATCTATAAATTATTTGAAATAGTTAAGGTAATAGTAATAGTTAAGGTAATAATAGCAGTGGTAGTGGCAGTGGCAGTGGCAGTAGTAGTAGTAGTAGTAGTAGTAGTAGTAGTAGTAGTAGTAGTAGTAGTAGTAGTAGTAGTAGTAGTAGTAGTAGTAGTAGTAGTAGTAGTAGTAGTAGTAGTAGTAGTAGTAGTAGTAGTAGTAGTAGTAGTAGTAGTAGTAGTAGTAGTAGTAGTAGTAGTAGTAGTAGTAGTAGTAGTAGTAGTAGTAGTAGTAGTAGTAGTAGTAGTAGTAGTAGTAGTAGTAGTAGTAGTAGTAGTAGTAGTAGTAGTAGTAGTACCAGCTACTATACTAACAGACAGTAGCAGATATGAGTCCCCGTCGAAGAAGTTTCCATGTTTATCTTTAGGAACTGTGACTACAGTGAAGTTCTAGTGATGGCATAAGGTCATAGTTAATCATATGTGTGTGTGTGTATGTGTATGTATGTGTGTGTGTTGTTAGTACACAATATCATATTTCCTGCGAACACGCGTCACAAAGTAGCACACTAGTTCATAGTGTGTTTATAGTATACCTACACTATGTGTATTAGTAATTGTAGTAGTAGTAGTTTAATCAATTATATTAACTTATTAATAACTTATAATTAGTCGAATAACTAAAGAGTTATTAATTACTATTGAATAATTTATGAATATCCAATCAACTAACTAAATGAATAACTTATTAATAAAATTGAATAACTAATACATAACTTATTAATATGTAATATATATAACCAATAACTAATACATTAATATATAATATATAGCCAATAACTAATCGAATGACTACAGTAATAACCTCGATGCGCCAAACGTAGAAAGCATCCACATTGCGGTCAATGCCTTTAAAACTTCCGTCTGTGTTGTTGGAGGGCATCGCGATCTGTAACAATTAAAACTGTAATTACATAACGACGTGTTGATTACTCGCGCGCACATTATACTGAAACGGTAGACGCGGTCCGCGCAGTGGTGGTACTTGTAGTGGTGCTTGTAGTGGCGCTTGTTTACGGGGGGGGGGGGGTATTTACATATGTCGTACATACTCGTGTTGTAATTATAATCCCCAGCCAGCACCCGGCCTAAAAGTACCCGCAAGAGGGTTAAATAGATTGAATATAAAGTGGCGCTAATACGAATCGATGAATGCACATTCCGTTGATGATATCTCATCGCCACAGAGAATAAACGTAGCAAACCTATAAACACAATCTATTGTTCGCTTGTTAGTCTACTATATTACGTTTACGCTATCACTTTATAAGCAATAACGTGGTTATATATATATATATATTCAAATATCTTTATATGCAATTTATTTTTATAGCTGTATAGTTGTATAAATATCATATTAACATATATATATATATATATATATATTTATATATATATATATATATATATATACATATATACGATATGTTTATCATGTAGTTATAAGAAAACAATATAACATCTACCCGTGTACCCCAATACTATTGATGCTCAAACATCAACACAATGTACCTAGACATCACTGTCGCAATGTGATTACTTGTCCGATGTTATCAGTTGTAACGACTGTGTAAAGGTGCTAGGACATCGACCTAATGTTAGTGAGAGAGAGAGAGAGAGAGAGAGAGAGAGAGAGAGAGAGAGAGAGAGTGAGAGATAGAGAGAGAGAGAGAGTGAGAGAGAGATCAATAGCCTAAAGATACCACACAACAATAGGTGCTACTGGTCTGTGGTTTTGTTCAGTCGCTCGCCCATTACAGCTGCGATACTACTAAACACATGTATTAGCCCATCTTAATGTGATTAGACAAAGTTACAATACACCCTTATGTAGTTATGTGATTATAATGCGATATACAATCAGTATATGTATACTAGATAAAGGTCAAATTAGAAATGAATAATATATATATATATATATTAAAGAGTGTACATTTAAAACAATGTGTATATGAATGTACCGCTATAGAAATAGGTAAACTGTAATAGTATCCTAAATATAATAACAAGCTTAGTATAAGCTAAACATAGCTTCTGGGTATCCCTCCGATTATCATAGCCAATATTCGGTAAATAAATTCATTCATTTAACATAATCTGAGTCGTATAGATAATATAAAGATGACACTATATGTAGATAATGTACATGTATTCTTCCGTAATACAATATGTCATGTATTCGTTCACCGCATACTATGTAGTACATACTTTTATAGCTATTGTACTATTGTACTAACATTCAGGTATTCATATGAATATATATATATATATTGTAAATAACGGACATTACAATTATCGAGGCACTATATCAATGTTTCTGATGATGATCAATGAACTTAAATGCAAGTATACACAGGCTATTCCTGTAGTATTCATTCACTTAACTCAATATTGATCATAATAACGTAACGTATGTGACATGCACAGTTATCAAATAGTTAAACCAAAGCCCTTTGGTTAAACTAAGCACAAATTCTTCAAGAGATCAACTTGAAAATATCGGTATCATACATTACATTAGTGTGGAAATGTTAAATTTAAAGTTAAATTATTCGATTATACAAATAGGTTAAATTAGAAAATAATAATAATTACAATGAAAATCATAATGAAAGAGTAATAACATAGCTGATTAAGATCAAATGAAATCGCTGACTTCGCAAATAAAATGAATCGAAAACATTATTTTAGTATGATTTACATTACATCTTTATTAATTTTATAAAATAATTCATAATAGCAATAGAAATAAGCAATATTAATTTGTTAATATTAACTACTATATATATATATATAGGATGATATATAGGATGACTAATAATAAAACAGTAAAATTAGATAATGATATCATTTAAAATTAAATTATAATCAAATACGAATCCCATTATTGCATGTCTAAAACTAAGATATATGATACTATTGATAAGTAATGTTTTCTATAGATAAATATATATAAATATATATATTTATGTGTGGCTCAGTGGCTAAGGCGTCAGACACACAAGCAGTAGGACACTGGTTCGACCCTCGTCCGGACCATTAATTAATTTTATAAAATGGGTCTTAAAATATTATTTAGAAGTGATCTTATATAATTGTGTATAAATAAATGATCGGCTCTCGTTAAAACCATTGATGCCTTAACATGAGAGCGGCTTCGAAGGGACATTAGAGCCATATATGGTTATAAGTGAAAACTTCATCTAAGTTCCTGGATGGGATGAAAGGACTCCACCAAATAAAATTAACAATAACAATAACAATATATATATATATATATATATATATATATATATATATATATATATTATATAATTATATAATTATCAATGTTAATAACTAAACAAGTTATCATCATTATCTTCGATTAAGTAATCTTTGATAAAGTACAGTATATACTATTTAAGTTAATAATAACATATTGGTATTACAATACAACCGATAGTATGTGTATATTATTCACATATATGTATTACACATATACTATACAATGTATAGTATACATGTGTTATACACATGTATTACACGTATATAGTTTGGTGATCTATAATGTATTTATTTGATACAATAAAAGAGTGATCTCAATGATGATGATGATAAACGATATACCACTATCTATTCCACTTTTAAATATGGAAGATACTTGATATATAAAACTCTAATTTATATATATATACAATTATTGTTGTTATAAGTATGAATATTATATAATATAATGTTAAATATTGCATTCGACGTGATCTTATACTACAAATGTGGAATAATAATACTTATCATTTCTGTAGGTTAATTTGTATTGAATGCAATATTTCAAGAGATTGATAAATCTATAGTTACTATGTCTAGTTAGGGTAACGATATTATGTGCGGGTACCATTCATTTCGTACGAAGTCAATTAATATGGTACAGTATAAACATATCAAGTTGATTTTTGTTATGATACAAAATGTCCGGTATTCATCTATAATATGTATCAAGAGTATCGGAGTGTGTAACCATGTTAAAAATGATGGTTGGCAACGGTTATGTTTCACAATAGAGAGACAACTTACTCTGATAATACGATATACAGTGTGAACAGGATCATCTCTATACGCGGGTGATACTTATTGAAGTATTCGGTGTACTAGAGAAATACATGGATTTAGGTGTAAACTTATTAATATTGTGAATAATCTTTAAAGTTCCGATTCTAAAAAGTATGAAATATACTATTGTTAATAGGTTATTGTGAACACTACACGACATAGTTGAAGGTAGTACAACTACTAAGTAAGCAATATTAATATGAATCATACTATATACTAAATATAACTGAAAATAATTATGCTTACTATTTTATTGTTCAAAAAAATTAATTCATATTATTTTTTTATATATTATTTATATATATTATATATGATATTTTAATGTATAGCACATATACTATGTTACATGGAATGCATAATATATAATATTATAAATAAACCCCAATATTATATTGAATATACTAATATTATACATATTATTATGATAAATATTATCATAATAATTATCATAATTATTATGTACATAATGTTATTATCATACAATATTATATTATATAGTATATAATATCAATGAATATATACATATTCAATATGTATATAATATAATATTGTATGATAATAATTGTACATAATAATTATGATAATCATTATCATAATGATTATGATAATGATTATCATAATGATTATGTATTACATACACTTACTTATTTATTATTATTATAATATTAATAATATATTTAATAGTATATATATAAGTGTATGTATAATTTATTTATAATATCAATGAATATATACATATTGTATTGTAAAAATTATATAATATCAAAGTAAAACAAATTAGTTAAATAATGATTAGTTTAAATAAACATAAATAACATAATTGTTTACTCATGCGGAACAGTAAACTTATTTGTACAAAAATATGAAAATGAATAACTTATCAACATTTCTTTATATTATTATAAAGTAGAGCTATTTATTATTTGTATTATTATATATATTCTATGCATTGTAATACATATAAGTACTTACTTGTTACCGTATTTAAAATGTTTGTATAAAAATAAAACATTTAATATTTAAATGAATGAAATAATTATTTAGTACTACTGATATCGCCACCTATCGCAATTTATAACTAATAGTGATTCATTATTTGAATCATCGTAGAATTGTTATTTTGAATGAATCATAATACTATTTGTATAATATAAATTCTATTATTTGTAAATATATGTTATATTATATATAACTTATATATTATATATATATATATATGTTATATACTATCTATCTACAATATCTATATAAATAATACATATATAGCATACTTTATCTATACATGTGGCGCATTACAATTATGATAAATAGTTGTTGTATTCCTAGATTATTAATTATTACACACACATGCGCTAACTTCCTAGGTTACACACATATTCACGATGCATGACTCACGATTCATGAGTCATATCACATGACTCATATTTCATCATATGTCGGCGATACTAAAATAAAAGTCCTTGGGCTTCGCTAATATCACGTTTAAATAGGCTACATATAGGCATTACATTTGCACTGCCTGATATCGAAGATATTTATAACGATATATGCTTCGCAAACACACCCAGAAAACAGTAATAGCAGCATAATAGCAGCATAACAGCATATGTAATGGCCTCAAATGTTTACATTGTGCTATTATAATAATAGCAGCATAATAGCAGCATAATATACTTTTAAAATTAATAGCAGCATACTATTAGCATAATAGACTTTAAATAGTAGCATAACAGCAACATAATATCATAACAAATGAATAGCAGCATTATAGACATTTAATATCAGCATAATAGCACAATGTAACATTTGAGGCTATTACATATGCTGTTATGCTGCTATTATGCTGCTATTACTGTTTGCTGGGCTCTCCTGTTATGTTTGTGCGAATATTTCAACGTCTTAAGTTTCAACGTTTTCCCATCACTAATGTAGAATATAGCTGGTAGGACATAGGGTAGTACATACCTATATTTAATGTTAAGTTGCTATTTTGTAATAGATGGGACGAGCAGGACGAAGGCTCTACATGTAGTCCTACCTCCATGTAACGTGTAGGGTCTATCATAGAGCTAGAGAGAGGTCTATCCCTTTCTATGGGTTCTATACAGAAGGGTATGTATCACACGACAACTATAAACATACTGATATACACTAACATCTTAAACTACATGTATTGTACAATGTACACTGTAAAATGTACAATGTACATTGTAGGGTAGTATAAACCTACAGTGTACATTAGGGATGTAAATGATGCTCAAATCTAAAGCATGATGCAGTCTCAGTCTCGGTTACCCAAAGCATCGATGCAGTCTCAGTCTCGGTCACCTAAAGCATGATGTAGTCTCAGTCTCGGTTACCCAAAGCATCGATGCAGTCTCAATATCAATACCTAAAGCATCGATTCAGTCTCAGTGTAAATAACAATAGCATCGTTTAAGTCTCAGAATGGGTTACCTAAAGTATCGATGTAGTATCAGTCTCTATAAAATGCATTGCTATTAACTCATGCTTATAAAAGGCATAATTCGAGTGTTAGTCTCAGTTTTCATAAGCTCAATATAGTTTCAGTGTCAGTTACCATCTGCAGAATCATTGTTTTGTATATCAAACGAAAATAATTTCATTACAATACAAACTATCAGATAAATATCATAAATAACTACCAGGAGTGTTAATTGATAAGAATCTTAATATTTGTTCATAACATTGAACTAATGCGACAACAACACCTACTATCAATTAATTTCCCCATTATTTATAAATTACTGGTAACTACATATTTTTCATATCACCACAAGACATCAACATACCTCACGAAATTAATAAAGCCATATTCAAGTCTGAGAGTACAGAGAACACATAATGAACATCAAATTAAAAATATATTAATATTATAAACAAAAGAGCCACCTATAATACATATAATTAATATTATGTCACATGAAATAGGAAACATTAATACAAATATGGATAAATATATACAAATTATGTTTAAAATATAACTTCCAAAAAGCATCATTTTGGCTCGATTATGTTTTGTAAGAGTTTCAGCTCGGCTCGGGATCGTTTGACTAGAGTCTCGGCTCGTTTGACTAAAGTCTAGGCTCAGCTTGGGCTCGTTTAGCTACAGTCTCGGTTCGGCTCGGGCTCGTTTGGCTAGAGTCTCGGCTCGGCATGGGCTCGTTTTTTATCCGAAAATGAAAGTCTGGGCTCGGCATCAAAAGCTCGGCATCATTTACATCCCTAGTGTACACACACATACACATACACATACACACACATACACCCAAACACACAAACATAAACACACACACACACACAAATATATATATATACATATTGTATACATTTATCATTCTATTGTATATATACAACACGTACATATGTATAATAACCTATATGCTCTATATGGGCGCCGGAACGGGGGTGGTTTGGGTTGCAACCCTCGCCTGGCAAAATAAGGGAGGGGTTTTGATATCTAAAACCCCACTGCAATGTAGGTAAAATTAAGAATATTCTAGATATGTGCATTATATGATTCATATGTTGTTAATTAACTCAGTATAATTATAATTATATGTTTTAACATTTAAAATAAATAATAATTTGTACTCTGTTATATGTTGCAAGATATATTTTAAAATAATTACAGTCTATATAGAGTCTATAAGAATATATATTCTATAGTATTTAGTTGATAAATTATACTTCTTTCTTAAAACCCCTCCTGGGAAAATATAGTTCCTGCGGCTATAATGCTCTCAACAACATCTTCCCTAGCAGCACTATACTGCAGCGACACTGCATCACTACAGTTCTATATCCTATCTTTCTACATTGTGTATAACATATTAATATTTATATTACTTTAATTACAAATTGTTACTATATATATACAGTCAACTCCCGATAAGTCGGACTCGCAAGGGACCGGGAAAAGTATCCGACTTAGCGAGATTTCCGACTTATCCGAGATTAATAATATCATGCAAATAAGAATTGAGATGCGCAGCGTGAATTAAAGGGTTACCGATATATGGAATTATGCAACAATCAACAACATACAATGTTGTATTCAATAATATTACTTACTAAAATTATAATATTCATTATTTAAAGTAAACATTTCTGACAATTTATAAAAAGTCCGACTTATCCAGTATACAAACCATAAAAATGACTATAATATGTGTCCGACTTATAGAAAAGTCCGACTTATCCAATCCAACTTATCCGACTTATCCGATTAATTTAACATGGAACTAGATACAAATCCAACCAAACCAACTAAACGTGTCCGACTTATCTAGAAGTCCGACTTTTCCGTAGTCCGACTTACCGACAGTTGACTGTATATTGTTATTGTTGTTGATGTTATTGTTATTTTATGGATCCTTAAATAATGTAATCCCATATAGTACCTGGATATCCAGTAACTTATAAGTTAAAGTTTTCACTTATAACCATATATGGCACTAATGCCCCTTCGAATCCGCTCTCATGTTAAGGCATCCGTGGTTTTAACCTGAGCCGATCATTTTCTTATTCACAATTATATAAGATCACTTCTAAATATACGTGTAATACCTATAGATTATATATGTTAAAGGTCCGGACGGGGCTCGAACCCGCGTTGTACCTACGTCACAGGTCTGACGTCATACTAGCTGTGTGTCTGACGTCATAACCACTTCAGCCACACACGCAGTTTATAAATATGTATCAAGGTAATGCTAATGATTCATTAACAATAGATACTAATTATACATTATATTTATAACTATATTTTTATAGCAATACGTTTTAAATTAACTACCTATATTTGTACTTATACATATAGGTATACCTATATATACCTATACCTATATATATATATATATATATATATATATATATATATATATATATATATATATATAACCTAAGAGTATCTATGTTGACAAGATTTCTTTTTATATTATTATTATTATTATTTAAATTAGTTATCGACTCAATAACATGTAGATATCTTGTTGCGTCATATAAACAAAAGTAAATAAATAACAAAAAACAAAACTAATAAACAACAACAATGTTCTTAAAGTTCAAAGTAATAGTTTCCTCAACTGTAGGCGTCCGCAGCGTTAAAAGTAATCAAGTTATTAATACGTCTAATATCAACTGGTAAAGCATGCCATGATTTAGGTACAGCGATAGCAACAACGGTGTCACAATATATGCGCTGACACTGACACTGACACGCTCTACATCATTATATATGTCCAACGTGCTATTAGGTATAATATTTAGAATTACAGGATGATTTACAGAGGAATAACGGAAGGGTATTTGTGGACACTTGGGTCCCACGTTGTGGGTTACCATACTAAGGGTATACCCATATACACCGTATAGGTATAGTATACATAATATGGTCTATATAGTACAGTATACTGTAGTACTATAGTATTACAGTGTAGGATTAGGCAATACCTAGGTATTACACCAGTGTTGCATAATAGTTCGAGGCATCAATTGATTGCGGTATACCGCGTGGATATGTGTTTTATGATGTCTATAGATAACTATAGTTAGTATGTGAAATACCATCATATATATATATATCATCATATATATATATATACATATATATATATATATATATATATATATATATATATATATATATATATATATATATATATATATATATTATAATGTATAATAATGTATACCCAACATCTTATTGTTATAATAATAATTATAATTATCGTGATGTAACAATAATATGTACGTCGTACACTGCACATACATATAGGGTGTACAGTGTACACTGTACACTGTACAGTATACACCCTATAGGGTAAGAGTATTTAACCCACCAGGGCATCATACCTATTATCTACCCGATCTACAACACCTATTACACGTAGCAACAGAAAATCGTAGTGAACATGTTTTCGTATTTCTCTCTAGTAACATTTCGCTGTTAATTATAGATATGGGCGATAATGGAACACATAATTAACAACGTGGTTACATACTAAGGACGGCATGTCCTTTAGTAATATATATGTTTACTTTTATTTTGTTGAACCTCTAGAAATAATCGATTCGCAGAATATTTGAAATAGGTATATATAGGTATATAATATGTATATATATATATATACATATAAATATCAAAGATTTTCCAAAGGAAATATATTGCACTCCCTATCTATCTCTAGTACCTTTAAAAATGTAAATTTAAAATGAATCTGACCATTAACACTAGATGGCGAAATAGTATATGAAATATTATAACATGTGATATTTTAATTAAGAAATTAAGAAATTACTATACATATAGCACATTCTTAATATCTGACTAATACCGCTAGATGGCCATATCGAATTATTAGGTTACACAAATATACACAAGTGCAATATCTTTCCTTTGGAAAATCTTTGTACATATACTATACTATACTTATATATATATATACTATACTTATATACCTATACTATAGTATACCATATATTACACTACAATAATATAATTATAGTTATATTATACCTAATCCGATTGTAATTATATACCTATTTATATTCAAATTGGAATATATTATAATATACGGTTTAAATAGCCGGTTGAGAATCAAAACAATCTCAAGGTATTAACAAAACAGCCTGAACGCAGAGGTGTGTTTATATGTTCCGACACGCTTCCGACACGCCTCTAATACGCCCACATTCCATACACAAGATATATTTCGAGGATATCAGATACATATCGGTGTGTCAGCTGTCTCTCCTCGGATTTCAATAACGTAATGAGTCACCCGTTATGAATCATAACCTCAAGCTATACATGCATTCCTATAGTGTAGGAAATGTAACGTATGCTCTGATATAGGAACTTATCCTATAAGATATAAGATATAAGATATAAATATAAGATATATATAAGATATCATAACAGTACGTATATATAAGATATAATAATAATACTAATATAAAGGTTTATTGACTCAGTTGAAAACGATGGACGTTTATATGCGTCAAGTTGACATAATAAAACAAATAAATAATTACACGAATAATAATAAATTTAAAAAGAAGAAATTATAATGATTATAACATAGGAATATAGTCGACATTTAAAAGTAATAAAATATGCTATGGTCCGTAATTCATCGGGAAGACTGTTCCAGTACTTCGGAGCAGCAACCGTGAAAGCAGCATCTGCATATATAGATGAGACAAGCGGCACAGAGAGTTTCATCAGCTCACACACATATATATATATATATATATACATTATATGTAATGCGATTTAATTTAATTTAATTTAATTTAGTTTATATTAAAGATCCAATGTCTCAGAGAAATCGTCACAATAAAGACAACATGGAATAACATCAACGATGTAACGAAACATCATCATACACCTAATACGACACAATTGTGCACTTAAGTAATGATACGATAAGGCAAATAGTACACTACATTAATGGTAATATAGAGATAAGAGATAAGAGATAGGAGATGATAACACAAATTAATGATTAGCAAGTGATTTAAATAAGGAGTGAATTCGTAGAGCGTAGATTATATGGTAATGTATCGCACAGGGGGCCGACCCAAGGAGCTGCTATGTGTCATTCACGCATATTGGCAGATGTGATGGGTGGTGGTACACTTGGAAGGTATAGGCAAGACCTCATATAACATATAACCTCCTATAACCACCTATAACCACCGAGGTTATAGGAGGTCTTGGTATTGGCCTATACAATGTAAGAAGTAGGTTCTAAGAACTGGTAGAACGGAGAGAGATTACGATTAGAAATTACGTAAACTCGTTAGTGTGGTGTGGTGTGGTGTGGTGTGGTGTGGTGTGATGTGGTGTGATGTGGTGTGATGTGGTGTGGTGTGGTGTGGTGTGGTGTGGTGTGGTGTGATGTGGTGTGGTGTGATGTGGTGTGGTGTGGTGTGGTGTGATGTGGTGTGGTGTGGTGTGGTGTGGTGTGGTGTTGTGTGGTGTGGTGTGGTGTTGTATGGTGTGGTGTGATGTGGTGTGATGTGGTGTGGTGTGATGTGGTGTGGTGTGGTGTGATGTGGTGTGGTGTGGTGTGGTGTGATGTGGTGTGATGTGGTGTGATGTGATGTGGTGTGGTGTGGTGTGGTGTGGTGTGGTGTGGTGTGGTGTGGTGTGGTGTGGTGTGGTGTTGTATGGTGTGGTGTGGTGTGATGTGGTGTGGTGTGGTGTGGTGTGGTGTGGTGTGGTGTGATGTGATGTGGTGTGATGTGGTGTTGTGGTGAAGAGTGTTGCGAGATGTAATGTTAGCGATACGAAGTGGATGCGATATTTAATTGGTAGCCTACCGATTGTCATAGCGAAGTTAATCTCTTCAGAAGGTTGGAGATAGGTTTACAGCAAGCGAAATACTCTAAAATTAACGCATTCCGACTATTTATAAATATTTAATTTGTTAATTAGGTATAGAGTAGTATTTTACAGTAATTAAAAGAGGTGAACGATCTATTGCCATTATTAGTAACCGCTATTGACACTATAGTATGCCTATAGGTTACGCTGTAGTATCAACAATGCGATACTATAGTGATGGGAATAGATCTTTCAGGCCTCGTCTTTCACCCCCATTATAATAGCGGCTTACTTTGAGGAAGGGTCGCACACCTCTACCGCGAATAGTGCTGACACGGCATTATCTCGTTACCGGTAACGTATAACCCGTAATCACACGCGCACACGCACGCACACACACACGCACATACGCACACACACACGCACACACACACACACGCACACGCACACGGTACTACGGTGACCTATACGCGCGATGATACGGCGGTTATTCGGAACCGGGTAATTAGGGGTTATTATAAAGTGACCGCAGCGATATATGACTGTTGCATACCTATATTGCGAAATAGATTATACTTTATACGAATATACTCGTATATTATAGTACGTATATAGTATACTATTAATATAAATACTATAGTAGGTATATATATATATAATATGAATATATATATAATTTATATATGAATAATGATATCTACCTATTAGGAAATCTCGACATACATTACTTCGAAAGTTGTCCCGTATTATTTGTTTAGATTTCCGAAATAACCGTGTTACTGATTACTGCCTACTACCACCACATATCATATACTAGGTATACTATATTAGCTATTTACTATTCATAACCATACTATAGTATACTATATACAGTACTATATATAGTGTAGGCATGACTCGTAGTCATTGAATCATGCCTTATATCTCATAAGCGAAGTTTACTACTGATTGACAGTCTTCTATATACCGCTACCCCCGGTAAACCGCCACACACAAATACGTGCTTAACTGGATACAATGCCACCCCGTATATACCGCCAATCGTACCCACACGGTGGCGTCGAACCGAGGGAGTGCCTTATTCTCGCCTATTCCAATTGTATACAATATATGTAGGTTTCATTTCTATACATATTATTTCTCATTACATTTCCTATTAATTGCCCATAATATTGAACAATCAATTTCCAGTGTAATTGCTCACGGAATGCACATTATATATCATGCCTATAAACACATTTCCTATCGGCGTAGAGATATTATGTCAATAGGATTTAAGTATATAGGTATATATAACCTATAGATTAACAAATACATGGTAATAAAGGTTTATATTTCAATGTATACATTTTCTGCATTAATGAATTAAGTAAGGTCATTTTCTTTATTTCCTATGTAATATATTACGAGTTAAGGGTGTACAGTGTACAGTGTACACTGTACAGTGTATAGTGTACACATTATAGTGCTTCCTATGTGTGGGTACCCCTTTAGGGTTACTATACTGTACATATATTTAAATATGTGTATAAGCCTACATATAATGGGTTGTATATACACACTATACTACACTAATACATACACTAATAGGAAGTTCCTATAGGATAATATATTATAAATATATATTATATATAATATATATAAACTAATATATTAGGAACTAATACTAGTACACTAATAATCCGATAGGATTGTATATAGTCTATATATATATATATATATATATATATACACTTAGCATTATAATTAATGTATTCGGATTAATGTTGTTATGATTACAGTTTTCAAAATTCCTATAGAAATTTATAATATAGTTATATAGTTAATTATATATACTTATATAGTTAATTATATACACACCTATATAGTTAATTTACTATAGTTAATTCGTATAGTTATATAAAGCTCTTTGGCTCTATAGGGATTATGTTATATATAATATGTAGAACACTACATAGTTTACTTGAAGCATATTTCCTATACAGAATACACACTTATATAACTATATTGCAAGTGTTAGCCATATAGACATTATACTGTACAGTAACCCATGTATGGGTTACCCCTGTAGTAACCCATGTATGGGTTACCCCTGTAGTAACCCATGGGGTCTAAAGCACTTCATTTATATATTCATCGGAATGGGGTAAGGCAGATCTAGGAATGTGTTAAGAGGGGGAATATATGACTGAATGTATTTAAAGAATGTAATGTATTCGTTTTTTGTAACGTACCACAGTACCACAGTCCCACAGTCCCACTTGAGTTTACATGTATAAGCATACAGGTGGGACTGTGGTACGTCAGTGTGTTTTTTGTAACATACCAACGTACCAACGTACCACAGTCCCACAGTCCCACAGTACCACTTGTTAAATTCGCGCGCGAGTTAAATTCGCGGGCGTTTCAGATGGTTCATTGGAAACATCAATATAAATAAACGTTCCCTATATCTATATCGAGGATGGTACTGTGGTACTGTGGTACTGTGGTACTGTGGGACTGTGGTACTGTGGTATGGGACTTTAAAAAGTAGTACCACAGTCCCACTTGAGTTTACATGTATAAGCATACAGGTGGTACTGTGGTACGTTACAAAAAACGCACCCTAAGACGAAACATCAGATCTCGCACGTAGTAAACAATACATTGCACTGCGTCGGAGGGGCGGAACGTACCGGGTGCGGCAGCTTACCCCTTACACCCTACGGGTCCGCCCTTCAGACGGGGGTATACACACTCATATCGAGGTCACGCGTGTTATTGCGTTACGCGAGTGCAACGAAGCGTGACGACACGTGGTATTATAACAGCCACGCCCCCTCCGTATAGTACCTATGTATACTCGTGGGTGTGTGTATGTAGGTGTGTGTAGGTATGTAGGTGTGTGTGTATGTAGGTATGTGTATGTATGTGTATGTATGTAGGTGTGTATATTATAAAGCTGAGTTCACACCAAGAATCCGTTAAGCTACATTCTGGCTACATTCTAAGTATGTTACTTCTAATTGCTAGAAGTAAATAAAAAGTTAATTAGTTGTTTTCAAATAAATATACCAATATAATATAAAATAATATATATATATATATATATATATATATATATATATATTATGTGTGTGTGTGTGTGTGGGTATGTGTGTGTGTATTTGTGTGCATACAAGTGCATATTTATTAAATACGAACAATAATCAATTAGTCTATAGACAATAACATATATGTTATTATATATAACAATAGACCTACTATAATACAATAGAGCTAGATCGGTTAGCTCTATGTATAATAACACGATTATATACGTTTTACGAAGTGAAATCTATGTTTTAAAAATGTTATATAATATATTATATATCCTACATTTAGTTAACTTAATTTCCCTTATTAAATTATAGGTTTCCTAGTATTGCAATATTTCATCACACTATATTCACACCTTGCGCATTGTAATACTTTCACATATACATATATGTTATATATATTATAATAACATATTACATATATATTTATAGTATTATATATTAGTTATATAAAGATACATTTACCAGCATTCAAGTGTATAGTAAGTAGGACTCTTTGCAGTAATTACCCTCCTTGGGTCAAAGCCCCAGTTTGCGGTCAGTTTGCTATTCTAATAATTATAATTAGGACAGCTGAAATGAAAATATAATTGTCAGTCCTATTAAAAATAATAATATAAGGATATACCAATGTATATATATATATATATATATATATATATATATATATACAAAACTAAGTAGATCCATTGCTATTATAAATAAAATAAAACATAAACTACCTTTACAAAATCGTATACAAATATATTTTTTGAAAGTCATCTAAATTATTGTTCATCTATTTGGGGTAGTACATTTTTGTCTAATATTCAACCAATTATTATATTGCAAAATAGGGTAATAAAAAATTTGTTTTTTTCTTTTAATGTAGATATAGATACAATTTATAAAAAATTCAATCTTTTAAAATTTCAAGATATTATAAAGATTAATATCTTAAAATATATAAATAGATATATGACTAAATCTTTGCCTATAATTTTACAATATCTTTTTACACAAAATTCAAATATTTATAAGCCTTTATCTAAAAAATTGGTTTTACCCAAAATTAGAACACATAGAAAATCGTTTTGCCTTACTAACAAAGCTCCTGAGATATGGAATGCATTACCAGCTTCTTTTCACAAATTAATGAATAAAAAAACTTTTAAAACAAATATTAAATTATTTATTACCTCTTCGTATTAGTTAACTTTTTATATTTTTTATTGTGTTTAGTTTCTTTATCTTTTTCTCTTTCATTATTATATTTTTTACATATTTTATGCATTTATTTCATTTGTTTTATATATTTTTCTTCTTTTAATATACATTTATTTTATTTATATATACTTTTATTATTTATTATATTTTATTTTGTATTTAACTGAAAATGATGACCTCTCCTTGATAACAATATTCAAGTATATTCTTACTTATTTATTCAGCACGATTTTCATTTACACGAATCACATTTACAAATCAAATAAGTTTAATAATATATACAATAGTATATATATATATACAAAATTATAGTTCTAATGATATACAAAATTGAAATTTTAAAATAAGTTATTGTCATTTTATAATTTACTAATATTTTTTTTATTTTTTATTCTTGTAATGCTGTTATCAAGTTGAGTGGGAAAATACCTAGTCAAGCTTTGCTTTTGTATTTTCCTGAGTGTTTACACTCTATCTGATTCACATATACACAGTGAAAGCCGCTTACATCGACGTGGTTGTGTAAGATTAGAAAATGTCGATATAGGCGGATTGTCGACATCGACAATATAATTTATTTAGGTATAATTTATATATAAATATATAAATTATATATATATATAAGTATATATATATATATATATATATATATATATATATATATATATATATATATATATATATATATATATATATATATATATATACATTGAAAGCGGTATTACATTATTAATACTATTCTACAGTCATACACAATTACCTAGAACCTAACACCACTAACACTATCTTACTCGTGACAACCTAGCACTATAGTAGTGATGTACTATAGTACTATAGCTATATATTACAGTAGCTATACAGTAGGTGATGATTCGAAAGAAGACTGAGCTGACGTAGGAACAGGACACTGAACGAAGAGGTGGAATATAATTATACGATGATTATTGAAGGAACATAATCTACCGCAGTTAATATATTATAATAACCATGATCAACCGCAGTTAATAATAACCATGATCAACTGCAGTTAATAATAACCATTATGAACTGTAGTTAATAATAACGCAGTAATTTATGTATATTACATTAATATATTATTATTTGATGATGATGTCATTATTAATGATTTCCTGCAGGAGCGAAGGGGCACACGATGTAGAGGCCTGTGCGATGCTATTTTAGTGATTCATAAATCATCATCAACATCGGGGTGTATTTGGGACTCAAAATGGAGTAATGTGTATATGACTACTGTCACCCTTTAAACATAGGGGTTAGTCACTACACAACAGTTACGGTCCGAAAACCCTTTTGCTTTGGCTCCTCGCGCCACACCCTGGTAACCACTTCGGCAAGTGGGTTAAACTTGCAAGAGGGGACTAAGCGAGGAGATAGGCGCCATATAGTCTAAAAGCTTACAGAAAGAATCAACATGACAATACAAACACAATGCTTATTGCCGGATCGGTCGTGGACCGGACTAACAAAGACCGCGCTATCCATCGGTGCTAACCAGGATGGTAGTGTTAAACTAGCTACTGGAAGAGCAAAACAATTAAAAAAACAAGTTAAAACTACCAGATACAATAACAACTATATGACGTGGAATGTGGTACATTAAGAAGATGCGGCAAAATTCATGAACTCACCAATGAACTTGATCGTTATCAATGGGACATAGTAGGTCTATCCGAAAAAAGAATGATTGGATAAGGATAATTAACAACTGATGTTGGACATACGCTATTTATAGTGGACAAGACAAGCATTTTGAAGGTGTTGTATTCATTGTCAGTAATTTCAAGCAGAATTATCTCTATCCGTATAAAAGCTAGTAAAATAAATATAACAATAATCCAAGTATATGCACTAACAACAAGTCACTCAGATGAAGAAATAGAAGAATTTTATGAAACTATAGAAAAAACCATCTCTGACTCACCGAAGAAAGACTTTTTGATAGTAGGTGACTACAAGGTGACTGGAATGCCAAAGTTGGAAAATACACAATATGGAATGGATGTGTGGACGATTTGAATTGGAAATATAAACGAATAAGGGCAAAGATTACTTGAATTCACTGAACGACAAAAAATAGTTATAGCTAATACTTTTACAATTACTTAATTACTTTTTACGATTACATATTAACACCTCAAAGATTCAAGTCAAGTATCATACGAAGCTCAACAAGAACATATCCAGGTGCAGATATCATCAGTGATCATGATCTCATAATGTGCAATCTAAAGCTAAAATTACGATCAAATAAACCACACAAAAATAAACGAATTCGCTACAATGTAAATAAATTAAAGGACCCAAGAATATGCAAAGTATACTCAGAACATTTATATGTAAAATTTAATGAACTTGAAAAGACTATAAAAGACTGTATCCCGACTGCAATCTACACAAAATTTGAAAAAATAATAACAATCTCTGCTTCAGAAATAATTGGAAAATATCGTAGTAAAAAACAGCCATGGATGACAGATGACATACTCGACCTTTGCGACGAAAGAAGAATACTGAAGTCTAAAAAGAAACAATAGTCTGACCTAGAAAATGTGTACAGAGGAATTAATTCAACGATTCCCAAAAAGATGAAAAAAGCAAAAGATGATTGGATACAATTTCAGTGCAAATCTATAAATGACGACATGAGACGTGGAAGACACAATAAGCGGGCTTATGAAACACTTAGAACGATTACAAAGACAACACCCAGAAGCACCTCAACAATTGAAGATAGCAATGGTACACCACTAGCTGAAGATAGCATGATTCTAAAGCGTACTGCAATGATCTTTATAATCAGCAGATTAACCCAGATATTAGTGTTTTAAACCGTAACGAAAACTTTAACACAGATATGGAGGAAGAATTGCCTATACTCGAGTCTGAAGTTATAGAATCGACTAAAACGCTGAAGGAAGGCAAATCACATGGTATTGATAATATACCAAGTGAACTAGTCAAATATGGGGGCAACGCTGTGGTAAGAAAACTTACAACTCTATGTCAGAAAACATGGTCGAGTAAAATATGGCCATCTCAGTTGACCAAGTAACTGATAATACCAATACCAAAGAATGGTGATCTCAAGAAATGCAAAAAATACAGAACACTAAGTTTAATCTGCCATTCCAGCAAAATACTACTATCTATAATCATTAAATGACTAAACCCCCAGGTAGAAGAAATATTATCGGAGGAACAAGCCGGATTCCGAAAAGGAAGGATCACTATAAAACAAGTGTTTAACTGCAGAAATATTATTGAAAAACATATAGACAACCAAAAAAACCTGTTTTACAATTTCATAGATTTTAAAAAGGCATTTGACCGAGTATACCATGACGGATTATGGTCAGCATTATATAACTTCGTATGGTAACTTCGAGCCGCTCCCGCAAACAATTAAACGACGAAAATTAAAGTGATTTGGACATATATCAAGACATGATAATTTGTGCAAAACAATCATGCAAGGAGCGGTTGAAGGTTCTAGAATTCGAGGTCGCTCCAAACAAAAATGGATAGATAATATTGTTAAATGGACAAAGAAGGATGTTAATTGTTTGATTAAAGATGTGCATGAACGAGACGACTGGAGAAATTGTGTTACTCTGGCGTCATTGATTCCCCCTACGATTTACGAGTCACGGGATAACAAGTAACAAGTAAGTATCATCATCACCATCATCATCATCATCACAATAATCATCACCATCATCATCACCATCAGCATCACCATCATCATCAGCATCACCATCATCATCATATTTTATGATACCAATTAATATTTTTTTGAATTTTAATTAATAAAATGTGTTTTTAGCTTTATATGTTATTTTGCATAAATAGTCATACATATTTCTCGAAAGAAATTGAAAACTTTACAATTATATTTAATATAAAATTAACCTAATACAAATAGTGAATACGCGAATATTTGTTTTTGTGTGTGTATGTGTATGTGTATGTGTGTGTATGTGTGTGTATGTGTGTGTACCTCACATACATGTGTTATATCTGTAGGTACACTATAGGTACACATATAGGTACACATTTATTATTGGTTCATAAAGAATAATACTAATAATATATATATATATATATCATAGCAATAAAATGAGGACGTTTACAAATTATAGTAAATCACAATTGCATATCGTACATAAACTGACATAATACAACATTCTTAAAGTTATGATTTTATTATAATACAATATTATATATATATATATATACATGTTTATTATTACTTATAATATAGAACCTATAGGTGGGTATGATTGCACATATTAGGTAATTAAAGGAATACATTAATGGTATAGTATATATATATGTGTGTGTGTAATGTATGTAATAATTCATACATAAATAAAATGGCGATATTAATAATTTAAACATAATACATATAGAATAAAGTACAAATCCTATATATGTAATACAATACATAGATTTCAACCGGAAGAATAAACCAACCCCTTCAACGTATCAACGTCCCATCTGCATTTACATGTATTAGCATACAGATGAGACGCTGGCACGTTTTTCGTAGACATACCAACATACCAACATACCAACTTCCCAAGTCCCAACATCCCAACATACCAACATACCAACTTCCCAAGTCCCAACATCCCAACATCCCAACGTACCAACTTCCCAAGTCCCAACATCCCAACATACCAACATACCAACTTCCCAAGTCCCAACATCCCAACATACCAACATACCAACTTCCCAACATACCAACTTCCCAAGTCCCAACATCCCAACATACCAACGTACCAACTTCCCAAGTCCCAACATCCCAACATACCAACATACCAACT
Organism: Osedax fenrisi; assembly: GCA_964019155.1. Taxonomy (NCBI): domain Eukaryota; kingdom Metazoa; phylum Annelida; class Polychaeta; order Sabellida; family Siboglinidae; genus Osedax; species Osedax fenrisi. The sequence goes on from OZ025242.1 coordinate 79,422,074, forward strand.
TCCCAAGTCCCAACATCCCAACATACCAACGTACCAACTTCCCAAGTCCCAACATCCCAACATACCAACATACCAACTTCCCAAGTCCCAACATCCCAACATACCAACATACCAACTTCCCAAGTCCCAACATCCCAACATACCAACATACCAACTTCCCAAGTCCCAACATCCCAACATACCAACGTACCAACTTCCCAAGTCCCAACATCCCAACATACCAACATACCAACTTCCCAACATACCAACATACCAACTTCCCAAGTCCCAACATCCCAACATACCAACGTACCAACTTCCCAAGTCCCAACATCCCAACATACCAACATACCAACTTCCCAAGTCCCAACATCCCAACATACCAACATACCAACTTCCCAACATACCAACTTCCCAAGTCCCAACATCCCAACATACCAACGTACCAACTTCCCAAGTCCCAACATCCCAACATACCAACATACCAACTTCCCAAGTCCCAACATCCCAACATACCAACGTACCAACTTCCCAAGTCCCAACATCCCAACATACCAACATACCAACTTCCCAAGTCCCAACATCCCAACATACCAACATACCAACTTCCCAAGTCCCAACATCCCAACATACCAACGTACCAACTTCCCAACATCCCAACGTCACAACATACCAACATACCTACATACCAACATCCCAACATACCAACATACCAACTTCCCAAGTCCCAACATCCCAACATACCAACGTACCAACTTCCCAAGTCCCAACATCCCAACATACCAACATACCAACTTCCCAAGTCCCAACATCCCAACATACCAACGTACCAACTTCCCAAGTCCCAACATCCCAACATACCAACATACCAACTTCCCAAGTCCCAACATCCCAACATACCAACGTACCAACTTCCCAAGTCCCAACATCCCAACATACCAACATACCAACTTCCCAAGTCCCAACATCCCAACATACCAACATACCAACTTCCCAAGTCCCAACATCCCAACATACCAACATACCAACTTCCCAAGTCCCAACATCCCAACATACCAACGTACCAACTTCCCAAGTCCCAACATCCCAACATACCAACATACCAACTTCCCAACATACCAACATACCAACTTCCCAAGTCCCAACATCCCAACATACCAACGTACCAACTTCCCAACATCCCAACGTCACAACATACCAACATCCCAACATACCAACATACCAACTTCCCAAGTCCCAACATCCCAACATACCAACATACCAACTTCCCAAGTCCCAACATCCCAACATACCAACGTACCAACTTCCCAACATCCCAACGTCACAACATACCAACATACCTACATACCAACATCCCAACATACCAACATACCAACTTCCCAAGTCCCAACATCCCAACATACCAACGTACCAACTTCCCAAGTCCCAACATCCCAACATACCAACATACCAACTTCCCAAGTCCCAACATCCCAACATACCAACATACCAACTTCCCAAGTCCCAACATCCCAACATACCAACATACCAACTTCCCAAGTCCCAACATCCCAACATACCAACGTACCAACTTCCCAACATCCCAACGTCACAACATACCAACATCCCAACATACCAACATACCAACTTCCCAAGTCCCAACATCCCAACATACCAACATACCAACTTCCCAAGTCCCAACATCCCAACATACCAACGTACCAACTTCCCAAGTCCCAACATCCCAACATACCAACATACCAACTTCCCAAGTCCCAACATCCCAACATACCAACATACCAACTTCCCAAGTCCCAACATCTCAACATACCAACATACCAACTTCCCAAGTCCCAACATCCCAACATACCAACGTACCAACTTCCCAACATCCCAACGTCACAACATACCAACATCCCAACGTCCCAACATACCAACATACCAACATACCAACATCCCAACATACCAACATACCAACATACCAACTTCCCAACTTACCAACGTCCCAACTTACCAACTTACCAACGTATCAACGTCTCATCTACACACATCGATATAAAGAAAGTTAATTTCTAATAAAGAATAATTTCTTTATATCGATTTCTATACAATAAATCGTATATATCATGGATGCGTTATGTGTAGACATACCAATGTACCAATGTTCCATCTGATTTAGATGGTACGTTGATACGTTGGGATGTTGGGACATTGGGATGTTGCGACATTGGGATGTTGGTATATTGGGATGTTGGGATGTTGGGACTTTGGGATGTTGGTATGTTGGGATGTTGGGATGTTGGTATGTTGGTATGTTGGGACATTGGGATGTTGGTACGTTGTAATATATATACTATAGTATTATTTAGTTGTATTAATATTTAATGTAAGTATATTACTTAGATACCATCACAATCCTTGCCTCCCTGCCCCCGTACTACAACACAATACAGGTAGTGTACTAGTTACAGGTGTTATAACAAGAAGGTATATCGGAGTTGTGGATGGAGGGAATGCGTGAAGGAGGAAGCATGAGGCATATATATATATATATATATGCCAATAGCATATTATTCCTTTAAAAAATACAATGAATACATCTAATTATGAGTTGTATATACTATATATATGTGTATAGCTAGTATACTAATATAATTATACGTATTTAACATATCCATATTAAGATAGACATTAAGCGCTAGTGTGCGGTAATGAGTGTGCGGTAAAGAGCGTGCATTTATGAGTGTGTGGTTATGAGTGTGCGGTTATGAGCGTACGTTTTTGTATTTGTAAATGTAACCAGTTTTATTAACGCGAATCGCGAATTAACGCGAATTTTATTTAAATTTCGCTAATTTAACGAAATTAAAAAATCGCTTTAAATTAAAAACAAATTTCAACATAAACAATTCACCGCCGCCGTTGAATAACCGCAACAGTTCATTAATTACGAAACATCGGTTAACTCGAGTTCATTATCCGCTAAGCTTCCCACACAACAAGAACGACATGACTTTCTCCGAAGACCTCAAGAACACTCTGGTACACGACTGCCCTTGCATGAAGGAAGTGATCACCGTGAACAACGCCAAGTTTGCCGCCATCTTGACCGTGACCGCAGCTGGGGGATACGTTATAGGCGTTGGGGCTAAGAGAATCGCTAAGGATGTGAAGAAGGTCTGGAATAAGAAGGTTTCAACTTTTATATAATAGTATTCACGTATTATATAATAGTTTTCACGTATTATAGTGTTCACTCTTCACGTTATATACATATCATACATATATACACGCGCATACACACATATACATACACATATACGCATATACATACACACATAAATACACACAAATACATACACGCACACATATACACACATGCATACATACGTATACGCATACGAACACATATGCACACACATACGAATACATATACATACATACGCACACATACATACACACACACACATATATATATATATATATTGAAACTAAATTAAATACCATTTATACATTTTAGAAGCAGTAGAAGGTGAAGTAAGTTTGTGAATTCGAAGTTACTGGATGTTCAGCCGTGCTAGCGAGAGGGCGGACTAGCGGAAAAGGACATAACCTTGCCATTCGTATCGCCTGAGATAAGCACGTGATATGAACAAATATCTTAACATGAACATCCACGACACGAATTCAACAAACGAAAATTGTATTCATTAATAAATTTGAATACTTGAATATTATTCTCATAATTTGTATGATATACACTGCTACTACTAATACTACTACTACTACTACTACTACTACTACTACTACTACTACTACTACTACTACTACTACTACTACTACTACTACTACTACTACTACTACTACTACTACTACTACTACTACTACTACTACTACTACTACTACTACTACTACTACTACTACTACTACTACTACTACTACTACTACTACTACTACTACTACTACTACTACTACTACTACTACTACTACTACTACTACTACTACTACTACTACTACTACTACTACTACTACTACTACTACTACTACTACTACTACTACTACTACTACTACTACTACTACTACTACTACTACTACTACTACTACTACTACTACTACTACTACTACTACTACTACTACTACTACTACTACTACTACTACTACTACTACTACTACTACTACTACTACTACTACTACTACTACTACTACTACTACTACTACTACTACTACTACTACTACTACTACTGCACCTATTCCGAAATGACACGTGGTAGAATAATCTATCACGCTTATAAAGAACATCTAATTCCATCAAATGTAAAATGTATATTTAATAACAAAACGAATATATTTGAATTAAGACCAACTCTAAATAACTCAATAAAGATCGATTGGAACTCAGAAGCAATACACATATCCGAACTAAACTTTAACAAATGGAAACTATCCTACGAACATTATCTTAAGATTCCAAACCCACATCATACACCTTCGTTACCACCAACATTACCACCAACACCACCACCACTCCATAACACGCCTACTACATCCAATTCCACACTAAATACCTCTACATGACTGTCTGATGATATTAGCCTGTATCACACTTCCGATGATCACAATAACATATCAACACATTGCCCTCCAATAAACTCATCCAACTCTACGACATATTCCACCTATAAACTTTTGAAGACCTCATCCCATAAATCCCCATTAAAAGCTGCTAATACTTTTATCAATAATACTAATACCACCACAACAAATATTCCTCACCTCAAATCCGCCACTCTTAATGTACACTCGATTAGAAACAAGGTCAATATTATCATTGAACTTTTCAAAGATCTAGACCTTGACATTCTATGCATCACTGAAACGTGGCTATCCACAAACGACACACCCATCATTGCATCACTGAATAATGATATACACCATTTTGTGCACCTCCCTCGTGCTGGCACTCACTATGGCGGTGGGGTCGGTATTCTCTATAACAATAATATTAAAATGACCAACAATAAAGATCTAGAACAATTACACTCTGAAGAATTTTCATGTACATTCCATCCCATCAACTCACATCCATTCACTTTTATTACAATATATAGGCCCCCACATCATTCCATTCCTACATTTATTGTAGAACTGAATAATCTATTAAATACTACAAACATGCATACAACAATTCTAGGTGACTTCAATATACCTATATCCAATAATTCACATTACTCTAAACTACTTAACAATACTATAGAATCCCACAACTGTATCCAACATGTCAACAAACCAACACACTCAACTGGAAACATCCTCGACTTAATAATAACCCACGACACGAACACCTCCATCACAGACATTACTGTTAACCGACTCATAACCGACCATCATATAGTCACTTTTTCAATACACTCTCCTAAACACAAACGAAAACCTACAACCATACACTACAGACAAATCAAAAGCATAAACACCACTAACTTCATCGACGACCTTAACAAACTACTAAATATTTCCTCTGACCCCACTGACATCACAAATTTCGATATGCTCATTACAAAAACAATGGACAAACATGCACCCCTGATCACCAAAACAATCACTAAACGCAAAAACACTAAATGGTTCAGCCCCCAACTTTCCACAACTAAACGCAAGCTGAGAGCTGCAGAAAAAATATGGAGAAGATCTAAAAGTAATGACGACCTGCTTCTTTTTAAACAGCAATCTACAATATATAGACATGATCATAAGAGCTAAACAAGACTATTATATTGACACGATTAAGGCTGCTGGGAATAATACTAAAAAAACTCTTTGATATATCGTACTCTTTACTCGGCTGTGCTACAACTCGCATTCTCCCAGACATTCCATAACAATCAATGCCTATACATTTCGACACCTACTTCAATAACAAGATAACTAACATAATCAATTCCCTTCCATCTCTAACGCTACCACAGATAACAATCTCCATATATAAATTTAACACTTTTAACACCCCAACTTTGACAACTATCGACTCGCTCCTACAGGCTGTCAAATCTGCATGCAAACTTGATCCAATACCAACTCCATTACTGCATATACTATCTACCCGACTTACACCCCACTATAAAACTATAATCGATAGATCCCTTACATCAGGTATCGTTCCTACCTCAATGAAACTGGCACTCGTCACTCCTATCATAAAAAACCCATCACTAGAAAAATCCACTCTTTCCAATTACCCCCCGATATCTAACCTGTCATATATATCTAAAACACTAGAAAGAGTAGTCTGCTCTCAACTCAATACTTACCTAAACGCTAATAATATACTTAATAAATATCAGAGTGCCTATACGATTTATAAAAGCACAGAAACAGCACTAACACACATACTTGACAAAATACGACTCTTCCCTACTCAACATCCCTCAATCATAGTTCTTCTCGATAAACCGAACACTACACACAATCAGACTAATAAGACCATCTATAACCACAGAACTATCAAAATTACTAGCAACATCCCTCATACTTCCACGACTTGACTACTGTAACTCTATACTTCATAGACTCCCCAAAAACTCACTAATACCACTCAACCGATTACTGAATTCCACTGCACGAACTCTCTACAGAATCCCCAAATACTCCAGGACTCACATAACTCCATACCTAAAATCTCTTCACTGGCTTCCCATCACACAACGAATCCAATACAAAACCTTACTGATATCCCACCAAGTCATTCATCACAATCACCCCGACTACCTTACTGATATACTAATAGAAAATAACACATCTAGAATACAACGTAAAATCAATAAATACAAATTACTTATACATAATCCAAAACACATATCACGCAAACAAGAAACAGCATTCTCAATATCCGCCCCAAAATTATGGAATAACCTCCCTTACAAAATAAGAGAAATCACTTCAACCCCTCTCTTTAAACGTAAATTAAAAACACACCTGTTCGAAATTTCGTATAAATAACTCCGAAAACACGGCCGAAAACTCACACGATGTTGATGGCAGTGTATAAACCATTATGTTACAAGGTTACAAGGTTACTACTACTACTATTACTACTACTACTACTACTACTACTACTACCTCCATCACCACCACCATCACGTATAATCCAAAAAACATAGAATAATGTAAACGTGTCAGCGCTTGCATAAGACATATTGTTTAACATTGCTTTTAAAGAATCATGTTATAAATCACACTAATACTTACACGGATACCCTAAGGGTGTGTTAGATGAAGTTTATTCCAGTTATACGGAGTAGAATATACAAATTCTTCATTTAGTTTACGCGATAGATTACCTAGTCGAAATCGGTAAGTATAAGCAGTACCAAGTAGTCTTTATCGATAGCATATTGGGTGACTGCAACTTTAACGAAATACTTGAGTGGTCGTTATGGGGTTGTTGAACAATCAAACGAACCTAAGCTCGAATAATTCACGTGACAGGTTGAACACGGTAATCCTCGGAGGATAGATCAGCAGTAGTCTATAACTATAACGTGATTTACATATATACCCCGGAATGTTAATTAGATCGGATTTAGAGATAATAAGCATCAGTATATTGTTTAATAGCCATTCACGTATTTCCCATACCCAAACCTAAATCCAACCGCACATAGTGAGATATAATTACTTTTGGATGTTGGATGAATGTAATCGACGTATATATATATATATGATAATTAATTGATGAGTAGGATTGTGATTAAATTAGTGAGATGCAATATTTAGAACTGGTCCCGTTGATATAATTGTATTTATAGAGATGGAAGAGCCGGTTTTCACAGCAAAATGTAAGATATTTAAGAATGATATTAGCCCAGAAATAGCTATCCATTAGTACCTATTTCACTTTTTTATAATGTCACGGTCAAGCGTATCAAACGATGCTGATATATCTAATAACAATAGTTGGATAGGATTCAGTGCCTAGTGAGTTAAGTATATAGCTGATGACATAATGTATACATATTTCATTGCCGTAGTTAGGTCTATGTGCACTTTGATGAGGATAAGTGATATTGTTAATTTCAAGAAAATGTATTAATTATTTAAAATCTAACTTTTCATAAATTGTAGAGTTTGTAGAAAGTTAAGAAATTTGACGATAATTGCACAGAATTTTTTTTTCAATAATATTTGTCTTTAGTATAAGTGATAGTAGTGCATGTATATGGCAATTGAGACAGCGCTATATTTTAAATAATTTCTGAATATCGTAGTTATATAAATGAAAATAGTAGTTGTAATTTTGTTCATAAGAGATAATGGAATGGGGTTAAAGGATAAGGAAGATTTAGATAATAGAATGAGTAATTTAATATAGTCAGTAGATGTAAACAAATATAATAATAAAATAGTTGAAGTATGTAGGGTAAAGTGGGTTGTGTAATTCAAATAATATTGGTAATTGTATGTCGGATTGTTTGGATATTGTTAGTGAAGAAAGAGAAAATTGAGTTTATAGATCAGAAGAAATAATACCAGGAAGAATGTTCTCTTTAGTTTTTCCCGCGAGACTGTCACTTACATTATAAAGTAGCTTAGATATATTATCATAGTTTACTATTTTATTGTGGTAATATGATATCTACATGATATTTTTTATATTTTATAGATTCTTTGAAGGTAATCTAGGCTTCAATTAGTTATTTTTTATTATTTCTGTTTGGTTTTTGGAAAAAAAGATGTAGCAGTGCTATCATTTAGATTATTAAAAATAAGTTCATGTAAGTATCGTAGATAGTTAGCGATGTCATATATTATACATATTATAATAGAACAGTGTTTTATTGACTGGGTTCAGTAGGCATTTAGCAGGTTAAAGTATAATACACGGCATGGCGATCAGATACAATATGTTTAGTATCCATAATAGAAAGTATCATTGATGAGAAATATAGGATAAAATGAGATCAATGTGTGTACATGAGGTGAACGAATTTACATGTTGTTCAAGTGAATTATATATAATATATTGCATATGTGTGCATATTATTTCATATATATATACATTGCACTTATAAGTGATATCAAGTCAATGGATGGTTTATTTTGTTTGTTTATAGGATATTAAAATCACCAATACATATTGTATTCACTATGGATGGGGGTGATGAGATAACATCGTTTAGATTATCAAGAATTGTGTGAAGATAGCCGATGGTGGTCGATAAACTAGCACTGTTTTAATAGTTAGACTTCCAGGATTAGGTAATGAGACTAATATTGTATAACAATCATTATATATACAGGGTTAGAAGGTATAAGTTCAATCGTTGTTTTGAATACAATATCGACACTGCCTCCTGTATGCTTGGGGGCGAGGAGTACGGACAAGTTAATAATTATTTAGAACAATAGAAGATGTCGGTATAGCGGCTGTTAACCGAGTTTAAATAGGAGTTATTGTATCGGTACTAAAGTCAGACATGTGATATAATAATAATAATAATATTTATTTATTGAAATCTCGTATATATAAATTGAATACAATACAAATAGCGGATACAAATGGACCCCCTCGATAAGTCATAGACTTATATGCGTTATCAATAACTGTAAGGGGCCTCGGACAATACAATACAAATTGTACATTTTTTGTGTGTGTTTTGATTTAGCGTTTATTAAGTTCTTGATAAACATAAGAGAAAAATATGAGAGTATAAGATTGTTAGGATTGATATAGAGGTATAGAGAAGTGACACAGTAAGATAGGATATTAATTTCGAAGAAAACTAATTAGTCATTTAGTTTTTGTATTTAATGGATCTTTAATTGTACTATTATATTAGTATACTATACCATCTGTAGATACATTAATATTATTTAGATAGCATTTATAACTGGACCACAGCTTTCAAATTATGATGTGGAAATTTGTAATGAACTAAACAGTTAACAATTGTGTAGTTTGGTTGTAGGGATAATAGTAGGGCTAATGGGAGCAATTCACAAATAGTACTTTTATGATTATAAAAGGATTTACATTTATTTATCAGATTATCCTTTGTTGCATGGTACAGAATACGTCTAAATCTATTAGTTCCTTAATATAGTTTCGGATAAAAATTGAATTGTTTACGGTATATTTTAACTTATTTTTGTCAGAAAAATATGGATTTAGTCAATTTATGTGAATAATTTAAGCTAAATACTTTGTTTATTAGTTTGTATTAATAAGATGTTCATTAATATATTATATATATATATATATATATATATATATATATATTATATATATTATATATATTATATATATATATATATTATATATATGTGTTTGTTAGTTTAAATAGATATTCACTAATATATATATATATATATATATATATATATATATATATACTGTATTCATTAGTTTAAATATATGATCATTAAGATAGGTACTTTGTTAGTTAGTTTAAATAGATATTAATTAAGATAAATACTTATTAAATTATTAATTATTTGTTTGCGTACGTTCACATTTATTACAATAATTATTAATAATCGTGTTCACATTGTTTATCTTCTCCATATAGGGAAGCTGGCATTCACACGTGGGACAACCGTTATCCTCATCTTTCTTAGCTCCGTTCTTATAGGACATGCCGCAGTTGAACTTCATGAACACTATTATAGTAGTATTATTATAAGAAGCGGTGTTAAAGAGGTGTCAAGTGACGCGAGTTTACACATTTACATACTTATATATGTCACGGGTAACTTTATATTATATCATAATTATATATATATATATATATATATATATGTATTATCCAATATGAATTAATTGATTAATACATATGGATATAATTATATTTCAAAATAGAGATACATATATATGTATATTTGTTTGTTATTTGTTATTTATTTTGGTGGAGTTATTTCAAAACTGTATACACAATCATATAAGGTACCTTCTAAATATTATTTTAAGGCTTATTTTAATGTTCGGGGCTGATATTTATCCCACGTTCTATTACCCGTGTGTCTGACGCCTTAGCTAACTGAACTACATAGACAGTGTATTATATTAATATTTTCAATAATAATAGAAAAGAGTAAAATCTTTATCATTTTAGCTGATGATTATAATATTATATATATATATATATATATATATATATATATAATGGCGGGTATTGTGTATACGTACTCGGTTTCAGGGTGCGGTGTAAGATAAGGATTATCTCTTCAGCTGATATCGGTGACGAACACGTGACTAGGACACTCTGACCGGTCCGCTAGATGGCAGCAGCCTGCGTGACGTGTTCGGGTCCTATAGTACAATGACGTAATAGTGGTGGCGGTAACCATGGTAACGATGCGCGGGGACCGGTCATTTCGACCGGTAAGGAAATGCACACGCGATATCTAACGTTATACTTATATAGTTATTATCCGAGATAAATTAATCGAATAATGATTAATTCAAACTAAACCTATAGGTTACCTATATATACATAACCGATAATATATATATATATATATATATATAGATTCCGGTGAAATAAATACATTCAATTATATATTTTAAATGATATATATACTCATTATTAAAAAATAAAATATAGGGGATATGAGGGGGAATGGATTATCGAAATCGATAGTAATTTATAAATAAATTACTCTAAACATATATATATATATATATATATGTTATAAAATATATAAAATGATATGATATAAATTTAAATAATATTCTTGAAATAGGTTTAATAGCTTTTATAGCTTTAATATTTAAATATTTCAGATTGTCATGATCATATCGATAAATTATATATTTTTGTAGTTTTATTAAAACATAGGTATAAAGGAAAACAATAATTTTCTATCAACTTTTTATTGATAGGGGGTTTTGTACAAAGTTCGAAAAATAAATATACTTTGGGTCCCGACATATGTGTTCATGCATGACATATACAACATATATGTTATTTAGTAAAACCCAGTAAACAACAACATACAAATATTACACATATTGTGTTCATAATATGAACATATTTATATGATTCTGCATATTTATTTGACAACATATTTATATGAACATATTATGTACATAATATGTTCATATTAATATGTTATCACACACATATAATTAAGACTAGCTAATTAGCTAGCCTTAATATAAAATTACTTAGCTAAGTACTTTTATGTATATATATATATATATATATATATATATATATATATATATATATATATAATATATATATATATATATATATTTATATATATTGATATATATAAAATTATAATTTTATTTATATAAATATATTAAATTACTAAGTATACTTGGCTATAGATAGGCCTATAGATAGGCCTATATATAGGCTATAGGCATATAGGCTTAACATTACTTAGCTAGCATTAATGTAGATACAATATGATATAAATATAATGGTTATACATGAGCTTTAGCAGGTATAATAATATATGAATAGGTATCAATAATATATAGATATATAGATATGTAGATATAATATAAATATCAATATGCATATTATGTTCATATTTGTATGTTCATAATATATACATAATTTTATATTCATAATATATTCATATTTGTATGTTATTCTTTACTGGGAAGCGATACATTTATTTAGAATAGAGTGTGGCCACCTATATATATATATAATATTAATTATATATAGCCTATAGGCTAAATATACTTAAATATACATACTTATGTGATAACATCTTAATTTTTATAAATATATTTAACAAAAATTTATATTTGTTCAATATCCTATTATTAAATAAAACCCTACTATTGCTGATCGGTTGCTAATCGGCCAATACCCCTCACTGGTATACCAGTAATAACCGATACCAATACTGATATACATATGTTAATATGCTTATGATTATTTAATGCTTTTATGATTATTTAATGCTAATTATCTACTTTAATAGTATATATTATAGTACAACTTCTTTTTAAAGGAATCAAGTCTTACTAGTGTACTTGCGTATTAAACTGGATATACACTTCTGAACGCGTCCCCTATATAGGACATATAATCAGTAGTATACTATAGATTATATGTATCGTATATATATATATACGTTAATAGTTACGGATATATATAATATATATATATATATATATATATATATATATGAATATTTAATAAATAGTCATATAATCATATATATATATATATATATATATATATATATATATATATATATATATGATTATATGAGCATATACTCGCATGCTCCGTGCTGCACTCAATAAATCCTGGAAAGATCACATCTCTAACAAAGATCTCTTTCTTGAAATCCCAAGAATATCAGCCTCTATTCGGAAACAACGCCTACGATTTGCAGGCCATTGTTGGCGAAGCAAAGATGAGCTAGCAAGTGATGTACTTCTCTGGCAACCAACTCACAGCAAACGGCCACGAGGACGACCTGCCAAGACGTACATCGATCAACTACTGGAGGATACCGGATGCAATATATATGAGATTACAACCGCGATGAACGATAGAAAAGGATGGATGGAACGTGTCAAGAAATGCCGAGCAAGCTCGACCTGGTAAGGTAATATATATATATATATATATATATATGATTATTAATTCGTAATTATTAATTTATTAAATTACTAGTAAATATGAACTACAATAAGATAACCCGGGAGCTTATACGTAGGAATATACTAGAAATACTAGAAAATACACTAGTGTAGCTACAGTAATTTGGAATATTATGGAATAATATTAACGATAGGAATTTCATAGTGGATTCTTGAATATACATGAATATATAGTTAATATTCCGTTTTTAATTTGTTAACTTAAGATTTAAATTTAAATATTCAAACTAATAATGTATACCAAAGTCAACCTAAAGTAAAACAATTTAATTTGTAAACTAACATGTTTTATAGGTATTTATTTATATATAAATAAACTGTAAAATGTATGTACTTCCTATATTATATGACTATAAAATCATAACCCGTAATACATATATATATATATATATATATTATAATATTAAACTTTATAAATAAAATGTATGTATTTATTATAATGATGTACACGTAATATCTATAAAATACCTTATATTATAAATGACATTCATTATTTAATGAGTTTATTTCTATTTCACAAGCGACATGTATTTACTTCTAAAGTCATGTGGTATATATATATATATATATATAGACCATAGTTCTACCGAGGACGATGTCCTTGGTTCTACTATTTCAACCGGAAGTGGTAATATCAGTCCGTTGATGAACGCATGCGTAAGTCGCACATATATGTCACGTGTCTATTGATATCACAGAGCTAGAGAGACAATGTTCTCTCTCTAACTCTACGATAGATATTATCGATGTAGTGATAGAGTTGATAAGCAATCGGATGTAGTGTTTGGAACTAGCGATAGAGGCGCTGCAGTCGCGGCCTACTTGGTACCGGTGGTGAACCTCGAATAACAATCTGTTGAGTGACAGCGAAGACAACGACAATAAGAACAAGTGACACAACGCCAAAGACACGAAGAGAATAGGACTGAACAAGAATATTCACGAAAACCAATGACAATATATTAATGTTCTTTACATATCCGGCAGTATCTAAATTATCGAAAATATTTCAAGAACCATAATATATACAACATAATATATACAACATAATATATATATATATATATACAACATAATATATATATATATATATATACATTTATATATTATTATTTTTAGCAAGTTTATCCTATATGATTTTTACACCTGAGTAATTGTAGAATAAAAAGTGTATCGAGACAATTACCCTTTACCCCTTTACCCATACATATATCTTATTCTATAGCGTATACGAATTAATATTAATGTAGTTAATGTGATATCCATATGATATTCAAATTAGGAATATTTAACCAAATATATATATATATATACAACATTTGAAAATTAGAATTCGCAATATAAATATATATATATATATATATATACGTATGTGTACGTGTTAGTATAGTTATGAGAATCATAAGTATACTAACGGAAGTTGATGTTGTGACGTTGCACGAAGGTACGTTTACACTCGCCTATCAACATCCGTCTTTATCCCTGTAGTACGCTGCACACCTCACAAACAGCACACATTCACCTACTATACTATAGTGTATTCCACTGACTGCGAGTGTGCGTATAGAATCTATGAAATAATGCAATACTTAATAATCAATAATAATCTATGAATGTATGGTGGAATTTGATCATAATCATAATTATGTATTATGTTAATCTAATTAGTTTATATTATTGTTAACATGAACTAAATAATGTAGTAATATTAACAATGAATTATATATACCTAATGTAGCCTACAGTAGGGGAATATGACAATTAGCATGAATTACAATAAGTACACTGTACACTTTCAATATTGGATTTATAAATTAAATTATTGAATAAGAATATTTTATTGTTATAATAATATTTAAAATAAGTTTGGTTGAGTAAGATAATGTTTATATTAAGGGTAGATGCTACGTCTGTTCTATAAATATAGTTCTACAAGTATTTAATAGGATAAAGGTAGTCTACTAAAAGTGTATTAACTGTTTTTTTCTTAAATTATCCAATACAATATTTAACACGAAGTTAGATATTATATAGATCTATAATAAGTGCATTTTGTATAGAATATGAATGAATACATTTTATTTATATTATATTTAACTTATAAATTAGTATTATTTTGAAAATAATCGATAAAATGACGAATATTTTAAATTTGACTAATTATTAAATTAAAAAAATGCAAATATTGTGTAATTATATATATATTATAAATTGTCTGATAATTTTAATTAATTTAAAGCATTATTGAATTAGTATATAGTGTTTGAGTGAGTGAAATTGGTAAAAAATAATTATTCTAAATAAATTCAATCCAAATATTTACAATATAATCAAAGGTTTTGCGAAGCAAAGATATAACACTCCCTATCTAGTATTTAGGCATCCCGCTTCTAGCTGTATTATCAAAAACCACTGAAATAGATTTAGGTTTGACGCGATTTGCATACGTATGTATTGTAGTACTACAATCTTTTCTTTGCAGTATTAAATTACATGCAATATAAATTAGCTTTTACTCGCCATATAGATATTTATAGAATTTAAAACCAACGTATCATATTTGTTATTAGTATTTATATTAGTAATGGACACCTAGTTTTCATCATATAAACAATAATTATAAAATATATTAATTTTCATTTTAAAAGTGTATAGTTTGATACGAATTTACATTATAAACAGCACACAATTCCGAAAATTGACCTTATATAGGTGGCGCTTTTGGTTTTGTATACAAAATAGAATTACACGATTTAGCGTGAGTGTTTTATCTTACCCTATAGGGTCTATAGACAAATCTTTGATATAATTATGAAAAATGTATGAAATGATACTGACGATACCTTATCACATTATGTTATTATAGATAAATAGCTATAGCTATAGTTATAACTATGAATATTTGTTATTCAAACGATAATTAATATTCTTTATTTTAGACTTAAACAATCTACAAATTATCTTATATATAATATATTCATTAAATTATGACGATTATTAGATTTAATTAATATTTTTTGTAAATTATTTTTCAAATAATGATAGTTTATTTTACGTAAACAAATTATCTATATATCATTTTAAAGATAATATTGTGTATTTCAATAATATTATAAAAAAAAATTGAAACACAATTTTTTTCTCAATTTCAGACGTCGCACCTACCCTTAATAATTTATTGCCGTCAATATTTTACTAATACATATTTTATAATACATATAATATTAACATATTATCATATTTATTCCGATAAGTACTATTATTATACAAGTATAACTCGTTATCTACTGAAGTACGAGTGATCAATATATGTGTACACTATTATTGTTACTAAATTAAAGTTTATACTATTAGTTATATATTGTATTCATATATATATATATATATATATATATATATATATATAATATATATATATATATATATATATATATATTATATATACTATAATATCGAACACAATCATATTTAAAATTAATTAGATTACTATATATATATATACTACAATTAACATAGGTAAATTATATAGGTGCTATATAAATGGATTTAACTATAAACACGTTACGTCTTGAAATAAAATTAACTTTAATTAACTTAATACTTTGAATAATATGGTCAATAATTGTACATCTCGATTGTAGTGTATACATAAGCTGGTTATAAGTGTGTATATGAATTATAATATATATTATTAAATATATACTTTTAATGTAGTATACTTTTAATATATACTTTTAATATATCCTATTAAATTAATGGATTGAATTGAATATTGTCAAGTCTTTTCTAAACTTCCACTTTACTACAGATACTCAGTATAACGACATACACATACACCTATACATACGCACATAACATACCACATACAATAGGATATGTTTCATAATTAATCAAATAAACTGTATGCTAATATAACACTTCATATTATTTATAATTACCGGATATTAAAAAGTTAATATAAATAATAATGTATTATGACATAGTGGATTAATAATATGACTAATCGTATTACTATTACATATCAATTGTTAACGTTAACGTTATCTATGATAGTTTATCATCAACAACAAACTAACAAACACTATTAAATAGATCGCCTGCTAGTATCACCTATTAGACTGTATTTCGTATAGTTGCCAGTCTCGCTTTCTCCATCTTTTTAACTGTGTTAATGTTTGTGTGGTTATAGTTACTGAAATGAAATTTAAATAAAATAAGTAAGTGTATAGTATACTATAGTATATTATATGTCAGATTACACTACTAGTAGTAATCTGACACCTAGATAGGTGTCAGATTACACTGCAGTGTGTCATAGTATACTACTAAGTGTCAGATTACACTATCCAATAACATTGCGAACAATTATAATACTAACTGCTTAATAATTACGCCTATATTTAGTTAAAGTAAATTAAACTATATATAGGTATATTATATATATATATTACTAAAAACTATGTAGATGAATCATGCTTCACATATTAAAAGATACACCTATCATGTATTACAAGCTTTATTCGTATTTATTATGGTTATTTCTCTAAAATGTTCATTTGATACAATTGTACAGACTACTAATAATCATAGTTCACTTCCTATTTTATCATTACTCTAATTAAATCGTATTTTCGTTTATAAATAATGTTAATATTTTCACATAATAATTGATTATATCTATTTTACTCGAATACAAAATGTATTACTCAACATCAATAGCAGACGAAAGATATTTCATATTTTTAATGCGATTTAATTCTACTCTTTATTCAATCACGAATATCGTTACAAACATAGTTATAATGCTATGTAAATAGATAGTCATTAATATATATATATATATATATATATATATACTTTGTTTTCCTATATACATTTATCTTGATCATTATTCGTTACGCAATAGGTGGGCGTGTCTTCGTGACGTCACAGTAGCTGAAGTTTCTCTTCCTCCCTGCAGGGAATGCCGTTCACAAGTGAGTCAACCGTTATCCTGCCGCTTAGACCGTTCTTACAGAACAAGGCTGGAGTTAAACTCGGCCACACTGCTGTAGTAGTAGTAGTAGTAGTAGTAGTAGTAGTAGTAGTAGTAGTAGTAGTAGTAGTAGTAGTAGTAGTAGTAGTAGTAGTAGTAGTAGTAGTAGTAGTAGTAGTAGTAGTAGTAGTAGTAGTAGTAGTAGTAGTAGTGGTGGTAGTAGTAGTAGTAGTAGTAGTAGTAGTAGTTGTTGTTGTTGTTGTAGCATTGTTACGGTATACAATAGTATACATGATATATATATATATTTGTTTGTTATTTATTATTTTGTTTTAATGGACTCGTTTCATCCCATACAGTACCAAACATAACGTTTTTACTTACAATGGCTCTAATTTCCAATCCGAGTTAAAGAATCCATGAGTTAACCGGAGCCGTTTATTCTTCTATACACAATTATATAAGATCACTTCTAAATATTATTTTAAGACCTATTTTAATGGTCTGGGAAGGATTAAACCCACGTCGTGGGTCCCACGTCCTATTATCTGTAAATCTGATGTATTATCCATATGATATACACATACAATGTATTATATATATATATATAGGTATGGGTTTTTAATGGGATGTGGTACCATCGGGCTGATACGAAGAGTGGGGGGGGCGTCTTCTACATGTAAAATGGCCATACGCTAAATTCACATTCAAGTCCTACCTCAACCTTCACGCGGTATATCCTGTTTAAACTAACGGACGAGGTCGAACGCGTCTAGATGACAAGATCACGCAGTTCAATATGTGGTGCTGTGAAACTAAGTAATGGAAGGTTGGTCTCAGAAGAAAAGGATATAAAAAGATGGCAACAATAAACAGAAAATCTATACAGAAGAGATCCCAATATAAATGACATTTTTAATGAGAATTTATATGAGGACGAACCTGATGTATTAGCATTAGAAGTAAAAGAAGCAATCCGACATATATCTAACAGAAAATCTCCAGGTTGCGACGGAATACCTATAGAATTCCTAAAAGCAGGAGGTAATGAGGCTATAAGAGTCATGATAAGTCTGTGTAATAGCATATGAAAAACAAAGATATGGCAAAAGGACTGGAAGAAATCTATATATGTCCCTATTTATAAAAAGGGCGATACAAAAAATGTGGAAATATATTCAAAGACATAGTCATCAGACTAACGATAAAAGTAATGATTGTTCAAACACTGGTATTTACAATTATCCTGTATGGAGCAGAAACATGGACAATCAAAAAGGAAGTGAGGGGAACAATTGATGCTTTCGAACTATGGTGCTGGAGGAAACTGATCGGAGTCACTTATTAAATAGGAAGAGAAATACCGAGATAATTGGTATAATAAAACCTAAAAGTACGCTCGAATATAGAATTGTCAAGTCTGCCCTTTCATTTTTCGGACACAATGTTAGAGCAGATATGATGGAATTGCAACTGATGCTGGGAAGAATGGAAGGTCGGCGAGTAAGAGGCAGACCACATGGCACTTGTCTCGCCAATATAAAAAATATTTATCTAAATATATCGGTTATTGGTTATTGATTAATTTGAGATTCGGATTACACCCGTACGCCTGGAAAGCCATCTGGTATCGGTGCGGAACACGTGATAAGACAACTCTCACCGTTCCGCTAGATCGCAGCACCCTGCGTGATGTGTACGGGTCCTATAGTACATGACGTAATAGTGGTGGCGGTAACCATGGTAACAATTCGCGGGGAACGGTCATTTCGCCCAATTGGCGATTTTGCAAAAGTTTTAATTTTTTATTTATTTGTAAATTTAAAATTCATTCGTATTTTAACTTTGTGTTGCTATATTTTTATTGTTATTGTTATTGTTATTTTTATTTGGTGGAGTCCTTTCATCCCATCCAGGAACTTAGATGAAGTTTTCACTTATAACCATATATGTCTCTAATATCCCTTCGAAGCCGTTCTCATGTTAAGGCATCCATGGTTTTAACGAGAGCCGATCATTTATTTATACACAATTATATAAGATCACTTCTAAATAATATTTTAAGACCCATTTTATAAATTCAATTAATGGTCCGGACGAGGGTCGAACCCGTGTCCTACTGCTTGTGTGTCTGACGCCTTAGCCACTGAGCTACACAGGCAGTTATACATGTAAATACATATAAATTAACAACTAATTTAATTATAAATTTGGTTTGTTTTTAATATTATTTATTTTTATATATAATATAGGGGAAAGTCTCCAATTACCGACACCTAAATGAATATTTGTAATAACTTATTTAATATTCAATTTATTTATTTTAAATTTTTTATATAGTGTAATATTATGGCAATAAATAATTTCATTATTTTACAATTTTGATATTATTATATTGAATAAACAGGGGGTCGGTAATCGGATACATGTGCGTAATACCGACCCCCTAAAATACACGTGGTAGAAATAATTGTAGTATTCTAATATTAATTATTATATTATCTAATTAAAATATCAGATATAAATCGATTTAATGAATTACAAAACGTACACAATTTATTTATTATAGAATTTAAGTTTAATATTCATATTACATTTATATTTAAACTTTATATTTTCATATTATATTTAAACTTTATATTTAAACTTAACTTTAATTGATTAGGAGTATAACTAAATGTTCTAAACAATATAGTTTACACTAGCGTGTACACTGTAAACACTTCTATTAAGGCTGTTTAAATGATTCACACACATTACGAACAATATAAAAATAAAACACGGATATATTTTGATTGGATATTAATTTATATAATAATAAATTACATTGGGTCGGTATTAAGGTAATTTAGGTGGTCGGTAATAGGAAAATCATATGGGTTTCTATAATTAAGATATATTGATTTAATACTTATTCAAATTAAATAATTTTTATAATTTGAATTAATATTTAGTTATAATCTACAATATTATAAAGAGCATTACATTTTCTTTTAATTAATAAAGTATTTACAATGATTTAAAAAGTTATTCTTCTAAATATTTAAAAAGTAAAACCAGAATATTACCTTTTATCAAATAACAATTGTAGGATTGCATATTTTGAAAAAAAAAATACATATTAATATTTAATATTACATTACTAACAATGGTGTATATATAATTGTTTGATATAGGTTATAATTACTGAGATATGAGAGTGGGTCGGTATTTACATGGGGTAGGTTATTGGAGAATTTGCCCTATATTCTAAATAGGTGTACGACTGTGTGAAGTACACTGTCAGTATATTAATATAATAATATTGAAATAATTAATTTAAAACAAGTTGTGCATCGATTTGTATCGATAAAATGTGCACTCATAGACCACGATGTAATATGATAAATCATTCAAGCGCAAAATAAAAGTTTGCAAAAACAGAAATATTACCTACATTTTTGTGGTCTAGTTTAATTAAATGCCCAATATAGCAGATCATAAATATAGCCATAGCCCTCACTGGTGTATAACGTAACTTACAAACACATACAAACAAACGAACGGAAGTAGACAAAAAAAGTTAGATAATTGTTGTAGACATAGTTTAAATAGTTGTGTAATGTAATTGTTAAACAATACAACCATGACTCTCGCATAGATATGTATATTACATATAAACAATGGAGAAGGAGAAGGCACTAGTATTGAATCCCTATATAATAGTATACTATGGAGATAGACCTATTATGGAGGTAGACATAGTATGGAGCTAGACCTACTATGGAGATAGACTTACTATGGAGATAGACCTACTATGTAGGTATAACTCGACATTTCGAAAGAGTGTCCACATAATCAGGCTTACGAATATCAATGATTTTAACACTATTATTATTATTATTATTATTATTACTAAAGTATATATATATTATTATTATTATTATCAGATTTAGGCAATGCCAGGTTAATTATAGAAGCATTGTTGCTTATCGAGACAATTACCCCCGAATATATATATATATATATATTCGATATTTATATTCTTGTATTACATACGCAATTCTATCCTATTATTACATCATCAATATGATATATATCATCAATAGGCTTATATCATCATCCCATATGTGTTGTTCGTTATAGGGATGTTCTTAATATAATCTACTTATAGATTCTGAATATCCTTCCGTATATTATATTATAATATATGTTTATAAACGAATATTTATGTTTTAGAATATATATATATATATATATTCTAAAACATAAATATTCATTTATAAACATAATACATGGTACATGGTACTTGCGCCCCCTTCAAATGAAACCCATGGGTTAATTAGTGCACGTAAGATTATGTCGGCATACCATGTATACATATATACGGCATACCATGTATACCTATTCGAAAGCGTGTGTTCTCCACGACTACCATTATAAATAAGTCGTAAACTAATTAACATAATCCACTTAGTATCATTATTTATAATATATTTCATTTGAATTATTTATTAGATTATATATATTCTTTTAACACTTTTTGTAATGTTAATAACGTCAACTACCTACGCGGTTCACGTGTCTTTCTAGTCACACGTGTTGCCGTGTAATCATGTAATAATACACATTTCTTACGTAATCTATCGTAGTTACATAATGTAATACTTGGTAACCATTTTTTTTTGTTAAGACGAATTAATCTAAAATTAGTATTATTAGTATTAAACATGATATCGCTTAATATATACGCGATATGTGTATCTCTATTGTTTAACACACAACAGTCGTTATGTATTGTTATCATTGCTTAGTATATTCTATTAATATAACTAGTTAATTATTTCTATTAATATCTATATTAATGTTAACGCATTAAGCAACGCGTTGCCTATTGATGTGATGCAAGTATCGATAATGGTTGTACGACAGGTGCTACAGTAGTACAGTTCACATTCTGAAGATTAACGCGATATCGATGACATAGATTATAATCGATATGGCATCGGTTGTGCATTAGGATATTTCCGCTTCTTCGTTCCAAATGCCCGGAATTCCTTCTCTCCCAACATTCGTTCTGCGTACGTCCATATTTAAGTTTTAATTATTAGACCTAAACCATACTCGCCACCTCATCCCCCCCTCCTCCTCCTCCTTCTCCTCCTGCTCCTCCTGCTCCTCCTGCTCCTCCTGCTCCTCCTCCTCCTCCTCCTCCTCCTCCTCCTCCTCCTCCTCCTCCTCCTCCTCCTCCTCCTCCTCCTCCTCCTCCTCCTCCTCCTCCTCCTCCTCCTCCTCCTCCTCCTCCTCCTCCTCCTCCTCCTCCTCCTCCTCCTCCTCCTCCTCCTCCTCCTCCTCCTCCTCCTCCTCCTCCTCCTCCTCCTCCTCCTCCTCCTCCTCCTCCTCCTCCTCCTCCTCCTCCTCCTCCTCCTCCTCCTCCTCCTCCTCCTCCTCCTCCTCCTCCTCCTCCTCCTCCTCCTCCTCCTCCTCCTCCTCCTCCTCCTCCTCCTCCTCCTCCTCCTCCTCCTCCTCCTCCTCCTCCTCCTCCTCCTCCTCCTCCTCCTCCTCCTCCTCCTCCTCCTCCTCCTCCTCCTCCTCCTCCTCCTCCTCCTCCTCCTCCTCCTCCTCCTCCTCCTCCTCCTCCTCCTCCTCCTCCTCCTCCTCCTCCTCCTCCTCCTCCTCCTCCTCCTCCTCCTCCTCCTCCTCCTCCTCCTCCTCCTCCTCCTCCTCCTCCTCCTCCTCCTCCTCCTCCTCCTCCTCCTCCTCCTCCTCCTCCTCCTCCTCCTCCTCCTCCTCCTCCAAGTATCCCCTGGTGTATTCATTACCTCACCCTCGATGTATCAGTATAATGATATTCGTAATATTACATAATAATGATCGTCTATTATTAGTAATATTGGTACTAATATTAGTAGTATTAGTAATATATTATTGTATCATTTTTTATCCGAATCATGATACACCATTTTGTATTGGGTCACTATCGAAGGGGTCCTAAATCTTATTGTATTTTACAGCTAAACATTCATCAGCATAACCACACATAACCTCTCTCTCTCACTATATATATATATATATATATATATATATATATATATATATATATATATATATATATATATATTATATATTAATTAATCTGAAACCATATACATTAAGTTTAACAAGTTTACATATACAAATACATGTACTAATTAATCTTTAAAGTCATACACTTTATAATAATTTTGATAATATTGATCATTATACTTTTCACAATATATTTGTTTAAATTACAATAATAATGTTAATTGTGCTTTCATCCTATCATGGAACTTATATGTAGTTTTCACTTATACATGACTCTA
The DNA here is from genome assembly GCA_964019155.1 of Osedax fenrisi. Classification (NCBI taxonomy): domain Eukaryota; kingdom Metazoa; phylum Annelida; class Polychaeta; order Sabellida; family Siboglinidae; genus Osedax; species Osedax fenrisi. Next base: position 79,446,960 of record OZ025242.1, read on the forward strand.
ATGTCCATTCTAGGTCACTATCATGTTAAGGCACCCATAGTTTTACGATAACTTATCTAGATCCGATCATTTATTCATACACACTTATATAAGATCACTTTTAATATTATTTAAATACCTCTTCTCTTTTTAATGGTCCGTACGGTAATGGCGATCATAGAAAATTGAAAATTAACAGATTAATATTGGACTATGTTTTTCTTAATAAATATACCCTTAAAATGAAGCACACACATTTGTATTTATTAATCTAAGGTCACACGACAGCCTCGTGAAGTTTAACATGTTGGTTAGATACAAATATTGCTATATAAAAAATAAATTATAAAAAAATAAGTATTGAAACCTTTGTAATGAATAATTTGTTATCAAATTTGAACATACTATTTATTTTTAATAATGGAATAGAAAATATAAAAAATAGAATTAAAAAAAATGTCCTGGAAATTTCTTAGAATTTTAACAGTGCACATGTAAAAAATCGTAAAAAATGACTAAAAAAAAGATTGACAGTATGTCGTGTCGTAAAAAATTACTCAAACAAAATTGAAGTATACATATATTCTTAGAATTTCAATAGCTATAAGATGCTATGTGTCCAAAAACACTTTTTTTTCTATGATCACCCTTACCGTACGGGTCTTGAACCCGAGTTATAATAATGTGTGTAGGACGCCTTAAAATCATCGATATAAAGAAAGTGGATAAGCAATTGAATGTAGTGTATGGCACTATCCGCTACGAGCGCTGCAGTCGAAACCCACTATCTGGCCCACTACTTTTTATTTATAATAATATGTATTTATCATATATATATTGATAATCACTACCAATTTTAATGTACTATCGATACTAAAAATAAAATTATATATTTAAAATACATAATATCAACATTCCTCGTAATTTTGTGTATTTAAATTGAAGATATAATACTATTTTATTTATTTTATTGATATTTATAATTTAAATCCATTGATATAGATAGAAGTCACTTTAATCTATTTCGACGAAAAGACCACTGTTTTAATATTTGACATATATAATATGACTAATATCCAATCAAAATCACTGATACCATTTTGTTAATTTATCGATAAAAGTGTCATTCACGTGTCTATCTTTTACATGCATTGCGTGCGTCAATTGCTTATCCACTTTCTTTATATTATTATTATTATTATTATTATCAGATTTGGTTTTAACAACCGGGTAATTGTAGAAGCAGAGCTTATCGAGACAATTACCCTTTATTATTTTGACAAGTCCTAAAAAAGTACAATTATAATTGGAATAATAAATTCCTGAAAAAAAGAATAAACTATATATAACATAATGTTATATCGATGCTTAAAATATGTAGACTGTTTCATATAGTTATACATTCACACACATATATATATATATATATATATATATATATATATATATATATATATATATATATATATATATATATATATATATATGAGATATGTTAAATATTTATAAGATACATATAATATAGTTTAAGAAACGTCGTTAAAATAGAGGACATGTATGTCCTACAGAACGGTGCACTCGCGTACATCGCATATCAAGGACATGTCGTCAGGAACATGTCCTTACGACGTATACGTCGATTACTTTGAATTCAGTGAGGCCGGCGAGAATAACTACACTACAGGCGCGGAAAGTTAATACCACGTACGGTTGTTACGTAACTATGGTATGTCGTAACTATGGTTACTGGCTACCGTGTGTACCACGTGATATTCCTTAGAAACCACGTGGTTTTCACAATTATATTTCGATATATATGTCCATTACATCGAATACCATATTAGTATTTAAAAATTGTGCATATACTAATCGGTATAGAATATACAGTATACATGTAACACCTTTACATAGTATACCCTTCCAGTGGAAGGCTTCCATGGTTCAAACCCACGTACAGGACAAATATATTTACGAGAAAAGTTCAAAAAAGTACCGAATATATTTCATATATAAATTATAAAATGAAAGCATTGTATTCGAGTTGCCCGACTACCCGGTAACGGTACGCCACGCAATACCCCGCGGGGTGGGTTGTATACTCGCACCCGGGTACCAGGTCACGAGGGCTAACCGATAGTCACGTGGTTACAAGTTGTGCGGTACTGCATCGTGACCTGCGACTGGCGAGAACTAGGCCTAAGTACACCGGCGTATCGTTACGCAATAAGCACTGAATGCGCGCTATAATGAGGTAACCGTACCCGCACACCCGCACACACGCATACACGCACGCATAACTATACGATATCCGAATGAATTACTAGTGATTATAAGTGAAGTAGGCATATTTTAGGATATTTGGGGAGACTACTGATAGAACCACTGATATTTGGGGAGAGGGGGAGGGGTGCTATTTATTATAGTATGCAAGTCCACAATTTCTAACTAAGTTGAATGGTATTAGCTAATAACGTGATAACAAGTAAGTATTACTACAGTGTACCATAATACAAGCTACTTGTTATCACGTGACTCGTAAATCGTAGGGGGGAATCAATGACGTCATAGTAACGCAATTTCTCCAGTCGTCTCGTTCGCGCACATCTTTTATTAAACAATTATAATTGTTCTATAGATAACATTGTTAAATGGACAAAGAAGGATGTTATATAACAGGATATATAACAAGATATATAGTATATATACTACTATTACTCTACTATAATATATAAACAATACACTATATAAACACCTCGTCGATACCGTATTATCGAGGACGTGTGTATGTGTCCTCGGTATTATACCCCGAATACGATCTCATTGTTATAGTGAACACGTGACGTGTATTATTAGATGATTAAACAACGGGGAGTGTGACGTACAGGATGTTGATATCTGGCTCGCGTTGTTATTCGGTGTACCGGCGTCGAGAAAACTCATAACAATGGTACGTATGTCCAACTGGTCGGCTGCAGCTCACACATGTACAACTCACACCCGTGCATACTATAGCAAAGATTTTCCAAAGGAAAGATATTGCACTCCCTATCTATCTCTAGTATACTAGATATACCTATATAGATATATCTATATAAGGTATACCTTTAAAACTGTAAATTTAAAATGAATCTGACCATTAACACTAGATGGCGAAATAGTATATGAAATATTATAACATGTGATATTTTAATTAAGAAATTAAGAAATTACTATACATATAGAAAATTCTTAATATCTGACTAATACCGCTAGATGGCCATATCGAATTATTAGGTTACACAAATATACACAAATGCAATATCTTTCCTTTGGAAAATCTTTGACTATAGTCTGTATATATATATATATATATATATATATTGTTATTGTTATTGTTATTTTTATTTGGTGGAGTCCTTTCATCCCATCCAGGAACTTAGATGAAGTTTTCACTTATAACCATATATGGCTATAATGTCCTTTCGAAGCCGCTCTCATGTTAAGGCATCCATGGTTTTAACGGGAGCCGATCAGTTATTTATACACAATTATATAAGATCACTTCTAAATAATATTTTAAGATCCATTTTATAAAATTAATTAATGGTCCGGACGAGGCTCGAACTCGTGTCCTACTGCTTGCGTGTCTGACGCCTTAGCCACTGAGCCACACAGGCAGTTCTAATAATAATCATAATTCATAATCTATATATATATATATATATATATATAGATTATAATCAGTCGCTATCGTCGGCTGATCCTAAGAAAGCGTATCGGCGATAGATCAACTGTCGATCATGACGTACTTAATTTACAGTTGAAGATGTCAGTTATGTGATACTATTTGAAATATGTTAATAACACGTGGAGTGGGCCCCCACCGGGTCCTCCCCCCTCTCCCCCTCCCTCCCCTCCATAAAACATCGGATTCGTGACCCTCACCACTATCATATAGCGGCGAACATTTCTGTTTTGATTTCAGAACTATAGTTACCTTATCATTGAAGACGAAGGTTAAAGGTTAAAGGTTACATATGATATCGAATATCTATTATCTATTATCTATTATCTAGTATCTAGTATCTATTATCTTGTATATATGTACATATATCTATATATATATCTATATATATATATATATATATATATATATATATATATTATCAATTGATCTGTGTAAAACCTTTGATACAATATATCATGAATTACTAATACTTAAAATGGAAAATTATTGTTTTATAGGTGTTGCAAAATATTTGTTTACTAGTTATCTTGAAAATATAATTCAATGTATGATTTATAATATTACTAAGTCTGCTTTTAGTAATATTAATATTGGTTACTTTATAAATACACCTTTACAATGATTTACATATTGTTGTTAAGTCTTTAAGGTTTAAGTCTTCTCTTCCTATGTTAATCGCCGACGATACTAATTTAATTTTTAAAGATACATATTCTATTACTTTTAAATTAACTATGAATACTGAACTTAAGAGATTAAATATATGGTTATCTGAAAATAAACTAACTATTGACAGAAGTAAATCATCTTATATTTTAATACATGATAAGTTAATGATAACAAATATATAAATAATTTTGTTTTACATATAAATGGTAATATAATCAATAGAGTACGGTATTATACATTTTTAGGAATCACTATAGATGAGAAATTAAATTGGAAAAAACATATAGATAATATAGCGATTAAGCTTTCTAATGTTGTATCGATTATACATAAATTAAAATATTTGCTTACTATAAAATCATAAAAACTAATTTATAATGCATTTTGTCTACCTCATCTATATTAATACGTATGGTCTATTACATATATATATATATATATATATATATATATATATATATATATATATATATATATATATATATATATAATTTATATTATATATATACATATGTATATAGATTATATAGATTAATTATTATACAAAATAAAGCCATCTTAGCTATTTTACTATTTCAAATAGATGTAAAGGGGGTATCCCACTAGTAGTCGGCCACTACCGGTATTTCCAGAAATAATGTCATAAAATATTTTCTAGAAAGTGATTTTCTAGCAAGTTGTAGTGAGATACCACCTTTAAAGTTACTATATTTCCGGCAAGTTGCCAGAAAGCAAGGGCGTATACCACTGTAATTGTAACTTTCTAGAAAATCACTTTATAGAAAACTTTTCCGAATATTATTTCCGGAAAACTATAAGTTGTATACCCCTTAATAAAGATACATATTATAAAATACTGAATATATTGATATTTAATGATATTGTAAAATTAAATACTCTAAATTTATGTTTAAGATTATTAATAATTTTACACAAATCATTATAAAAAATATGTTCTCTATTAAACAATATACATATATCAAAGGCACAGTTTTAAATGTATTATTCCTTCTTTCCTTTAAATATAAAAAAATGTGCATAACTTATACAATTGTGCTCTTTTATGGAATATTCTTGAAAACAGATTTAAATTATTCAATAATATAAATACGTTTACTAGAAGATTAAAATATAATTATATTTCGATGTATTAAATGCTGAATATAACTGATGTCTTCTTTATTTTATATTATATCTTACATATCTTTTATATATATCCCGAGTAGAAAATTAATGTTGTCTAAATATATATTTTGTTAACTATTTTAAGTTCATTTTTATATACTTAATTATATTTATTTTATTTTATTTGCTTTAATTTATTTTAAACAAGATGAAGTAATTACACGTGGATGGACATTTTTTATTTTTATTTATTTAATATTATTTTTATAATGTACACATTTGATATATTTTAGCTTTTACTATTTAATTGAAATATTCCAATTGGCATTTATTTTCTTTAGAATATATTATATTTTACATTTAATTATTTTTGTTAATATTTATTCATTAATATTGTTAATATCTATTTATTTATATGAATTTCATATAAATTATATAGTGATAATAATGACATATTGAATTTACTATATATGTATGTGTGTATACTAATGATGCCGAGCCGAGACTTTCATTTTCGGGAAAAAACGAGCCCGAGCCGAGCCGAGACTCTAGCCAAACGAGCCCGAGCCGAACCGAGACTCTAGCTAAACGAGCTCGAGCCGAATTAAGACTTTTACAAAATAATACCCAGCCGAAATGATGCTTTTTTGAAATTACATTTTAATAATTTTTATATATTTCACATTTACATCAATTACAAAAAAATAATCTGCGCCAACTTCGCGATTCAGTGAATAATAATGTAAATTTCATCTATTGGTATACATTATACCGAGCTTTTTGATGCCGAGCCGAGACTTTCATTTTCGGAAAAAAACGAGCCCGAGCCGAGCCGAGACTCTAACAAAACGAGCCCGAGCCGAGTTGAGACTTTAGGTAACTGAGACTGAGACTGCATCATGCTTTAGATTTGACTGGCATCAATTACATCACTAGTGTATACCCATATATGTATGTATATATGTGTGATTACAAGTATATGTGTGAATATGTATGCATATGTATGAATATGTATATGTGTGTTTGTGTTTTATGTGTATTATGTGTTTTATGTGTATATTCGTGTATTTTCCATACTCGAATAATTAATCGGGTAGAACTAGAATAGTTTTGCTTATTTATACTCAGTATGCTACAGTTCCAAACTGGTTCCAAACAGTTCGCTACACCTTCTGAGTTACATATATATATATATATATATATATATATATATATATATCCTATTGATAAGTGTATGTATACAGATAAGGTGTAACAATTTAAAAACATATTTATTTCATTAACAGATAATACGAGACACGACGTCGCTGTCATTCTTCTCGCTGATATATGTACATTATTGCCATCGTTATCTGTTAGACACACGCGCACACACGCACGCACGCACACACGGGTATACACATACACGTACACGTGTGCACACGGGGTAATCGCAACACGCGCGAATATTCGCGCGATTTAGCGAATAATCGCCGCTATTCGCTTTTTTATAGATAAAACAGTTTAGTTGTTAGCGAATACTCGCTAACGCGGGCGTTTCGAGCGAATACTCGACAATGCGGGCGTTTCGATCGAATACTCGACAATGCGGGCGTTTCGAGCGAATACTCGACAATGCGGGCGTTTCGAGCGATACTCGAATAGAAGTGCGGGCTCAGCTTTAGTAATAACGATAATACGAAATCTACGTTTACGACGACTACGATATCGTCATCGAAAGAGACATAGATGGGGTAGATATGGGGTGGCGATGGGGTGGATATGGGGTGGAGATGGGGTGAGGTATCGGTAATGAGGTGGAGAAGGAGGCTGAGGATATGCAGGAGGAGGAGGCTGAGGATGTACGGGAGGAGGAGGAGGAGGAATAGGTCGAAGGACGCTGACGGTGTCCTGGATCTAGTCCACACCGAATCCCCGACCTAGTAGAGAGCTAGGGGTCGGGTAGTCTCTATGTTACGGTGCACCCCATGGGGTAACCATATACGGTTACTTTCGCCGGTTACTACGCCGGGAATGGCGTTAATTTCGTGTAGGGGGAGTTACCCTCGAGTGGAGAATAATAGGAACGCCCCCCACCTCGGGCGTCGACTTATTATGCCGCGGTCGATGTGATACTACACGCCTCGGTAGTTCGAATACATTAATCCACGCCCACATTCGTATAGAAACTCTTATATATCAGCGCGCCGTATATTGCAATCCGGGAATTTCAACCAGGCTAAGATTTAATACGAAGGTGGGCGTGGATGTGGGCGTGGATATGGGCGTGGCTTATAGAGTTTCCGATCGAATCGTCGAGTATCACTTCGACGATAGCATACGATTTCACTAGTGTGGGCCGCGATGATAGGACATATATGCTAGGACATATATGCGGCTCACAGTATAATACTGCAGTAGGGCATCTGTTTGCTGAGGTAGGTCAACATGCTCTCGTTACAGGAGGAACAGTTGGTCAGCTCCAGTTCGTCCAGTGCGGTCATCGCTATCAGACCCGACAGTCCGGCACTGCTGATGCCCGAACAGCCTGAGCGTGTAGGCGTGGTTATTATAGCGGGGGGCGTGGTTAATATATATATGAAGGTGTGGCTACTACAATTATAGGTGTGGTTATTATAATAGAGGGCGTGGTTAATATATATATATGAAGGTGTGGTTATTATAATGATGAGTGTGGTTATTATAATATAAGGCGTGGTTAATATATATATATATGAAAGTGTGGTTACTATAATGATGGGCGTGTTTACTATATGTTAAGGCGTGGTAATTATATTAGTGGGCGTTGTTAAATAATATATTAATATAATTTTAATATATTAATGTGTATGCCGTAGATATATACCACCCCCCTAATTTGAAAGTTATTATAACGATTACGCTATAGCGAAGTGCACCGCGAATATCGGCATCGATGACGTCATAAGGTCACGAGGTCATACCCGCGATTATTGTCGCGAATTTACGATTAATTCCGAATAATCGCGGTATTTTATGCATTAAACATATTACATATTCGCGAATATTGCGAATTGCTAGTATTCTGCGTGACAGTTACTCTTCCTATAGAAGGAGGCGGTGTTGTATCAGCGCTAACCTGCCAGCGATAAGGACCGAAGCGAGGACATACGCACTAGGTGTTTCAGCGCGAAGTCGTGTATCTCCGGACACCAGCGTAAGTGCAACACCTCCAGACCGGACATCGTGCTTAGGTAGCCGATACCAACGTCTCCTATCAGTACGCACCTGAGGGGTCACGTGGGGGAGAGGTGATCACGTGGGGAGAGGTGATCACGTGGGGTGAATGGGTCACGTGGGGCGAGGGGCGATCACGTGGTATCACGGACGAGATTAACGATAGCATGTAACGACTCGAAAACATGAGAAACAGGTATCGTATAGGCTATATCGTACAGGTATTACGCTGTATATCACATATCATGTATATATATACGATATAATAATAAGTCATAGAAACTATAATTACATTCACTAAACTAATCTGCATTACTATGAACTAAAACTACATACGTATTATGAACTATAGTTATATATATATATATAGTTACACATTACAGAATACATTTTCGAAGAATCACTGTGTTAACTTAACCTTTGACCCCTTATGGGGAAGCATTTACCCCTTCGTACGGACACATATACGACACATATACGAAAATGACCTGTTTGAAAACTCTCGGAGGCGAAATATTTTAAATATTTTTACATAATATACGCGCTGTAGGATAACAATAATAATAGTGATATTAATAATAATACGTCATTCAATCATGAATATGATTTTTTTGAAGTTTTACGTTCCTAATATTATCATTTATCGTGTGTATTATTTCCGAGGGTATCGCATTCTATAGAATAGTAGTAAGCTATTATCTTGTTCACGTGACCTATAGCTCACGTGGTGTATCACGTGGTGTCTCGTGCAGGCACGTGACGCTGCATTAATGTGTAGTAGCGCGAGTATCACGTGTGAGCTATTACGTCATAGAGTTACGTAATACTCGCGATCGTATGACGGCGACCATGTATTATGTAATACATTTAATGTAACTATTATAATGCGCTATAATGATCTGATGAAACTATCTTTACCGCTTGTCTCATCTATATATGCAGATGCTGCTTTCACTGTTGCTGCTCCGAAGTACTGGAACAGTATTCATGATGAATTACGGACCATATCATATGTTATTACTTTTAAATGTCGACTATATTCATATATGTTATCAATATAATGTCTTCTTAAATTTATTATTATGTGTGCAACTATTTAATTTTTTTATTATTTCAACTTGACGCATATACGCATGTCAATTGTTTTCAACTGAGTCATATAGTTATAATGCGCTATATCAGCCGGTAGGAATGTGTTGCGCCGATGATCGGAAACTGCGCATCCACTCGGTGTTATCCACTCGGTATTACTCGACTAATACGTAAACACTACGCGGACCAACATCGGTAACGTCCGCACGTTTATAGAGAGAATCCGAATTTTGTCGGCAAACGATTTCCCGTGAAAATCCGGTAAACGTTGTATTCGCGACAAGACTATAATATGGAAATATACTGCAGGAAATAATTCATATTTATACTAGATATTGCGTTGTTTAGTTACAATGATGGCGGTATAACCTTCACTAGTGATTTGACCTTGATTAGTGAGTTGACCTCTAACGCTGAACAGTGTTCACGATCGTAGTGATACCCTACTACCCACGATACATGGTTCATCGTCACTTATAGGTGTTTCGTAAGCAAGTCTTACAAATATATATTAGATACAAACATTGGTCACGCGATACCATTTTAGGATGTAATATTTCTACGTAGAATCCACACGATATTTACTTTGCGAATAAAAACCTTATATAAAGGTATAACTCATTATTACTAATTATTGAAAAATGGTCATTTGCAAAAATAAAAACCCCGAAATATTTACATATATATATATATATATATATGTATGTAAATATTTTTCTCATTGCTTTTATACGCATGCGCAGTTTACCTACTTACCACTATTAATTAATAAAGCCGTGCGCCGCGCTGCGTTCATGGCGCCGCTCGTGCGGATTAACGTAAGCACGTCCGCGGGCACTCGCGTCCGCACGCACACACACACGCATCCACACACGCACGCACACACGCATACACACACGCGCGTGCGTGAGTGTATACATCCATCTGTGGTACACGCGTATGTCTGTAGGCATCACCGACTTATGCCTATGACGTGGCGAATTCGCTTATATATACGTATACGTATATATACGTGTTATACACGTGACTTCATTACGTAGCACGTGACGTCTCGCTAGTCACGTGCCTATCGAGATTCCGCGATATTCTCGCCAGCTAAACGTGATGCGTTATTATAGCATTTAAATTCGCTGCGCTTCTCTATTGTTATATAAATACCAGTATTCCCTATCGTAGCACGGTAGGCCCTGCGCATGACGTAATACATTGACCAGACCACTAAGTGATACATACGTATTGCTATTAAACACGCATGCGATACAGTTCTCCGTGTATATTATAGCTAGATAGATTAATAGTTTATTATATGTACGAATGATATGGGTATGTGGGATAGGGTTAGGGGTAACGAGTAAGTACATATAATGAGACATGAAACACGGATGAACAAAACAAAAAGGAAAAATAGAATATATACAATAAAAAACATAATGAATTAATTATGCTTCTAAATATCATGCCCCTTATAATATACTAGAATTCTCTGCGGATATTGTCCATGGAATATTCGCTTAGAATCATCTAGATAATATATATTAATATATATATATATATATATATATATATATATATGTATATATATATATATATATATATATATATATATATGTATATATATATATATATATGTATATAAATGTCGTTCTTTACTAGCAAAGTGTCCTTTATATTATAATGTATTCATTAGACCATATATTGAATGGGAAGTCGTAAAGATGGGTAGACTATAAGCATGTGCGGTAGTCAAATATCTTGTTTTATCTAGATTACAATATTACAATAGTTTACTAATTAATTCCAAACTGAATTTTGTTATGGATTAAATAGAGTCATTAAATCATCATTAAGATTAATGTTAATATTAAGAAGTGTGACCAAATAAGTATTACAAAAAATAGGCGAATTTAATTGGTTTCTTATGGACAATATGTGTAAATTTAAAATGTTAAGCATAACTCATAAAACTATTATTTTGAGAAAGATATATTTTAATAATCTAATAATTTAAATAAACTTCTAAATGAAGAATTAACGAGGAACACTCGTCGGAGATATTCTAATTTGTTTTCAGTGCCGAAGATACATCTAATGAGAATTTGGAAAAGTAGTTCGGCTGGGCTGCTCCTACTATGTGGAATTCTATTCCCATATAATTACGATGCACAAGGAGTCATAATGAATTCAAATGATTGCGAATAACAATATTACGCAACATAATAGCAGAGGACACACCCACAATGGTCATCTGATGACCGTTAGTGACGTAACAATACGCCCATACACTGTAACAGTATATAGGCTGTAGGGCTGCCGGGCGCATCAAGGTCATGCGTGATTCATTTATTTTTAAAATAACGAAATTCACAATTACTAATATGTACGTACACAAAATGATATACTTAATGAATGAATGAATGACATCATTTTATAGATACTTGCCTAAGGAGGATCATTGAAAGCTATACGTAAATTTATTAAATCTATAGCTCCATAGTATATGAATATAATAGCTTTAGGACATTTATACAATAATAATAAAACTTGTGTACTAGAATTCAATATATTAATAATAAAGTAATATATAAAAAATAATAATAACAATAATAATAATATTATCCCTCAGCATATTTCATAATGTTTCAATTCATTATCTAAACTAATAAAACAATTATAATATAAAAAGTATGAATAAAATAATAAAAATGTATTAAAATGTAATAAAACACAAAATGACCCAAATGGTATAATATAAAAATGTAAAAAAACGATGATTAAAAATATTAAAAATTATTAAAATGATAAAATATAAAAAAAAACATAATAAAATATATTGTAATTATATGATAGTAAATAAAAGTATACATTATTTACTTCTAATATTTATTTAAAAAGTATTTCTTTAATATTTTTTTTTAATTTGTATTTATTATATACAAATGTGAGATATC
>OZ025242.1:79467194-79469694 GCA_964019155.1 Osedax fenrisi
AATATCTACCTATAAATTCATCAATAATATAGTCATAATATACTTTAATTCCGACAACTCTTACTACACATTTACATCAAAAATACAGAATATTATGAAACATCCCCACTATACAAACTTATATTTTCGTAAACAACGTAGTCTACTTGAAAGAGTACGAGGTAAATTATTATACCACGCCACAAAAGCAAATCTGACTCCACCCAATACTAAATGTACTTACAATAACTCCAACGAAACCTATGAATTAAGAAACATAATCAACTCAAAGGTTGACAGGAAATCAAGTCCCATAAATATAACTCCTCATACCTATAAAACCTGGGAACATTCTTATGAATCTTACATTAAAGCCAAATCGTATGAACCTCATAACACCAGTTCATCTATACCGCCAGCCTGACTGCACCATCTCCCAATCCAACCCCACACCAGTGTCGCACTTACCGCCATAACTATGCATTCACCACCAATGGTAACTTCATCTTCCACACAGAATATTAAAGCTGCCACTCTTAATATCCGATCAATAAGAAACAAAATTGAAATCATCCTTGACCTATTCAATGATCTAGATCTAGATTTGTTATGCCTTACAGAGACCTGGTTATCTAATAATGATACACCTATTATTTCCTCACTGAATACCGATACACACTGTTTTGTCCACCTACCTCGGGATGGTCTCCATCTCGGTGGTGGAATCGGACTACTTTATAACAAAAATATCAAACTGACTAACAACAAAGACCTGAAACAAATATATTCCGAAGCCTTATCATGCACTTTCCACCCCACTAACTCACAGCCCATTACATTTATCACAATATATAGACCACCACATCAATCTATCCCTCTCTTTATTGATGAACTGAATGAACTACTCATAACAACGAATAAGCACACTATAATTCTAGGTGATTTTAACATTCCAATATCACCTTCATCGCACTATTCCAAACTACTCAATCAAACTATAAACTCTCACAACTGCACACAATATGTTACATCATCTACTCATTCATCAGGCAATATTCTTGATCTGATCATAACACATAATACGAATACCTCCATCACAAATACATCCGTTAATAGACTTATCACAGATCATCACATTATTACATTCATTGTTAAATCTCCCAAACCTAAACGACAATCACAAACTATACATTACAGAAAATCTAACAACATAAATATTACTGATTACATGCGTGATTTTACTGACCTACTAAATACTTCCAAAGACCCTACTGACACTACCAACCTTGATATAGTTCTTCTTAAAACACTGGACAAACATGCACCCATCACAACAAAAATTATCACTAAACGTAATAATATAAAATGGTTCAACCCCACACTTTCCTTATACAAACGTAAACTCAGATCCGCTGAAAAAACATGGAGAAAGTTCAGAAGCCATGACAACTTAATTTCTTTCAGGCAACATTCCAGTGAATATAGGTTTATGATAAAGAAGGCAAAACATGATTATTACACTGACACAATTAAAGCTGCTGGAAACGACACAAAAAAACTATTCCAGATATCAAATTCTCTACTCGGTCGTATAACCCCCCGTATTCTCCCAGAGGGCACCCTATCTTCCTTACCTGCATTATTTGATATATACTTCAAAAACAAGGTACAGATAATAATCAATTCCCTTCCTCCTCTAACGCTTCCACCACTAACAACATCTATATACAAATTAGATTCCTTTACCATCCCAACTGCAATAATAATCGACAAGCTTCTTCAAGCCGTCAAGTCATCATGTAAGCTTGATCCAATACCAACAACACTACTACACAAACTATCCACTCATCTCACTCCATACTATAAAAACATAATAGACAGGTCTCTTATATCAGGTATTGCCCCCTCCTCAATGAAACATGCACATGTAACTCCAATAATAAAGAATTCATCACTAGATAAATCAGACCTATCAAACTACCGCCCCATATCAAACCTATCGTACATTTCAAAAACTCTCGAAAGAGTAGTCTGCTCCCAACTTTCAAACTACTTAGATAAACACAAATTATTAAATAAATTTCAAAGCGCCTACACTAAAAATAAAAGTACCGAAACTGCATTAACCCACATATTAAACAAAATAAGACTGTACCCAACACAATACTGCTCCATCATCATCCTACTTGACCTATCAGCTGCATTTGATACCATTAGTCACAACATCATGATTCATCGACTGGAGTATATCGGCATAACTGGTACGGCACTCGCATGGTTCTCTTCCTACCTTAGCGACCGTACCTACTCGATCTCCATCGAATCACACACAACTGACCCCAGACTTATATCACATGGAGTTCCTCAAGGCTCCGTTCTTGCTCCCATCCTCTTTAATATTTATATATCTCCCCTATTAGACATATTTGATAACTACCCTGACATTTACTTCCACACCTACGCTGACGACTTACAAATTTACTGCAACTTACCCAACCCATCAACAAACATAGCCACACTA
>OZ025242.1:79479694-79717194 GCA_964019155.1 Osedax fenrisi
ACTAACATACTATTATAGTGTGATACTATATCATGATCTAGTATATCGTTTTGAGCTAACTGATATTCAATACATATATTGAGCAGGTAATTTTAAACACACGCATATATATATATATATATATATATCGGATTAGATACAGAAAAAGTAATAGCTTATCTAGATATTTATGTTTAGAGTAAAGTTCCGATGATAAAATAAAAATATAAAATAAACATATATAAAAATTACACAATATATTGTATATAATTTAAAAAAAATGTAATTGTATGGTGCTTGTACATATATTAGATGTGTGTACATATACATGTATGTTTACACGTATATGTACACACACACACACACACACACACACACACACACACACACACACACACACATACACACACACACACACACACACACACACACACACACACACACACACACACACACACACACACACACACACACACATACACACACACACACACACACACACACACACACACACACACACACACATACACACACATAAGCAGTAGGACTCGCGTCGCGCGTTCAAGCTTATAGAATATAGTCTGGATCATTAAAATGGGTCTTAACATAATATTTAGAAGTGATCTTATATAACTGTGTATAAATAAATGATTACTCTCGTTAAAACCACGGATGCCTTAACACGAGAGCGGCTTCGAAGGGACATTATAATGAGTTATATAGAGCCACATATGGTTATAAATGACAAATTCTAGCTAAGTTCCTGGATGGGATAATGGGATATATATATATATATATACACATATGCAACATTTTACATATATATATATATAACTATTGCCATGTTATATTATATTAGTGATTCATCAGAGAATTCACTTATACATATAAGTCACGTGACTCGTATACAACCCTAACGACTACACATTTTAGCACGACACATCAACATTAAAATTGCCGATTATCCCCAGGCCCCGGTATAGGCACTACGGCGTGTATATCAATTATAGTGTATTTTAGATTACATTATAAATATTTTGTATTTTGTAATAATAATATATCGTATTATTAAACTATAAAAATATATTTAATCATTCACACGTCGAAGGTAAGTAATCATTAGCCCGCAGATAGATTAACCAGTGCATATATATGATATAACTATATAGTTATAATTAAATATCTATATTTATATATATATTTAATCGTATACGATTAAAATGATATATATATCATTTTAAAAAGATAAAATATTATAAATAAATTATTCATAGTTTTCAATATTAGTATACGTACGAATATAGCATGCATGGTAGTGCACTACGATATCGACTTAACTTCAACTGACCTTATATGGCTACCCTTGGATTATGTGCCTTTATTGAACTGTACCGTACGCAGTGTAAACATACACCCGTACGCACGCGCGTGTGTGTGTAGCTACATACACACGCACACACGCACGCACGCACATACGCACGCACACACGCACGCACGCACGCACAACAAGCATATATTTAAGTTGGATCTCTCTTCTACCGTTCTGGTATTGACAATATAAGCCAGGCTACGATTTAGCACGGGTTGTATGCACGGGGAGGGCGTGGCTTATATTAATTATCTATCCAATTAAAAACTAGCGTACAACTATGACCACGGAATAACTTAATGTTGATATATAACATTATATACTACAGTGTACACATGGTGCCTGGATTGTTATTGTTGTTAATCCAAGCGCTCCGTTTGCTGTCATAAACACTATAGCCTCATATATCTCGCACGGCTAACATCGGTAACTGTGATTTTTACTGAACTGTTTACCTCATATATTCAGGGATATATCTCTGACCGTATACTGAAAGTATAATTTCTCTCTATCTAACAATGGGTACACCCCTCTCCGTTACGGTGTCCCCATAAATAGCTGGATTAGGAATGCCACTCTTCAACACTTATATATATATATAGGTGAATATATAGCCTATATAATATAGGTGATATATCTCTTCCCTATTGTTGATACGTCACAGTTACCCATAATACCAGTCTACGAACAAACGGATTACATACTGAACTTAACGCTAACTGCACTCGTAGTTTGCTTCGCTTAGTATTTCTATTTCTTATTATTTCTATGCAATCCATCCGTATATGGCTTTTAAAGACTTTTAATCCCGGGTTTCAAATAAATTAAAACTATATTTAGTATTCTCCCCTAGTGGAATAGTACTACACAGTGTAGTCTCACTCCTATAGAGTCTCTATAGTATAGACTAACAATACAATACTCCATCACCTACCTAGCTATAACTATATTTCCGTCACATTTATAACGATCGTGACATCCTATATTCTGATTAAGATATTTGATAGTGTTATGTCTACTCTGATATACCCCTCTGATATACCCTACGATAGGGGTCCTATCTTAGCATCCATCTTATCATTACAATATATTAAATCGTCACCATTCTATAAATGTTCATATTAAATGTTGTCGTATCATCCATAACTCCGCCTCGCTAATTTCTGTACACTTTTGTGATATTTGTTATCTTTCTTTATCCTTAGTTATTCGTTATATATTACTTTTACTTTTAGTTGCATTACTCTTGAATCGTAGGGGGGATCATCTCGCTCGCTTTCACAGCAAATCTTCTCCATCCTTCTCGATAGTCCGCCTTTCGTAGTAATTCGAAGGTCGCTTACTTTTTCCACTTATTTATTATTCGTCATCTAGTTATTCCTCGGCCTTCCTCTTCCTCTAGTACCTTATATTTTGCCTTGCAGAATAGTCATAGCAAATATATCGTGTCTAAAAATGTGGCCAAAATATTATAGTTTTCGACGCTTAATAATGCTGAGGAGTGGTTCATATTTACAGATCTGGTTTAATATTATTTCTTGGACATATTTATTAATTTCACGTTGGCGATATGTTATACACAATAGTCTTCTATGGGCGTTATTCTCTAATGCTTGTATACTTCCTCTCTTTCCGTTATGGTGCAAGTTTCGCACCCGTACAGCAGTATTGATAAGATTAGTGACTTTTATAGGTTGTATTTTACACGAAAAGTGACAGTCTTGCTGTTTCGTATTTGTCCGTATCTCATCATTGCCGACGTAGCTGTACACATAGCTATAACTGTATCTGTAGCTAACCGAATGCCAGTTCATTATCCGTAGCTCCATCAGCTGTTAGTGTTGCATCGAGATATTTGAAGGTGTTACCAGCAAACAATATATTCGACGCTTTTGGACGCACTGCGCCTAAAAGTTCCGGAATTAATTCGTCGCTTTGATGACAATTTGCGCCCAAAAGCTTCGAATTTGCGACGAATTCAATATGATTCGGAACTGAAACGCCCAAAAGCGTCGAAAATGCGCCAATAAATTCTCAAAAATCGCCTAAAATCGTCGATAAATTGTTTGCTGGGTTTACGTGGTCAAGTGCAGTACGTAAAGATCGATACGTTTTCGTTATATCTAGGTTTTGTTCTATTGTTTAAGTTTAGGTATTCACTTTCGTGTCGACGTTCGCGTACAGTTACAATTATTATCTAAAATAAATAAATTACACACACGAATACACGCGCACGCACACTCACTCATGCGATATGAGTCATACCCGAATATCCACTACTACTACTACTACTACTACTACTACTACTACTACTACTACTACTACTACTACTACTACTACTACTACTACTACTACTACTACTACTACTACTACTACTACTACTACTACTACTACTACTACTACTACTACTACTACTACTACTACCACCACCACCACCACCACCACCACCACCACCACCACCACCACCACCACCACCACCACCACCATACTACTACTAATATTATAATATTATTAACAATAACAGCGTCAGCACGCGTGGTGCGTGATGTTTACGTTACGGCCCGCACCGCACATCGCACACATGTGCGGTGTGCGGTTATGCGCGTGAGGCGCGAGAGAACATTCTGTCCCCGCAAGATAACTAGATTACGCGGCATCAATACTGCCAGCAGGCTTCTATCGAATTCTACGCAAGATTACTATAATAATACAAAAGTAATAGTAGTAGTAGTAGTAGTAGTAGTAGTAGTAGTAGTAGTAGTAGTAGTAGTTTAGAGGTGGTATTACTAGTAGTAGTACTAGTACTACTATACTACTACCACTACCACCACTATCACTATTACATGTAGGTATATTTTTCATAAATTCATAATATAATAAATGATCGTTATTATAGCCTACAACGTATACTATATATTATATTGTATATCATAAACTACATATAATTTCACTTTATATAAGTATGAGTCATTCAGGTATCTATAATATATCATTAATATACACATCATGCATATATATATATATATAAATATATATATATATATATATATATATGTAACATTATCTAGTAATATTTTCTTTCTCGATTAATGACTCATATATTCTATACCATATATATTATAGGATGCCATACGATATATTCATGAACCATAATTATAGGTAAGCATACACCGAATCGAGTGCGTTTATTACTTGTACGTATCGATACGCCCACTCGCTATTGATACGCCCACTGATTACTAATACGCCCGCACGCGCGCGTATACCTTATACTATAAGTGGGCGTGACTATCAGGCTGATACCGAGCCCATTAATGATCGATGCCGAGCTATAGACAATACTCTAGAAATGTAAATATTATTCAGATGATGGATTAACAGTCGTTTTTTTTCGTACTATGTATTAAATAATAAACCTATTTATAGACCTATTTATATGCAAATATATATAATATATATATATATATATATAAAATTAATATATTCATCTAAATGTATATATGTATTATTCATATAAATATATATATATATATATATATAACAGGGGTAGCCTATTCTATATAACGTATATATTTATATCCTACCAGATACATAGGCATATCTCATGTTTATTTATAACATATTAGATCTGAGAATGATTACATTATCCGTATTGTTATCTATTGTTATACTACATCCGGGAGAAGTTACATAACAATCGGTCTCCCTAGGCAACACCCGCAGTGGAATGACCAGTGGGATGACCACCTAGGTAATGCTGTATACATTAACCTGTACCCTATAAGGATACTTATATCTATATCGATGTAGGTACCTACATTGTAGGTCCTACAAGTGATGTAAATGATGCTAAAATGTAAAGCTTGATGCAGTCTCAGTCTTAGTTACCTAAAGTCTCAACTCGGCTCGGGCTCGTTTGGCTGGAGTCTTGGTTTGGCTCGGGCTCGTTTGGCTAGAGTCATGGCTCGGCTCGGGCTCGTTTTTTTTCCGAAAATGAAAGTCTCGGCTCGGCATCAAAAGCTCGGCATCATTTACATCACTAGTACCTACTGTTGTTATTATGAATGCAATACTTATTACCGTTTTAACCGTTAACGATAATTCACGATTATTACAAATAAATAGAACGGATGAACTTCAGCCTATATTCACATTGAATATTAGCCTCTACGTTATATAGTCTATAACAATATCAGGCTTATAATAACCTTTCAGTTGACTTATATGTATTAATAGTATTGTTATTATTATTATATATATATATATATATACGCAGTTATAGATACGTGATAGATGAGTCATACAAATACGATGTTGGTACGATGTACCTATACGCTGTAGATACAAATAATTACGTGTAATAAGTGTATTCTAATTCAACATTCAACGCAACATAAAACACATTTACATGTACAATTACATTATATTTCAACTATAATTATGATAATAATTATAATAAAACAATAATCATAATTATCCGTTATGAAAATTCCTGATATTATATACCTATATATAACCTATATTCTGACAGGTAGATATCTCGATAAGCTCAGTGAACTTCTATATCCACCTATCTGGGTTCACTCTCGTTTATGACGGTTAACCAATATGATTATTTGTATTATACCATATGGTATAAGTATATATATATGGTATAAGTACATATGTTAATGATAATTAAAACCGAATAGCTATTGTTGGATAATTATCGGTTAACCGATATCATGTTGTATCATTAGTATCTACTAACTACATAAGTAGTTAAGTAGACACTTGAGTACATACATAAGTAAATACATAACTAAACACTACTGTAGTAGATACTTAAGTAGATAAATAGTCCGATACTCGAATAGATACTCGAGTAATGTTGAAATTGTTGAATAAGTGTGATAGGAAGTCCTCATTACTCGGGCGTTGTCTGTAGCAACGTTCGCTAGGTGTGCGCTCGTTTGTGTTCATTGTTCACATTACAATAGTAAACAAGGCATACGATAGGTGATAACATTAAAGTTAATAGAAGCGGTGGTTTGTTAATAACAGGTTACCTATCTCCCAATGATAATCTCTATAGGGCCGGCGCCTCCAAAATAACTGACCATATATATATGAGCCTATAGGCTCACTTTATTATTTTTTCTTCATATTAAACTTGACTATATTTCGAGAAATTATCTCATAGTAGAATGGGTTGAATATGTTGCTTTTTATAGTAAGTACTTTTATATATATAGCGTATACGATCATTAACACATACACACACACACATACACACACACACATATATATTAGTGATGCAATAGAACTTCGGACTTCGAACTTCAAACTGATACTCAAGCATTTCGAACTGTGATAGTTATACTCAATAATTAAAAAATGTCGAACTCGCACTCAAAATGAATCTCGACTATTTCGAACTGATATATCAGTATACTATACCGATACTCTGATAGTAGGGTTCGAATCATCATTAATATATATATATATATATATATATATATATATGCATATATCTTAAGCAGAGTTAAATTCAATAAAATAAAACTTATAATCTCTCGCGAATAGTAGTCATTCACGTAAAGTATCGCCCCGAAATATCGATTACGTTGACCTATGGGTCGAGTAGGCGTGGCCGAGTACTGACACGCCCCTACCGGAATAGGCCGCACACTTTTGATATAGTACCGGTTTCTCAACATATCAACTAGATACTATGTGTAGGTGCATATATACTTATACATACTAGCTATATAGTAAACACACACATATATATATATATATATATATATATATATATATATATATATATATATATATATATATATATATGCTAAAGTGCAACGTAGGCTATCTTATAAGTTATGACCGAACATTTTCCGTGTAAATATAAATAACAATACACGACTCGTTATAGATTATTTAAACATAGGAAGGATGTGAGTTTTATGATTACTCGTTAACTCGACGTACAATGCACGTAATAACACGTGTTAGTGTACGATAGGCTCGTATTCTAACCTATAGGTTGTAATGTATAAGGTATACTATATAATATATATGATGTATATATAATATATAATATAATATATAATATATATATATATTATATATAATATAATATATAATATAATATATAATATAATATATAATGTATACATTATGTGTATATGGTACGTGGTATATAGTGTAGTTTGATATTGAACTTAAAGTTGACCTTAAAATAGAATTAATTCGTAGGTGACTACTAGTTACTAACTACATATGACGACACGTCCTCAAGGA
Organism: Osedax fenrisi; assembly: GCA_964019155.1. Lineage (NCBI taxonomy): Eukaryota > Metazoa > Annelida > Polychaeta > Sabellida > Siboglinidae > Osedax > Osedax fenrisi. Next base: position 79,487,325 of record OZ025242.1, read on the forward strand.
CACGTATCCTCGCCTAGATTATTGAATTAATCGCGCACGTTTTTGATTGGCCACTTATAAATAAATGTAATTTTAAGTACGACACATATATGTGTATACACTGTACTAATATATCCTCTATAATGTTAAGTATGCTAGAGTATAGGTGTATACATATAATATATAGGTGTATACATACAACATATAGGTGTATACATATAATATATATGCTCTTATGATATGTTATTCAAATAATGCCAAGTACCTATATTCGTACTCGTCGAGTACCCGCTATCGTTACAATAGAATATTCTATAGAATACGGTTTTAATAACAACGCGCACCGTTAGGCGGCGACGGCGGTAAATAATTGATTACGCAACGCGAGTACGCTATTACGTCACTATTTATACTACCGGTAGTGACGCGATAGTGACGCATTAGTGACGCGATATAGCACACGATGACGTAACACGATGCCGATGTAATGATGATGATGATGATGCGACGACGCAGCCGCGAATATACTATACGTAGATTGTACACGGGACCAGCCAGCGATACGTACTATAGCTACGTGTTAGACCGTCAGAGAATCTAGATGTGTTTTGGGCGATCGGAAATATCATGTTCATCGCATTATTATCGGTCGGCGGACGCAGAGTTATTAATTATAATAGCATCTTATTATCGCCCTAGTGCACACATCAACATCACGTGTGTGCGTTTATTTATATATATACATATATATATATACACACGTATGTTATGATTAATACCAGATAACCGTATCATATACGTGTATACAAATAGCAAGTTACAGATTAGAAGCTATACTAGTAGTTCTCCCATAAGAGCCACACATAGCTAGGTGATCCTAATGACTCATCATAATCCAAGAATACGGATACGCGTACCCGACAAATATTGACCAATCAAATCGCAGTATAACGACTAGTTAGAAAACTCTCCGTTAACGCCAAGCGCTATTCTTAAATTAAGTTAAAACGCCGAATATTTTACTATAATAAATACATATTCGGCGTTTTAACTTAATATATATATATATATATATATATATATATATATATATATATATCGCATGCGATAGTTTACACATACACACACACATACACATACCTACACACACCTAGTTGTTTATATACTTAGGTCTTAATATTTAGAAGCGTTAGTTTATAACGGCGTGTGCAAATATTGGCGTTAAACATATATTCAGGTGTGCATTTTAGGCCGCGTTAATATCTAACAATTCAGCACGATATAAGCCCGATAAAAGCCGATAAAAGCCCGATATAAGCCCTATTTATAGCCAGATATCTTCGAACATCGAAACCGGATGTGAACAACTATAATCATACGGCATGTACCCACGGTATCGGGCATTGAAATATATACCTATTTTCTAAAAAATAGTTGGTCACATAGTATGACCTTTAACCTATATTTAAACTACGAACACGTGATACTGTCATACACGTGTAGATATAAGTAAATGTTATAAGATAGAGATCTTCCACGTAGTAAATATAGGCACTTCTATTATATATATATATATATATATATATATATATATAATATATTTATATTTGATAAAATTCTAGTATTGATTTATGGTACCTCTTATAATTATATGGAATATTCCACCGGCCTAAATAAATGATACATAATATATTTACTAAATTAAATTAGATCTGTGTCACGCTCCCAATGGCCGGTTCCTACCGCGTGCGACCACGTATATATATATAAATATATATATATATATATATATATTTAAATAAATTACCTATTATCAAATCTTAGACTTGTTCGATATCAGGTAAATATTTAAAAATAAATAATTTGAAGCAGCCGATATCTGGCTATAAAAATAAGGCTGATATCTAGCTGTATTTTGTGGTTTAAACTCGGCTTTAACACGAGAGAGCTAGGACAGGGAACATTAGGGCTACAACCCTAAACCCTGGTTTGGTTAAAAGCAACGACTTTATTTAACTTCCTGTATGCGATGAAAGTATACTCCACCAAAATGAAATAATATACATAACATAGCAATATATGATGTATACTACAATGTCTGTGTGTGGCTCACGTGACCCACAATCAGTATACTGTCCTATAGGACATTGATTCAAGTGGTACCATTGAAATCTGTCTTAAAATGGTAATTATTATAATGGACATTATGATGGACATTATGTCCCTTCAAAGCCGCTCTCATGTTAACCAATAAGGCATCCATGGTTTTAACGAGAGCCGACCATTTATTTATACACAATTATATAAGATCACTTCTAAATAGTATTGAAGACCTGTAGAGACATACGGTTATAAGTAAAAACTTCGTCTAAGTTCCTGGATGGGATGAAAGGACTCCATCAAAATTAAATAACAATAACAATAACAATATATATATATATATATATATATATATTATATATATATATCGCCATGTTAGAAGTCTAATTTAATAGGTAGTTTCGTAATAAAGATGCAAATATTTATTTTAGGCTATTACCCAATGTATTATATATATATATATATATATATAATTAATATTAAAACTCCCGAATTCATAATTTACCCGAATTAGATGAATATTTACGTCGACTGTGTTTATTAGTTATAGTAGTGTGTATTCATTATAATTAACCTATAATTATACTCTAATAAACCTGTAATTATTAGTATACTATAACGCTGTACACATAACTTGATACAATGCCAGTTAACATATCTAGTAGGCCTAATAACCCAATACCCCGTGAATACCTACTGTCTTAACTCTAACTCTATAATCCAGGTGAGAGCAATTCGCATGACAGCTAGTATTCACAATGATAACAAGGACAGGACACGACCTGAATACATAGTCTATTATACATGTATATGTCATGGTTGAGTGATTTTAACGTAGTACTCCCTATTTACTTTATACCCCCCTAATACCGACCTCCTGTGGTATCTCAGTAACTATAAGAAATATTAAAAAATAATATATACACGAACTGTTAGTAATTTAATGATAAATATGAATAAGTATTTTGTTTTAGAAATATTCAATCATACAATTGTTATTTGATAAAATGTAATATTCTGTTTTTACTTTTTAATATTTGAATAATAACTTTTTTTAAATCATTGTAAATACTTTATTATTTAAAACTTAATACTGAGCATAATATTGTAGATCAATAAAATGTTTATAACTATTATACAAAATAATTTAATTTGAATAACTATTAACCAAGATATCTTAATTATAGCAACCCATATTATTTTCCTATTACCGACCCCCTAAATTACCCTAATACCGACCCCATGTGATTTATAATATCCAATCAAAATAGATCCGTATTTTACTTTAAAATATGTCGTAAATTATTTATGTATCATTGATATAGATTTATGATTCATGATTCGAGTTGATTATATACATACTGATTAATAAATAAATATTAAATAATAATATACACTATTTTAATATAATTACTATAAAGTTTACATTTAAATTTAATATTACTATTAAAACATAAATTCAATACAAAATAAATTGCGTGATTGTTATAATTAATTATATGTATGAATATCTACTCTTTTTATTGGATATTATAATACTACAATTATTTATACCACAATTATTTTAGGGGGTCGGTAATATGAGAAGGGGGTCGGTATTAGGTACATGTATCCGATTACCGACCCCCCTATGTATTATTATAAATATAATTATATCAAAAATTTAAAATAGCCACATTATCCATTGCCATAATATTACCCTAATTACAAAATGTCAATGAAATATATTTAATAGTGAATACGTTATTACAAATAATCATTTAGGGGTCGGTAATCAGAGAATTTCCCCTAAACACTTAACGAAATAAAGATATATCACTCTAATTAATTTGTGAAATTTGTACTGCAAACTATTTATTTCTGAGTCTATTTTTAGTTTATATTTTTATAAATGTAAATTTGAAAAATATATTATTATTATAAATGACAATTTATAACTATTTTTGAATACAATACAAATTTAATTTATAGTTATTTTGTATACACAATTTTTATAATTAGGACCATTTTTCTTAAAATATACAGCTATATTTGATAAATATATTTATATCATATGATAAATTGATAGATCCATTTTCAATGTAAAATTATATATATTTTGTAACATGCATGCTTTATTATGTAACGATAAGTTGAAAATTCGCTTTAGAAATTAATCATAATTATAGTATCGCCACCTATATTTCAAACTATTCAGCACTACTATTTATTTCACGTAAATAAATACCAAGTAGCATATATTCGCTACGCAAAATAACGTCTACATATTTAGAAGTACCGACAACCGGTATACTTGATGTCTTGGTTTCTGTAGATATACCCGGGAAACTCTGAAATCATTTCATACAAATACATCACCAGAACCCGCTCAGAATAACATCGTTCAATAGAATCACGGGAATATTCGCAGAACATTATCGTTCAATATATCGATATTACAATATTACACGAGAAATTTATCATCGAAACATCATTAGTTCACATCTGATGGTGAACGTTAATGCGTGTAGGACAATGATGTTCTCGGGATGTCAGTATACGGGAGAACATACCAGTGATGTATTATCATCAGCAGATAATGTGCTAAGAGACGTCAAAGATTTTGCGAAGCGAAGATATAACACTCCCTATCTTCGAAACTTGATTAGTATGCATACATCCCGCTGCTAGCAGCAGTATCGAAATAGATTTAGGTTTGCCGCGATTTTCATACTACAATGTTTTCATTGCTCTATTAAATTACATGCAATAAAAATTAGCTTTTACTCGCAACATAGATATTTATCGAGTTTAAAATCAACATATCCTATTGCTTTGTAATATATTAGTAATGAACACTTAGTTTTCATTATAAAAAGAATAATTTAAAGCATATCATTTTTCATTTTAAAAGTGCATAGTTTGATACGAATTTACGTTATAAACAACGCATAGTTTAGAAAATTGACCCTATATAGGTGGCGCTGTTGGTGTTTGTATACAAAATAGAATTACACGATTTCGCGTGAGTGTTATATCTTTCCTTAGACAAATATTTGGAGACGTAACCCACTAATTACAGTATTCCTCGCGGTGCTCTTGATTGACACATAAGGGGAGTGGCGTATACGATGGGCGTATACAGTGGGCGTGGCGGAGTAGGCGTATACTATAACCTAGTTATCGAGGTTAGGGTAGTACTAATTCGATATAGGTTACTATTAAATTACTACGCCAGTCGTGCGTGTATTACAGCAACGACCTTCATATTGTACACTGTAGGGGCGCACTGTACAAGGGGCAATGTACACTGTACAAGGGGCAATGTACACTGTACAAGGGGCAATGTACACTGTACAACATATGTTATACATACTATGAGGCGTATTACGCTCAGCGACAAGTGAAATATACATACTCTGGTGACGGTGAAATATATACCGAATAATGTGCAGTGTAAAATGTGCAGTGTAAAATGTGCGTTATACTATATATATATATATATATATATATATATATATATATATATATATATATATATATATATACTGTACATATTTATGTGTATTGTAAATTTATATTATATAAAAATGTATTGCATAATATTGAATATTTATAAATATAATAATTTACAGTATACACTATATATATACTGTGTATATACTATATACATTGTATATACTGTATATACACATTAATAGTATACACAATATGGTATTCATATATTAGAAATATTGTATACACAAGTAACAATTATGTGGATCATGTTATCGGTTCGACAGTACATACATGACATGTATAATACATGACATTGTAGGAATGTCGCTCTTAACCACGAGTAGTAAACGCGATCTTCTCTTTTGTCAATAATTATAATTATTGATAATTATCTAGCGGTTTGTTGAGAGCTTTCGATTCTTATCTAAATTAATCCTGACCAGTAACTGCATCTACGTAAACACGTGTACGACATCAATATTATGTGTGTATGTATGATGATGATGAAATATGCTTTATTAGTCACCGTTACAAAGTGACGAGACTCCTCGTAAGTGCACGTCAAATAAATAATACAATATACAATATATATATATATATATATATATATGTGTGTGTATGTATTGAGTAAATGTATAAAGTATATATGATAATTCATTTAGAGGTATTACCAATTTCACCGCTAACGCGATAGCCGTACATCTAAGGACCCACTCGATATATAACTATAACTATTGAACTTACTACATGTTTATGCCGTCGAACTGATAACTTGATCCCATTATTGTTATTTAAATTTAATAATTATTAACTATTGATTGATTGATTGAACTCGGATTATATCAATATTAAGAATATTAAGAGTATATACTATATATATATATATATATATATATATATATATATATATATATATATATATATATATATTAGATATAACTTAGTTATTTAAACGTATACAATAAATAATACATAATGCAAGTATTAATGATATAAGCTACGCTTCCATGCATACAGACTGTGTTAAATCTGAATCTAGCTGACGTTCTAACATTGAACATTTCAGTCGAGCTAAGATTTAACGTGGACGATATTTGGAGGCGTGGCTTATATTATATAATAAGCTGTCCAATTAAAATGACTACGTTGTAAACTACCACCCCTGCTAGTACCACCACTAGTACCACCACTAGTACCACCACTACTACAAACACTAGTAACACCACTAGTACAACCATTACTACTACCACTGGTACCACCACTAGTACCACCACTAGTACCATCACTAGTACCACCACTAGTACCACCACTAGTACAACCACTAGTACCACCACTAGTACCACCACTAGTACCACCACTAGTACCACCACTAGTACAACCACTAGTACCACCACTAGTACCACCACTAGTACCACCACTAGTACCACCACTAGTACCATCACTAGTACCACTACTAGTACCACCACTAGTACCATCATTAGTACCACCACTAGTACCACCACTAGTACAACCACTAGTACCACCACTAGTACCACCACTAGTACCACCACTAGTACCACCACTAGTACCACCACTAGTACAACCACTAGTACCACCACTAGTACCACCACTAGTACCACCACTAGTACCACCACTAGTACAACCACTAGTACCACCACTAGTACCACCACTAGTACCACCATTACTACTACCACTAGTACCACCACTAGTACAACCATTACTACTACCACTGGTACCACCACTAGTACCACCACTAGTACCATCACTAGTACCACCACTAGTACCACCACTAGTACAACCACTAGTACCACCACTAGTACCACCACTAGTACCACCACTAGTACCACCACTAGTACAACCACTAGTACCACCACTAGTACCACCACTAGTACCACCACTAGTACCACCACTAGTACCATCACTAGTACCACTACTAGTACCACCACTAGTACCATCATTAGTACCACCACTAGTACCACCACTAGTACAACCACTAGTACCACCACTAGTACCACCACTAGTACTACCACTAGTACCACCACTAGTACCACCACTAGTACCACCACTAGTACCACCACTAGTACCACCATTACTACTACCATTAGTACCATCATTATTACCACCACTAGTACCACCACTAGTACCATCACTAGTAACACCACTAGTACAACCACTAGTACAACCACTAGTACCACCACTAGTACCACCACTAGTACCACCACTAGTACAACCACTAGTACAACCACTAGTACCACCACTAGTACCACCACTAGTACAACCACTAGTACCACCACTAGTACCACCACTAGTACCACCACTAGTACCACCACTAGTACAACCACTAGTACAACCACTAGTACCACCACTAGTACCACCACTAGTACAACCACTAGTACCACCACTAGTACCACCACTAGTACCACCACTAGTACCACCACTAGTACAACCACTAGTACCACCACTAGTACCACCACTAGTACCACCACTAGTACCACCACTAGTACCATCACTAGTACCACTACTAGTACCACCACTAGTACCATCATTAGTACCACCACTGGTACCACCACTAGTACAACCACTAGTACCACCACTAGTACCACCACTAGTACCACCACTAGTACCACCACTAGTACCACCACTAGTACAACCACTAGTACCACCACTAGTACCACCACTAGTACCACCATTACTACTACCACTAGTACCACCACTAGTACAACCATTACTACTACCACTGGTACCACCACTAGTACCACCACTAGTACCATCACTAGTACCACCACTAGTACCACCACTAGTACAACCACTAGTACCACCACTAGTACCACCACTAGTACCACCACTAGTACCACCACTAGTACAACCACTAGTACCACCACTAGTACCACCACTAGTACCACCACTAGTACCACCACTAGTACCATCACTAGTACCACTACTAGTACCACCACTAGTACCATCATTAGTACCACCACTAGTACCACCACTAGTACAACCACTAGTACCACCACTAGTACCACCACTAGTACCACCACTAGTACCACCACTAGTACCACCACTAGTACCACCACTAGTACCACCACTAGTACCACCACTAGTACCACCACTACTACAAACACTAGTAACACCACTAGTACAACCATTACTACTACCACTGGTACCACCACTAGTACCACCACTAGTACCATCACTAGTACCACCACTAGTACCACCACTAGTACCACCATTACTACTACCACTAGTACCACCACTAGTACTACCACTAGTACCACCACTAGTACCACCACTACTAGTACCATTACTAGTACCACCACTAGTACCACCACTAGTACAAACACTAGTACCACCACTAGTACCACCACTAGTACCACCACTAGTACCACCACTAGTACCATCACTAGTACCACCACTAGTACCACCACTAGTACCACCACTACTAGTACCAGTGGTATACCACTAATAATACCAATAGTACCACCATTACTACTACCACTAGTACCACCACTAGTACCACCACTAGTACAACCACTAGTACCACCACTAGTACCACCACTAGTACCACCACTAGTACCACCACTAGTACCACCACTAGTACCACCACTAGTACCACCATTACTACTACCATTAGTACCATCATTAGTACCACCACTAGTACCACCACTAGTACAACCACTAGTACCATCACTAGTACCACCACTAGTACCACCACTAGTACCACCACTAGTACAACCACTAGTACAACCACTAGTACCACCACTAGTACCACCACTACTAGTACCAGTGGTATACCACTAATAATACCAATAGTACCACCATTACTACTACCACTAGTACCACCACTAGTACCACCACTAGTACAACCACTAGTACCACCACTAGTACCACCACTAGTACCACCACTAGTACCACCACTAGTACCACCACTAGTACCACCATTACTACTACCATTAGTACCATCATTAGTACCACCACTAGTACTACCACTAGTACCTCCACTAGTACCATCATTAGTACCACCACTAGTAGTACCACTAGTACCACCACTAGTACCACCACTAGTACCACCACTAGTACCATCACTAGTACCACCACTAGTACCACCACTAGTACCACCACTACTAGTACCAGTGGTATACCACTAATAATACCAATAGTACCACCATTACTACTACCACTAGTACCACCACTAGTACCACCACTAGTACAACCACTAGTACCACCACTAGTACCACCACTAGTACCACCACTAGTACCACCACTAGTACCATCACTAGTACCACCACTAGTACCACCACTAGTACCACCACTACTAGTACCAGTGGTATACCACTAATAATACCAATAGTACCACCATTACTACTACCACTAGTACCACCACTAGTACCACCACTAGTACAACCACTAGTACCACCACTAGTACCACCACTAGTACCACCACTAGTACCACCACTAGTACCACCACTAGTACCACCACTAGTACCACCACTAGTACCACCACTAGTACCACTATTACTACTACCATTAGTACCATCATTAGTACCACCACTAGTACCACCACTAGTACCACCACTAGTACCACCACTAGTACCACCACTAGTACCACCACTAGTACCACCACTAGTACCACCACTAGTACCACCACTAGTACCACCACTACTAGTACCAGTGGTATACCACTAATAATACCACTAGTACCACCACTAGTACAACCACTAGTACCACCACTAGTACCACCACTAGTACTACCACTAGTACAACCACTAGTACCACCACTAGTAGTACCACTAGTACCACCACTATTACCACCACTAGTACCACCACTAGTACCACCACTAGTACCATCACTAGTACCACCACTAGTACCACCACTAGTACCACCACTACTAGTACCAGTGGTATACCACTAATAATACCAATAGTACCACCATTACTACTACCACTAGTACCACCACTAGTACAACCACTAGTACAACCACTAGTACCACCACTAGTACCACCACTAGTACCACCACTAGTACCACCACTAGTACCACCATTACTACTACCATTAGTACCATCATTAGTACCACCACTAGTACCACCACTAGTACCACCACTAGTACCACTATTACTACTACCATTAGTACCATCATTAGTACCACCACTAGTACCACCACTAGTACCACCACTACTACAACCACTAGTAACACCACTAGTACAACCACTAGTACGACCACTAGTACAACCACTAGTACCACCACTAGTACCACCACTAGTACAACCACTAGTACAACCACTAGTGGTACTAGTGGTGGTACTAGTGGTGGTACTAGTGATGTTACTAGTGGTTGTACTAGTGGTGGTACTAGTGGTGGTACTAGTGGTGGTACTAGTGGTGGTACTAGTGGTGGTACTAGTGGTGGTACTAGTGGTGGTACTAGTGGTTGTACTAGTGGTGGTACTAGTGGTGGTACTAGTGATGGTACTAGTGGTGGTACTAGTGGTGGTACTAGTGGTGGTACTAGTGGTTGTACTAGTGGTGGTACTAGTGGTGGTACTAGTGATGTTACTAGTGGTTGTACTAGTGGTGGTACTAGTGGTGGTACTAGTGGTGGTACTATACTGTACGATCTACTCTTGTATGTACACCTCCCATCTAATGCAATATCTACCTATAAATTCATCAATAATATAGTCATAATATACTTTAATTCCGACAACTCCTACTACACATTTACATCAAAAATACAGAATATTATGAAACATCCCCACTATACAAACTTATATTTTCGTAAACAACGTAGTCTACTTGAAAGAGTACGAGGTAAATTATTATACCACGCCACAAAAGCAAATCTGACTCCACCCAATACTAAATGTACTTACAATAACTCCAACGAAACCTATGAATTAAGAAACATAATCAACTCAAAGGTTGACTGGAAATCAAGTCCCATAAATATAACTCCTCATACCTATAAAACCTGGGAACATTCTTATGAATCTTACATTAAAGCCAAATCGTATGAACCTCATAACACCAGTTCATCTATACCGCCAGCCTGACTGCACCATCTCCCAATCCAACCCCACACCAGTGTCTCACTTACCGCCATAACTATGCATTCACCAACAATGGTAACTTCATCTTCCACACAGAATATTAAAGCTGCCACTCTTAATATCCGATCAATAAGAAACAAAATTGAAATCATCCTTGACCTATTCAATGATCTAGATCTAGATTTGTTATGCCTTACAGAGACCTGGTTATCTAATAATGATACACCTATTATTTCCTCACTGAATACTGATACACACTGTTTTGTCCACCTACCTCGGGATGGTCTCCATCTCGGTGGTGGAATCGGACTACTTTATAACAAAAATATCAAACTGACTAACAACAAAGACCTGAAACAAATATATTCCGAAGCCTTATCATGCACTTTCCACCCCACTAACTCACAGCCCATTACATTTATCACAATATATAGACCACCACATCAATCTATCCCTCTCTTTATTGATGAACTGAATGAACTACTCATAACAACGAATAAGCACACTATAATTCTAGGTGATTTTAACATTCCAATATCACCTTCATCGCACTATTCCAAACTACTCAATCAAACTATAAACTCTCACAACTGCACACAATATGTTACATCATCTACTCATTCATCAGGCAATATTCTTGATCTGATCATAACACATAATACGAATACCTCCATCACAAATACATCCGTTAATAGACTTATCACAGATCATCACATTATTACATTCATTGTTAAATCTCCCAAACCTAAACGACAATCACAAACTATACATTACAGAAAATCTAACAACATAAATATTACTGATTACATGCGTGATTTTACTGACCTACTAAATACTTCCAAAGACCCTACTGACACTACCAACCTTGATATAGTTCTTCTTAAAACACTGGACAAACATGCACCCATCACAACAAAAATTATCACTAAACGTAATAATATAAAATGGTTCAACCCCACACTTTCCTTATACAAACGTAAACTCAGATCCGCTGAAAAAACATGGAGAAAGTTCAGAAGCCATGACAACTTAATTTCTTTCAGGCAACATTCCAGTGAATATAGGTTTATGATAAAGAAGGCAAAACATGATTATTACACTGACACAATTAAAGCTGCTGGAAACGACACAAAAAAACTATTCCAGATATCAAATTCTCTACTCGGTCGTATAACCCCCCGTATTCTCCCAGAGGGCACCCTATCTTCCTTACCTGCATTATTTGATATATACTTCAAAAACAAGGTACAGATAATAATCAATTCCCTTCCTCCTCTAACGCTTCCACCACTAACAACATCTATATACAAATTAGATTCCTTTACCATCCCAACTGCAACAATAATCGACAAGCTTCTTCAAGCTGTCAAGTCATCATGTAAGCTTGATCCAATACCAACAACACTACTACACAAACTATCCACTCATCTCACTCCATACTATAAAAACATAATAGACAGGTCTCTTATATCAGGTATTGTCCCCTCCTCAATGAAACATGCACATGTAACTCCAATAATAAAGAATTCATCACTAGATAAATCAGACCTATCAAACTACCGCCCCATATCAAACCTATCGTACATTTCAAAAACTCTCGAAAGAGTAGTCTGCTCCCAACTTTCAAACTACTTAGATAAACACAAATTATTAAATAAATTTCAAAGCGCCTACACTAAAAATAAAAGTACCGAAACTGCATTAACCCACATATTAAACAAAATAAGACTGTACCCAACACAATACTGCTCCATCATCATCCTACTTGACCTATCAGCTGCATTTGATACCATTAGTCACAACATCATGATTCATCGACTGGAGTATATCGGCATAACTGGTACGGCACTCGCATGGTTCTCTTCCTACCTTAGCGACCGTACCTACTCGATCTCCATCGAATCACACACAACTGACCCCAGACTTATATCACATGGAGTTCCTCAAGGCTCCGTTCTTGCTCCCATCCTCTTTAATATTTATATATCTCCCCTATTAGACATATTTGATAACTACCCTGACATTTACTTCCACACCTACGCTGACGATTTACAAATTTACTGCAACTTACCCAACCCATCAACAAACATAGCCACACTAAACAAATGTCTAGAAGACATTCGACTATGGCTCTCAACCAACTCGCTATCACTAAACACCCACAAAACACAAGCAATACTAATCAATACTACTAAAACTGTTCCAATCGTCCCACTCATTCAGATAAACAACCATAACATAAAATACTCCCCCTACGTAAAAAATCTTGGAATTACCATTGACCAATCACTGAATTTTACTCAATACACAACAGACTTATCAAAATCCATTAACCGAACACTACACACAATCAGACTAATAAGACCATCTATAACCACAGAACTATCAAAATTACTAGCAACATCCCTCATACTTCCACGACTTGACTACTGTAACTCTATACTTCATAGACTCCCCAAAAACTCACTAATACCACTCAACCGATTACTGAATTCCACTGCACGAACTGTCCACAGAATCCCCAAATACTCCAGGACTCACATAACTCCATACCTAAAATCTCTTCACTGGCTTCCCATCACACAACGTATCCAATACAAAACCTTACTTATATCCCACCAAGTCATTCATCACAATCACCCCGACTACCTAACTGACATACTAATAGAAAATAACACATCTAGAATACAACGTAAAATCAATAAATACAAATTACTTATACATAATCCAAAACACATATCACGCAAACAAGAAACAGCATTCTCAATATCTGCCCCAAAATTATGGAATAACCTCCCTTACAATATAAGAGAAATCACCTCAACCCCACTCTTTAAACGTAAATTAAAAACACACCTGTTCGAAATCGCATATAAATAACCCACGAAAACACGGCCGAAAACTCACACGATGTTGATGGCAGTGTATAAACCATTAGGTTACAAGGTTACTAGTACCACCACTAGTACCACCACTAGTACAACCACTAGTACCACCACTAGTACCACCACTAGTACCATCACTAGTACAACCACTAGTACCATCACTAGTAACACCACTAGTACCACCATTACTACTACCACTAGTACCACCACTAGTACCACCACCACACATATACACTCGGTAACGTTCAGTAATACGCGCGTGTGTGTGAATATGTGGACCATAGTACGTGGTTACGTAATCTATTCACCCTGCAGGGTTCTTTGAAGATATTCACAAGACAGTCAATATTATCAAATAAAGACAGTAATATATGACGTATATGTATATATATATACACATTATGGTGAACATATACGTTTTCTAATATTATAATGATGTTATTAGTATGTATTTCTAATAACTCATTAACTGTAGGATACGACGATACCGGCGGGATAACGCGTAACAATGCCGGTGGGAGTTACGTCACCGCCTAGAATTCGCACCGGCGAACAACAAAAGGACTCTCTCTCGCTCTCGCTATCTCTCTCGTCCGCCCACCCACCCACTCGGGTAGGCCGCACACCGGTAGGCGGTTCACGAGCGCGCGTACGTAGCATACGTGGTACGCGTGCGCGGTTCAAATCGGCTTTTTTTACCGATCTCGTCGCGTAACGCCGAATCTCGTCGCGTAACGCCGAATCTCGTCGAGTAACGCGAGATCTGGTCGCGCGTCGGGTTGCGCGCTCTTAACACCGAACACGCTACCGTACATCGTACATCGTACACCGTACATCGTACACCGATGAAGCGTATTCTATTTATAGACGTATCACGTTTAGCGTCGTTCATCAGTGGCGCGCTCGCTACCAATGGACGACGTATACGTGCTATAGGTCGGGGGGGGGAACCTGAAACCGGAAGTGTGTTAGTATTACGCGATACAGGTATTACGTAACGTTATCGAGGTGATCAACACAATGCCTGTGACGTTACCCACACTACTACACGTGTATGAGATAATACCATGTTAGCAGGGGTGTGTCGATAGATGAGAAAGGGCGCGCACGGAATTTGGGTTCCAAAAGAAGCTATTATTATAAACAATATATATATATATATATATATATAAATATATATATATATATATATAATATATATATATATGTGTGTGTGTGCACACATATAACCATGGTTATAGCTGGAGATGGAATCTTCTTGTTTATACACAGGCATAGCTAACTTAGCTGCACTAAATACAGTTCTATAGAGCGAGTCCTATCCGTATCTAAATAATATATATATAGTTTAAATTTAGTAATACGATATTATATTTCATTATCGGGTTATCGAGCCCTATATGATACACTCTGTAACCCGTGAGAACAGCTATATAAGTAGGTATACGGGCATTCAGCAATACCGCCTATTTAAGTTAACGAAATATCTAGTCGGTCATATCGCGAGTTACCTTACAGCGTAGCCTTACTGGTCAAGGGAGAAACGGCAAAATAACCATATCTATAAACATTATATAATGTATTATTACATTATTATAATAAATACATGATTATACGTGTACATCCTATAGTATGAACAGGATATTACTGTGATCGTAATTTAATTTATGATAAAATCTGAAACGCATTCATATTTCTACGCAAACAAATAGAAAATCCCGGTGTAAACATATACGTCCTAGTCACGTCCATGTCCTTCACACCCGATATGGCTGCCACTGTATTTCACCGAATATCGGCTAACCCATATCTACCTACTGCGATATCTGTGTCCTTAAGGACACCCGGTTGTGTTGTATTTCACGAGATTCTCCAGCGCTGCTAGTATTAACACCTAGTATTAGCGCCACACTGCGGCACGCGTTGTCAACACAACACTCTACTCATAACGAATACAAGTACATTAGGACTGTTATTAAGGATACGTTCTCATCTGGTGCGGAATGTAATAGACGCGATGGCGTTACATGCTTACGAAGAAAGTGTAACGAACATATCGTAATCGGATCTTTATAGTTTATTTGTAAATTCGATAATATCGGGAGTTGGTAATCTCACAATTTACGAAACCGTGACCTTGACCCCCTATTTAACCTCGACCCCTGTCATCTTATAACATTACATAACTAACAAGTATTCCTGCTCCACAACATGATTTACCCCTCACCTTCGCCGTCCGGGTAAGCAATATTGCTAGTATATACTAATTCCATTTATTTGTAGCTTTCAACTTCTATGTATGAATGAATGAATGAATGAAATCAGTTTATAGACATACGACTACTATGAAGATCATACGTCTATGTAGGATACGTGAAAGCCTAAGCTTTATTTCGTCGATACCTCCTTATTGTCAACTATATTGAATTGAAGTCACCGTAGTGTATCGAGTATGGGCAGCTAACAGTAATAGCAGCATAATAGCAGCATAATAGCAGCATAATAGCAGCATAACAGCAGCATAACAGCAGCATAATAGCAGCATAATAGCAGCATAATATTAGCATAACAGCAGCATAATAGCAGCATAACAGCAGCATAATAGCAGCATAACATCAGCATAATAGCAGCATAACAGCAGCATAACAGCAGCATAACAGCAGCATAATAGCAGCATAACAGCAGCATAATAGCAGCATAACAGCAGCATAATAGCAGCATAACAGCAGCATAATAGCAGAATAACAGCAGCATAATAGCAGCATAACAGCAGCATAACAGCAGCATAACAGCAGCATAATAGCAACAACATCAACATTTATAAGAGCAGCATAACAGCACAATGTAAACATTTGCGGCTATTATGTTATTCTATTATGCTGCTCTTATGCTGCTCTTACTGTTAGCTGGGCGGGCAGAGCAATAACACGTTTGTTCAAATGAGAGTGCAGAGATTATCTCACAATATATGCTCCAGAGAGAGAGGGTAGTTTCCACGTGTCTATGCAATAGATAATACAGTATTTCGTATTCTATGTGCGCACGCATTAACTGTCTATCAATCAATTAAGAATAATCTGAACAATATTTTATAAATATGTTTTCTATATATAGACTGTATATTGTACTGTATATATATATATATATATATATATATATATATATATACACTGTTTATTGTATAATGTGTATTATAGTCCCACGCAAACTCGGTATATCGATAACCCATAACCCCATTAACTCAGACTTTAATAAATGTAGCTTAGATTTTTATCATGTAAGAACAATTCGCTATCTCAGAAACCCGATATCTCAGACATATGTTGTCTTTGCGAAACTGAATTAGCGTGAGTTTACTATATATAAGAACGTTTATCTAACATTTCTCGATAAATAGAAATTGTACATGATGTATATATATATATATATATATAGATTTTACGTTCCGGTATTATTCACTATTATTATAAATACATATTACAACGAAATCAATATGCGTATCTTTCAATGTGACATAATAATATGACGTAATATGACATCGTATACGCTGGAACTTCTTTAGAATGTTATCATTTCATCGATTTATTATGAATACATTAACTATGTAATTGCGTAATAAAAAATACATCAACTATTTGCCTGGACGCCGAGCACTATCGTGATATGCTTGCAAACATAGAATATATTGTTTATACGTATCGGATTTAGTCGTGTACGGTCGGGTTATGTCGGGTTTAGTCGGGTTTAGTCGGGTTTACATAGATCAGTAGTAACGTATTTATTATTTAATAGTATTATATTTATTTTGTATTTTAAAAATGTGTAATAAATATAGAGAAAATGTAATATTACTACTGTTGTAATAATCCTATAGTAAGTAATATTCGAATTATACTATATATATATACTATTTCATATATATTACAAATACTTATTGTATGTAATAACCATAATAACTAAATACAGTGATTTCCTCAAGATAATGATGTTGCGGCCGAGGTAATACAATACCGATCACGAGTCACGCGATGTCACGTGATACAATACACAATGTATGGGGGGGCTGAACCGTATGAACACGATAACTACACTAATAATGACGTGTGTTAAGGGGGTATCCAACTACCAGTATTTCTGGAAATAATCTCCGTAAATGTTTGATAGAAAGTGATTTTCTAACAAATTTTAGTGGGATACCCCCTTTAAAGTTACTTTATTTCCGGTAAGTTGCCAAAAAGTAAGGGGTTATCGGTGGACAGACGGACAGTTGGTCAGATGGACAGATGGTCAGGTAGTCAGGTGGACAGATGATCAGGTGGACAGGTGGTCAGATGGTCAGATGGACAGATGGTCAGATGGTCAGGTGGTCAGATGGTCAGACAGTTGATACATTGCTTAGATACAACGGTAGACTGTCCATATTTTTATAATACAAAAATAATATGCACACCATCGATATAAGAAAGACCTTTCTTTATATCGATGACCCACACCCGTATGGATTCCTTGAAGTGGTTAATGCATACTATATATGCGCACACATGTGTGTGTATGTGGATATGTGTGTGTAATAGTATTAAACAATGACCACACACATGTGTTGCGGTGTTAATGGGGTGTGGGGTGTGGGGTGATATTTTAATTATATTTTCGTGAATTAATTATTTATTAATATTACCAAATTCAATAATATGTGACCATACTATAGTATATATATAGTTCATATAGGTTATAATAGTCATATACTAATAGGTATTATAACTTATATTGTAAATAAAATGTACTTATATTTATAAGTATAAATAAATGTTATATAATATGTGCGTGTGTAATTCATTTGTTTATTTTATCGATAATATTATCGATAAAATAAACAAATGAAATACACACGCACACACACACTTACACTCACACTCACACACACACACACACATATATATATATATATATATATATATATATATATACTTATTTATAACTATTAATAACAATATTGTAATTATATTACTCAGCGGGTATTATCGATTTACACATCTATAGATACATCCATGTAATATGTGTGTTATTTAATACATACGTATGTATACGTATGTATATATATATATATATATATATATATATATATATATATATATATATATATATATATATATATATATATATATATGTATATGTATATGTATATATATATATATATATATATATATATAAATATATATATATATTTATACATAGATATGCTAACGTTAATTATAGGTTGTATGCATGTCTTACGAACATGATTAGCACATCACGTGATTATGCAGTAACATGATTCACGTTACGTTTCATGCATTATGTAAATCTAAACTAAATCGATGCAGAAATGAGAATCGTAATTTATTTTTTGAGTTGAATGTTCTATTTTTAGCTTTGCGCCTAAATTCGAGATTTTAACGAGTATAAGACAAGATTGTCTCTCGAATATCAACTACGATACACTACAATGATTTCATAACAAATTTCATACAGCATATATGCATATATATATATATATGCTATATCTAATAATCGAATAATCGAATATTGTATTTCTATTCTAAAGTTTCACCTTACTATGTTCTGTATATATATATATATATATATATATATATATATATATATATATATATGATGTAATATATGTATACACTATACTGTATTGGTATATAATATACCTTACATATTATATAATTCTATACGTATAAGTATGTAGAGGTACGTCTGTTTATATAGATCACTCATCGATAAGACATTTTATTTCTTTATATCGATTACATATATATATATATGTCCATAAACTCCTCGATTACATAATAATACGTACGTCGAACGTTATGATCTATAGATGATAATACTTCCATTATTTCAAAAATTATTCGAAGATTTAATGGTATTTATCGCATTAATTATATTTCTAATCACCACGTAATAGTATGTGATTATTCCGTACTGGTGTGTGTATATAAAACATGTATTCAATATATATTCAATAAACAAAATTATTAAAAAATGTCATTAAATGTGTGGTTTTCGTAGCATAAAAAGTTGAACACATGAATAGAATATCATTGTATACAATCACGCAATGTTTCAACTGACTGTTCATCTGGCCATATGTCCATATGTCCATCTGAGCAACTGTCCTGTTACAAAAACCACACCATAACTTAATAAATTAATATTTGATAATTGCTCGACTAAGTTTTATATTTGACATGCATTTGCATTTATGATTACATATAAGATTAAATAATGAAACATACTATACGTATTCGATAAAACGTTGTCTATTTCACTAAGCAATTATATATGCACATATGATTTATTCATAGCACTAAAATCGATAGTTAATGCATTATATAACGAAGGCATGTCGTGGTCACGTGCTGCGTACACACAATGAGCCGTACAATGGTAGGTACACACGTCATGCTTTGTGCGCAGTGCATGGTACAGTAAGTACCTCATGTTAATATAAACGGGGTCACATACCGCTACCAGTATTTCCGGAAATAATATCCGGAAATGTTTGCTAGAAAATGATATTCTAGCAAGTTAACTACAATTGTAGTGGGATACCCCCTTACTTTCCGGTAACTTGCCGGAAATATAGTAACTTTGAAGGGGGTATCCTACTACAACTTGCTGGAAAATCATTTCAAACATTTCCGGAAATTAGTTCCGGTAATATTGGTAATGGGAAAGGTATACCCCCTTTAGGTAAGTACATTCATTATTACAGTAATAAGTACAGTGGTTCGTGTAGTGTTAAGTACATTGTATTAAGTATAATGGTAAATAAAGTGGTAAATACAGTGGTGAGTACTTTAGGAAAGAGGACAATAATAGAATAAGAAAAGGACATCGATTGAAGCCTCTATTGAAGAATATTAATACTCTAGTTGTGTTTCTTAACGTTACTAATAATTAAATCAATATTGAATATCGAATATCAATAAATATTGAATATTAATAATCAATATTTGTATACATTGTAAATTATCCTGCGTATATCACCAGTGAAAAAGTTCGATCGATTTATCGATCCCTGTATTATTAGATACGATCTCGATATGACCTATATAAGTGACCTATACGCATGCGCCCGATCTATGTGTGCCATCAAATAATCACGATGTCATAATATTTAGATAAAATAAACAATGTTTAGTAAACGTGGCAAATGTAGCGATAATATATCTAGCCTTTTTTCAAAATTAACATACACAATGTGAATATATGCGCGCGTGTGTGTATGTTGTTGTGTATACACTGGTAACAATGTATGACCTCTATGACCCCTAGAAGAGGTACGGTATCGTCACGTGACTGGATTACGCTCGATTTATCGATTATCGCCCCTACAATTACGAGCGAGCCCGATAGAAAATGTATAAATAGTAACATACGAAATCAGGAGGAGGAAGAGGAGGAGGAGGATGAGGAGGAGGAGGAGGAGGAGGAGAAGGATGACGATGCGTACACAGTATGTACTACACACACATATTACGTAGCGTCAGAGGTGTGAACTACACACTCACGCCAGAAAGGACGCCACATAGAGGACATACCCCTGATATCGCTGTCGCTAATAACATATAGCAGTGTATACGAGTGTAGCATACCACACTCGTACACTACCCTTCGGTAGAGTCTATGCGTGTTATAGGTCTATAGAGACTTCACCTATAGAGGTATGATAGTATTCCGTATCACACGCGTATATACTGTGAGATAGTTGCGCGGTGTCGTACACGTCCTCTGTATAATACCCCACCCGGCCCTTAATACCCCACCCGGCCCTTAATACCCCACCCGGCCCTTAATACCCAACCCGGCCCTTAATACCCCACCCGGCCCTTAATACCCAACCCGGCCCTTAATACCCCACCCGGCCCTTAATACCCTGTCCCGCCCCCTATAAGTTATAGCCTATAGGCCTTATAGCCTATACCGTTTAGCATACACACGTGGTACGACACTGTCTACCCACGTGGTACGACACTGTCTACCCACGTGGTACGACACTGTCTACCCACGTGGCCTAGCCCTTATCGAACGGGTATACCCCTATAGGGGTGCTAGAATGATGGTGTGTGTGTAGGGGGATCAACCAATCAAATAAATGTTGTGTTAAACGTGGGGGGGGATCAATACATACGGGGTCCCCCTAGATGTTAAAGTGGGGGGTGGTTCATATCCCCCCGTCCCCCCTGTTACAGCGCCCCTAGTGCTTGTTTTAATGTCGCCCGGCGGTCGTGTTCCTTTATATGTATAATGATTTATTTTATAGATTATTAATCTATAAAATACATATTAAATGTCATATATGACATATATATATAGAATACTATTTCACTAACAAAATATACAAGAATAGAGCGTATAAGAATATCATGCAATATAGATATGGATATATATATATATACAAGGAAAATGTAATCTGAATAACCGATAAGAATACTCACGCTAAGAGGTTAACGGTTATATTTATATAGGGGAGAAAAGATGTAAATCGATATACTATTGTACGAGGTGAGTCATGTTGGGTGAACACAATCACGCGTATTCATTAATTCTAGTAGTACCTGTCGGATGGTATAAGGTGACATACGGTGACATACGGTGAACTATTGTGATATAGGGGGATATAGGGTGATATAGGATTATATAGGGTTATATACATATATCGTATACGATGATATAGAGTGATATATGCTGTTATAGGGTGATATACGGTAATATAGGAAGATATATGGTGATATCGGGTGATACAGGGTGATATATGGTGGTATAGGGTATACCATATAGTATAGGGCCTATACTATAATAGGGTATACTCTATAATATATTATAGGGTGATACGGGGTTACACATTAGGCAGTAATCTGGGAATACAAATAACATAGTGCGAATATAAGCCTTTATTTGTGGGCGTATTTATGGGCGTATATTTAACTTACGCAACGGTAACTGTATTCGTGTGGTTACTATTCGTTAATAAAACCATGGAATCGGAGTAGGGTTGTATAAGCTAATACTACCATGGAATCGGATTAGAGTTGTATACACAATAGATAAGTTGCCCTCGTTTCGTGTAGGCGTTTTTACGGGAGTTTTTAAACGTTGCGCATCAAAACTGCACGTAAATAAAGCTATTGTATTGTTCTCGCCGGTCGGATCTATAAATAGATCACCGGGAACATATAAATCTATCTCCGCGGAAGCCCGAATACAGAATTACGTAACGACGTACAATAGCTGTTATGTAACAATAGCCTCATAATGTATACCGTACGAGTATGTGTATAACATCTCTGAATTGTTATACATTAGGAAGCTATAGCTCAAGATGTGCGGTGCAGTAGTTATCGTATAGTGCACCAGAGGGAATACACTCTATGCATGCGATGTGTACGCATCACTGCGATGTAAAGTATATAGGCGTATACACTATCTGTTGTTAATATACATTATAATATACTGTATAGAGTTAGACACAATTCGTTCGGCAATAGTTGATATACTAAGTGAGCATATGCCCATATACGGGTATGCAATAGATATGCCCATATACGGGTATGCAATAGATATACCCATATATGGGTATGCAATAGATATATGTAATAGCATATATGCGTCAGCAATAGAAAGGCGTTTACGTATGTATGTATGTATACGTGTTTGTGTGTATGTGTATGTATGTGTTTGCTGATGACGTATACTTACGCTGTAGATTGACATACATTGACATTTACTTAACAACTGCATTACTGATATACATAACTGGCTCACCTACAACTCCTTATCACTAAACTGTCTTAAAACTGAATCACTTCACATTAAAACATCTACCTCTATATTTCTCAAACCACAAATTACCATACAAAATGTGAGTATTTCTTATGCCAATAAAGTAAATAATATTAGTATATTAATTGACCCAACACTCACATTCAGACTAAATCACTAGCACAGTCAATTAACTACATACTACACAACTTACGAATAATAAGATCATCTACACTTCTTCATTACTACTACTACTGCGAAACTTCTCGCTACATCCCTCATTCTACCCCGCCTTGATTACTGTAATTCCTGTCTCTATGCCTCTTCACAATCTATAATAAATAAACTTGAACGCCTTCAAAACTCAGCCTTCAGATTCATATTCAACATAGCCAAACATTCCAGACAACATTTATAGGACATATATGTGTAAGACATATATGTGTAGGACATATATGTGTAGTTTATATATGTGTAGTGAATACATACATGACATACAATGTGCATATGACCTATGAAGTAGAGTTTAGGTTTAGAAGGCTGAATGAAATATGTACTAATAATTAGTGTACATGTACAGGGGTCAGAGGTCAGATTCACTATAATACAGAGGTCATGTGCACTATAACACAGAGGTCATACGCACAATACTGCAGAGGTCAGATGCACTATAATTAACTCGTTCACTATTTATGTGATAATCAATAAACACAATGAAGTTCATTGTTAAGTCATTGTTAAGTGTGTACCTACGTACATTATGCTCAGCGGATCTCACACAATCACTGTATTACTCCGAGAGAACACACTCCGTCGTAGCATTAGCGTGGTCACATAGATATTATATAGATATAGGTTAGCTATATGTTCAATTACAATCACGACACTCGTCATTTACAAAGAGCACATTTCCTCCGACGACAACATTTCTCTATTTGTCTATATCATCTCTTTTTCTCTTGTTTTTATCAACAACTTAATAAATTGTCAGAACAGAGAATAACAAATTACTATATGTATTTTAATGACCTGGGCTCCACAATGATACGTATAACAGTTATGTCTACGACTTTTTGAGGGTTCCATTTTTATAAGGTGTTTGTATCGTATTCAATATAAATATTACATATGAGTGCACTAGTTGTTTGTTAAGTTCATTGATGTATAGGTAATAACTTATATACCCATATACTTACTTAATATATATATATATATATATATATATATATATCAAATTTGGAAATATTTAATTGATAAATAATAAACTTATGATGATTTATAGTTATGATGTCAGTCCTCTCTCCCCAATATTCATGCAATGTTCCTCGGCTATACGAGCATTATTGCACCTTAAACGTGTTCTTGCGTCATTGTGTTTCACTTTCCATTATCTCGAGTGTTCAAACTAACATATATGTACACCGACTGTTGATTCCTTCTTTTCATTGTATATATACAATATATATATATATATATATATATATATATATATATATATATATATATATATATATATGTATATATATAGGAGTTGTAGGAAATAGCCTACTCGAGTTATTATTGTCATGCGAATAGTGTTCCTTTCATGATAAGCTTCAATGTAATCAGTTATTAGGCTGCTTTTCTCTCGAATGATTGTCTATTACTACCACAAGTACCTGTATTCCACATCCGTAAAGTGCGATGTAGGTCACCTGCTATTAACGTTTTAGTTTAGTTTAATATCGTTACTATTTCTCACCGTTTTTAGCTTTATCTTTTGTAAATGTTGCTGTAGACTAGGGATGTAAATGATGCCGACCTTTTGATGCCGAGCCGAGACTATTGGTTTTTGATGCTGAGCCGATACTTTAATTTTCGGAAAAAAAATGAGCCCAGGCCGAGCCGATACTCTAGCTAAACGAGCCCGAGCCGAGCCGAGACTCTAACAAAACGAGCCCGAGCCGAGTTGATACTTTAGGTAACTGAGACTGCATCATGCTTTATATTTGAGCATCATTTACTGCATCACTACTATAGACACACTGAATCTTACTTCAGGCCATGCTTTACCTTAATCATGCCACACGCGATTCACTTATTTATCGATGACAACGAAATTATGATATAAATACTTTTATTTTCGAAGGGGTTTTCTATAATCACTCTACAATTTAAATGTGACAACCATCAGTTGAAAGAGTATCAATCGCGATTCTCCCACATCGGAATCAGCTTGTTCCTCAATAATGTCTTCTACTTGTGCATTTAATCTTTTAAAATAAGTCTAATACATTATAAGGCAAAATATAATGCACTAGATATAGGAC
The DNA here is from genome assembly GCA_964019155.1 of Osedax fenrisi. NCBI lineage: Eukaryota > Metazoa > Annelida > Polychaeta > Sabellida > Siboglinidae > Osedax > Osedax fenrisi. The sequence continues at coordinate 79,513,933 of OZ025242.1, forward strand.
GATCAAGAACTTACTGGATGATGAATATTAATCAATGGGCATATAACCGATAGCGAATTATTAAGAAAGATCTATAACGAGAAGAATGTAGAAGATTTATTTACACGCGAATAAGATGATTTCCCCTACGATTCATGAATCACGCGAGTAACAATAATTAAGTATAATAAATATCTTCCTTTCGTGACTAAATAAAGATATTTAATGGTATGTGGATCAATTTCGTATGTCACCTTTCTTTGTAATCTGAATGAATAGAGATGTTCTGCATTATCTAGGATAATATGCATTTAATCGATGGTTTTATATTTAAAAATATTCAGATGCTACACTGTTGCATTGCTATACTGTAGAGAGTTTGTGATGATATCGAGTTAAAAGCATCATTATACTATAATACTTTATTAGAAAATTATTGTGTTCTATTAAGAAAGAGAGTTTTGTCGTACCTACGTAACTATTTACAAACTAGTTTGCTTATAAATAAAAATATATTCTAAGAATATATATATAACATAAATTTAACGACAATAGTATATATACTTAACAACAATAGTATATATATATAGGTTATAACCATTTAGAGATCATACAATACGAAGCTTATATAAGAGTCTATGATTACATATCCGAACTCAACATCGTAGTATCTTCCTCGAATGTCATTCCTCTAGAACATTCTTTATCTGCACTCGTGTTGGATAATGGGCTAGTAGTTTAATATTAAGCTTACACTTCGAAACGCACTCATAGTTGTGTAAATAATTAAAAACCTAATGATGCGTAACCTCTAGTTATGTTAGCTACTAAACGTACTCCTATTCATTGAATAGATGACAACCTCGCTTTAAACGGAGCGACGTTACACGTTATACATTATTTAGTAATGATTATATTATAAAAATAACAACACGCCGATAAATGGTAGGAATTGAGTGTTCTTCACTCGCGGCGTTCATCTGTACTTGAAGCATATTACGTTTTTTATAAATTCTCTGAAGAGGCAAAGCTAATCTCAGGGGGGCTTTTTCCCTTCAGGCCACTGTCAACACCCACGCATATATGCATATATATGCGTGGGAGTACTACTATACACAGTATATTTATTAAAAAAAAAAATTATATATACATATATATATAATATATATTATATATTATATATTGATATACATATATATATATATATATATATATATATATATATATATATATATATACACACGTGCACGCGTATGTATACACATACGAATCGCTAAGTAATTGAGATCGCGACCGACACATATTTAAACAATAATGCACGGACGAGACGATATGGATGTAATTATGATGTAACCTTTACACTTTAACCTATACCATTCAGTATAGGGGAGTACATATTGAGTCCGGTGTACCTATATATATATATATATATATATATATATATATATATATATATATATATATATATATATATATAACTGCCTGTGTGGCTCAGTGGCTAAGGCGTCAGACACACAAGCAATAGGACACGGGTTCGACCCTCGTCCGGACCATTAATTAATTTTATAAAATGGGTCTTAAAATATTATTTAGAAGTGATCTTATATAATTGTGTATAAATAAATGATCGGCTCTCGTTAAAACCATGGATGCCTTAACATGAGAGCGGCTTCGAAGGGACATTAGAGCCATATATGGTTATAAGTGAAAACTTCATCTAAGTTCCTGGATGGGATGAAAGGACTCCACCAAATAAAAATAACAATAACAATAACAATATATATATTGTTTTCTCATTTTTCGTTTTTTTTCGTTCTCACACTCTCAATGATATAATATTATTTGAGTGTCTAAGTAAATACCTATCATCATCATCATCATAATATATATATATATATATATATATATATATATATAGTGTATAGTTTATACACAAGGGCACATTATGTGTATGTGCATGTATATAATAATTTAAATTTGTATCGCATTGATAAGAGAAATATTAATAATAACATATTGCAATATAATATAATAATAATATTATAGTATATTGTATATATATATAAACTATAGGTAATATATGCCCTATCATATATCCTACTATAGGTACTAGTATATGTACTATTATATGTCATACCATATATACTATTATAGATACTATATATCCTACTACGTATCCTACTATATGGCCTACTATATGTCCTAATATATGTCCTACTATATGTCCTACTATATATCTTAATATATGCATATTACACATCGAGGCTACCACATAAAGAGATACGCCTATAGGCGGTATAACAGCACACGTCGAGTTAGTATACGCCCCTCAATACGCCCCTACAATACGCCCCCTACAATACGACACCTACGATACGCCCCCTACGATAGGTACCTCACAATAGACCCACTACTACAATACCGCCCGCACTCCGTAGGGGTAGGTCGTCCATCGTACGCTTATTTCTAGGTATAAAATCTACGTTGAATAGAATGTATTACATGATGCACTCAGATATGTGATTAATTATTACATAATACGTTGTCTAATTCATATACAAGTATGTATATATATATATATATATATATATGTGCGTATGTATGTATATGTGTGTTTGCGTATATGCGAGCGTGCGTGTGTTTGTATGATTAACTAGAATATATATTATCTAATTAGCTATACATCTATATTATCATCTAGCACATCACTCATTTATATAACATAGGTAACTATAGTTACATATATATATATATATATATATATATATATATATATATATACGTACACGTGTTAATAATAAACAGACATACAAACAGACAGGCGTCTAATACTGTCTGTCCTCCTTATAAGACAATGTCCTCTATCTAACACTACCACAAGACAATGTCCTCTATCTAACACTACCACAAGACAATGTCCTCTATCTAACACTACCACAAGACAATGTCCTCTATCTAACACTACCATAAGACCATGTCCTCTATCTAACACTACCACAAGACAATGTCCTCTATCTAACACTACCACAAGACAATGTCCTCTATCTAACACTACCACAAGACAATGTCCTCTATCTAACACTACCACAAGACAATGTCCTCTATCTAACACTACCATAAGACCATGTCCTCTATCTAACACTACCACAAGACAATGTCCTCTATATAACACTACCACAAGACAATGTCCTCTATATAACACTACCACAAGACAATGTCCTCTATCTAACACTACCACAAGACAATGTCCTCTATCTAACACTACCACAAGACAATGTCCTCTATCTAACACTACCACAAGACAATGTCCTCTATCTAACACTACCACAAGACAATGTCCTCTATCTAACACTACCACAAGACAATGTCCTCTATCTAACACTACCACAAGACAATGTCCTCTATCTAACACTACCACAAGACAATGTCCTCTATCTAACACTACCACAAGACAATATCCTCTATCTAACACTACCACAAGACAATGTCCTCTATCTAACACTACCACAAGACAATGTCCTCTATCTAACACTACCACAAGACAATGTCCTCTATCTAACACTACCACAAGACAATGTCCTCTATATAACACTACCACAAGACAATGTCCTCTATCTAACACTACCACAAGACAATGTCCTCTATCTAACACTACCACAAGACAATGTCCTCTATCTAACACTACCACAAGACAATGTCCTCTATCTAACACTACCACAAGACAATGTCCTCTATCTAACACTACCACAAGACAATGTCCTCTATCTAACACTACCACAAGACAATGTCCTCTATCTAACACTACCACAAGACAATGTCCTCTATCTAACACTACCACAAGACAATGTCCTCTATCTAACACTACCGCACGACATTGCACACATCGTATTACACTACTATAAGATAATGGACGCTATGTGTCACTACCACAGCACAATTCATACGATAGGTCACTAGTGGTGACTCACAAATAGTAGTGAGTCACTACTATAATACAAAACCCTAGTACGGCATAATAAGAAAATATGTAAAGTCTGAAACTACGACACTAAATACTATCACTGAATACTATCACTGAATACTGTACACTGAATACTATACACTGAATACTGTACACTGAATACTGTACACTGAATACTGTACACTGAATACTGTACACTGAATACTCTACACTGAATACTGTACACTGAATACTATCACTGAATACTGTACAGTGTACACTGAATACTGTACTATACATGTCATACTATAATATACACAATATGACTCACTACTATGACTCAGCACCGCCTTACATCACGATACGACAACACAAACTCTATCTGGCAATACTATAAGGTAATACACTCTATCTGAAAATACTATAATATAATACACTCTATCTGACAACCCAGTAAGTAAAGTAATCAGTGATAGTGGTTAGATTATAGTTTGTTCACCATCATGATTTGTGCTTAATTTATCACAATATGATTACAAGCATATTACAATTATTGATACGTAACTATTCTTTGATTATGAACTACACCTCTAAATAATTGATAATAATATAAGTATAATCAATGATAGTTAACTGATCACTAACATTGATTTATGATCAGTTGCTAATTATCATGATTATAATCATTGATCGTCAACTTAACATAGTAAATGTACATCATTGATATTAGTATAATTATAATCAAATATAACTGTTAACTGATCACAAATTTAAATCAACGATCGTAATCAAATTAATAACAATGATTGTAATCGAATTGTAATATGTGATCGTAATCAATACATAGCTTCATGATCACAGAAATTGAATTAGGACATCACAGACACCTACTTCTATGTCTATGCCCATGATAGTCGTCTGATTACTTGCTGGATTGTGATCTGATTACGAACTTTGACCTACTTTACTTACTGGGAATACTACGAGATGAAGACTCCGCGTGCAGGTATCGCGCTTCGGGTATGGGTATGCCATAGTGTTTGACATAGTGTATGACATAGTGTATAAGGCTCGGCCACCTACTAGAGAGCATCGCTGTGTATGTCACACACACGCACGCGCACACGCACACACGCGCACACGCACACACGCACGCACCATTGTCTTTACACTATGTGATTTATTACAAGATTGCCTGCGACGATAGGAAAAATATTATATATATATATATAATATATATACGTATAATAGATATACAAATGTATATTATAAACTACAATTTATAGTATATATGTATTATATAATATAATATATATTACAAAATATGTGTATTATAATATAATACTAATTAGATATGTCGTCGTAATACACAAGAGTGATAGAAGTTATCGAGAACTTAACGAGATATCTACCTGTCAATGTAGGGGAAGCAAATACATAGTATAGTACGTTTTTATTTTTCCCTTAGCTGACAGGTAGATATAATTAACTAACAAATATGTATATATATATATAATGTATGTACTATCGCATACAATCACATACACGTGCATACGTTCAGCGATAGTAAACCTGCGAGTTTCAGCGACCGGATGGACACGAACTTCGAGATCATGTTCTCCATGCTTACGTCGTTGATGTTCGACGAGTGGACAGACAGACACGTGACCAGTCTGACCGTTTCCGCCGGAAGTACTGCGTCGTTGAAGCTTTCGCAGTGGGCGTCGTTAATGGCCACCACTTTCAGCGAGTGTACGCCCCTAAGAAGGATGGAGCTAAGAAACGCCAGCCTCTCCTCTAGGGCCGAGTTCTGGCGGTAGTTCAGGACTGCCGTCACGTGATCGTATCTGCCCTGGCGGCAGTCGATGAGACGCTTCCACAGCGGGTGGACCAATCGTAACGCGAGTAGATCCATGTCGGCGAAGTTGGAGAACAGCCGGTCGAGGAACGGTTCTATCTTCCACAGTTCGGGGAGGCGTGGCTTAGGCTCTTTGGTGACGTGGTCGGCGGCGGTGGGCGTGGCGCTACCCGGGGACGTTATTCCTTTCATTTTACAGGTGGCCGAGCGTAGTACCCGGGTTATGTGACCGGACATCGACGAGGTTGAACTGCTTACCGATATCTTGGAGGAGGAGGGCGCCACTGTAGTGGTGGCGGAGGTGCCGCCACCTGTCGGGGAGGGTGACGAAGAAACGGATGACGACGACGCGGAGGAGGAGGTGGAGGCGGTGTCATTGTTCGAGGAACGAGTGAACCGGAACGTTTTCAGACTATTGGAAAGTTCTAGACACGCTTTGCTAAGCGACGAAGACATCGCGTCTACGGATAGACGAGAGCGCGTGAACAGAGCTCGCGTTACGATGGGGCGGGCGTTATTATGCGCGTGCGACGTGCACGGTACGCGCGCGACGTCCGCCACAGCAACCGTTAATCGATAATGTTCTACGATACTTATATAATATCACGTATTGTGACGTAGTAGTAGTAGTAGTAGTAGTAGTAGTAGTAGTAGTAGTAGTAGTAGTAGTAGTAGTAGTAGTAGTAGTAGTAGTAGTAGTAGTAGTAGTAGTAGTAGTAGTAGTAGTAGTAGTAGTAGTAGTAGTAGTAGTAGTAGTAGTAGTAGTAGTAGTAGTAGTAGTAGTAGTAGTAGTAGTAGTAGTAGTAGTAGTAGTAGTAGTAGTAGTAGTAGTAGTAGTAGTAGTAGTAGTAGTAGTAGTAGTAGTAGTAGTAGTAGTAGTAGTAGTAGTAGTAGTAGTAGTAGTAGTAGTAGTAGTAGTAGTAGTAGTAGTAGTAGTAGTAGTAGTAGTAGTAGTAGTAGTAGTAGTAGTAGTAGTAGTAGTAGTAGTAGTAGTAGTAGTAGTAGTAGTAGTAGTAGTAGTAGTAGTAGTAGTAGTAGTAGTAGTAGTAGTAGTAGTAGTAGTAGTAGTAGTAGTAGTAGTAGTAGTAGTAGTAGTAGTAGTAGTAGTAGTAGTAGTAGTAGTAGTAGTAGTAGTAGTAGTAGTAGTAGTAGTAGTAGTAGTAGTAGTAGTAGTAGTAGTAGTAGTAGTAGTAGTAGTAGTAGTAGTAGTAGTAGTAGTAGTAGTAGTAGTAGTAGTAGTAGTAGTAGTAGTAGTAGTAGTAGTAGTAGTAGTAGTAGTAGTAGTAGTAGTAGTAGTAGTAGTAGTAGTAGTAGTAGTAGTAGTAGTAGTAGTAGTAGTAGTAGTAGTAGTAGTAGTAGTAGTAGTAGTAGTAGTAGTAGTAGTAGTAGTAGTAGTAGTAGTAGTAGTAGTAGTAGTAGTAGTAGTAGTAGTAGTAGTAGTAGTAGTAGTAGTAGTAGTAGTAGTAGTAGTAGTAGTAGTAGTAGTAGTAGTAGTAGTAGTAGTAGTAGTAGTAGTAGTAGTAGTAGTAGTAGTAGTAGTAGTAGTAGTAGTAGTAGTAGTAGTAGTAGTAGTAGTAGTAGTAGTAGTAGTAGTAGTAGTAGTAGTAGTAGTAGTAGTAGTAGTAGTAGTAGTAGTAGTAGTAGTAGTAGTAGTAGTAGTAGTAGTAGTAGTAGTAGTAGTAGTAGTAGTAGTAGTAGTAGTAGTAGTAGTAGTAGTAGTAGTAGTAGTAGTAGTAGTAGTAGTAGTAGTAGTAGTAGTAGTAGTAGTAGTAGTAGTAGTAGTAGTAGTAGTAGTAGTAGTAGTAGTAGTAGTAGTAGTAGTAGTAGTAGTAGTAGTAGTAGTAGTAGTAGTAGTAGTAGTAGTAGTAGTAGTAGTAGTAGTAGTAGTAGTAGTAGTAGTAGTAGTAGTAGTAGTAGTAGTAGTAGTAGTAGTAGTAGTAGTAGTAGTAGTAGTAGTAGTAGTAGTAGTAGTAGTAGTAGTAGTAGTAGTAGTAGTAGTAGTAGTAGTAGTAGTAGTAGTAGTAGTAGTAGTAGTAGTAGTAGTAGTAGTAGTAGTAGTAGTAGTAGTAGTAGTAGTAGTAGTAGTAGTAGTAGTAGTAGTAGTAGTAGTAGTAGTAGTAGTAGTAGTAGTAGTAGTAGTAGTAGTAGTAGTAGTAGTAGTAGTAGTAGTAGTAGTAGTAGTAGTAGTAGTAGTAGTAGTAGTAGTAGTAGTAGTAGTAGTAGTAGTAGTAGTAGTAGTAGTAGTAGTAGTAGTAGTAGTAGTAGTAGTAGTAGTAGTAGTAGTAGTAGTAGTAGTAGTAGTAGTAGTAGTAGTAGTAGTAGTAGTAGTAGTAGTAGTAGTAGTAGTAGTAGTAGTAGTAGTAGTAGTAGTAGTAGTAGTAGTAGTAGTAGTAGTAGTAGTAGTAGTAGTAGTAGTAGTAGTAGTAGTAGTAGTAGTAGTAGTAGTAGTAGTAGTAGTAGTAGTAGTAGTAGTAGTAGTAGTAGTAGTAGTAGTAGTAGTAGTAGTAGTAGTAGTAGTAGTAGTAGTAGTAGTAGTAGTAGTAGTAGTAGTAGTAGTAGTAGTAGTAGTAGTAGTAGTAGTAGTAGTAGTAGTAGTAGTAGTAGTAGTAGTAGTAGTAGTAGTAGTAGTAGTAGTAGTAGTAGTAGTAGTAGTAGTAGTAGTAGTAGTAGTAGTAGTAGTAGTAGTAGTAGTAGTAGTAGTAGTAGTAGTAGTAGTAGTAGTAGTAGTAGTAGTAGTAGTAGTAGTAGTAGTAGTAGTAGTAGTAGTAGTAGTAGTAGTAGTAGTAGTAGTAGTAGTAGTAGTAGTAGTAGTAGTAGTAGTAGTAGTAGTAGTAGTAGTAGTAGTAGTAGTAGTAGTAGTAGTAGTAGTAGTAGTAGTAGTAGTAGTAGTAGTAGTAGTAGTAGTAGTAGTAGTAGTAGTAGTAGTAGTAGTAGTAGTAGTAGTAGTAGTAGTAGTAGTAGTAGTAGTAGTAGTAGTAGTAGTAGTAGTAGTAGTAGTAGTAGTAGTAGTAGTAGTAGTAGTAGTAGTAGTAGTAGTAGTAGTAGTAGTAGTAGTAGTAGTAGTAGTAGTAGTAGTAGTAGTAGTAGTAGTAGTAGTAGTAGTAGTAGTAGTAGTAGTAGTAGTAGTAGTAGTAGTAGTAGTAGTAGTAGTAGTAGTAGTAGTAGTAGTAGTAGTAGTAGTAGTAGTAGTAGTAGTAGTAGTAGTAGTAGTAGTAGTAGTAGTAGTAGTAGTAGTAGTAGTAGTAGTAGTAGTAGTAGTAGTAGTAGTAGTAGTAGTAGTAGTAGTAGTAGTAGTAGTAGTAGTAGTAGTAGTAGTAGTAGTAGTAGTAGTAGTAGTAGTAGTAGTAGTAGTAGTAGTAGTAGTAGTAGTAGTAGTAGTAGTAGTAGTAGTAGTAGTAGTAGTAGTAGTAGTAGTAGTAGTAGTAGTAGTAGTAGTAGTAGTAGTAGTAGTAGTAGTAGTAGTAGTAGTACAGTTGTTGAGTGGTTGGATAGTTATAGTAGTAACGTAAGAATAGAAATTAATGAAGGGTCAAATTGATCGTAAGTTACCAAGTTCAAGGTTGGTGGATTGTTAAAGAGATTCTAAGAACATTGTAGTATATTGTTATTAATTATAATATTTAGTTTTTGAATGTATTTGCAGATGGCTTCAAACTTATGTTTTAAGTTCATTGGTGTTTAGACAGTCAATTGATTGTATATTAAGTAAAAGCCTATCATTCATCTCAGAAATACAGTTATTCAGAACATTAATGTTATTATTATGATCAAATTTACAATGTATAATTGTATTTCATCAACGTAAGGTTGGTAGTGCAATATAATAAATATTTATAAATAATTAAAAAAATGGAATTAGGTAAATATATAATATGTAAGTAGTTGACAACGAATACATCATTGGTCAGTTCTTGAGTTACTTGATGATCGAAGAAAGACGGTATGATACAAGAGAGCGGTACCAGAGATAAAAAAAGGTTTTCTAGGTTTCTAGTTTAATTCTCCTAAAGGCTTCACAATAGTATAGCACATTTACTGTTTTTATCGCCCGTCACATATTGGCATCTTAAACAGATAACACTATATAGTTTAGTTATATAATGACTATATTGTGATGCTAAATCGAGAGAAGAATAGTCGCTGAATGTTGTGAGGTGCTGTGAGGCTATGGGATTGTAGATATGTGTACTGGATGGTGATCTAGTTTTATGTTTAGTGTATGAACTTGATATGAAGTTATATCTATCTATCTATCTATCTACGTTCATCGTGCAGATAATAGTATTCAGTTGACGAGTAACAATTCGTTTAAAGGGGGGTATCCTACTACAAGTATTTCCTATAACTTACCCGAAATATTGTAACTTTAAAACCATTTTCTATCGAGTTGTAATGGGATACCCCCTATAAAGTTACTATATTTCAGCCAAGTTGTCGGAAAGTAAGGGGGTATCCCAGTACAATTGTAGTTAGCTTGATAGACAATTGTTTTAACGTTACAATATTTCCGGCAAGTTGCCGGAAATAGGTAAAAAACCTACTTGTAGTAGGATACCCCCTTTATAGACTGGACAGTGTTGACGAGTTATAGCGGTAGTAAATGAGTTGGAATTTGTCAAGCTTCACTCTATTAATAATGGGTATAACAAACGCACATTTGGTATAGAGATGGATATGACTATGTAATCTATAATATGTATACTATGTTGATAAGAGGGAGCAATACTTGTTAGCTAACCACTGAGGGATAGGCTGAAGTTTAGATACGATTTTGACTAGCATAATAAGTTGTTCAATATCATATTGACAATATGTATGGTATGATAGTTGTAGTGATGATGATATTTGTAGTGGTAGTAATAGTATTAATATATATATATATATAGTAATGAATATAATATTCAAAACAAATAAATAATAATATAATAATATAATATGTAGAAACAATACTTCAAATGAAAGTATAATATACAGACAGTATAATATATTATAATAACCTGGTATCTACCTATATATAGGTAAGTTACTATACTAATCACCTAGTAAGCACCTATTTAATAGAAATGTAATACTTATGAGTATTATAATGATAATAATGATATTAATAATTATTATATGTAGATATATCTATTGTTAACAAAAAGAACATATATTGTATATAGATATAATCTATCCATTATTAATAAAACAATTGGTATGAATTAAAATCTCTACCCTCACGACACGATTACATTTTTTTCTATTAATAACTTATTAGTCATTACAATGTTTTGTATTCAAGTATTAATTTATTTACATGTCACAAATATTTATAAGATTAATATTTACCATTTGTAAAATCATTATAATTTACATTTATTTTCCTAATTATGAATAATCGTTTATGATGATGATGATGATGATGATATTGAGTTTATTAGCACTACAATAGGGTCATGTAGACCCCTTCGCTCGTGCGGGAAGAAAATAATAATAAAATAATAGTAATACGATAATAATTTGATAATAATATACATTCAATATACAACGGAAAAACAATAATAAACAATATAAAGGACTATTATATACATTAGACCATTATTACATTGTATACATATATATATATATATATATATATATACGATATATATATATATGTATACCATGTAATAAACGTGTGTTCATTAGTATATATATATATATATATATATATATATATATATATATATTTATATTTAAATTAAATTTAACGACGTATCAATTTAGATATCCATTCGAAATATACATGTATATTAATATCAATATATACAATTAATTCTTTAAAATAGTAAATCATTCTCAAATAGATACAACAAATATAATATAATATGATATGATGATTATACAATATGTATATACACATATACGCTATTTTATAATACGCATAATACTATATATATATATATATATATATATATATATATATATATATATATTGTTATTGATATTGTTATTTTTATTAGGTGGAGTCCTTTCATACCATCCAGGAACTTAGATGAAGTTTTCACTTATAACGATATATGGCTCTATTGATATATACTCTATATACATTATAATGTCCATTCGAAGCCGCTCTCATGTTAACCTTAATTAAGGCATCCATCGTTTTAACGAGATCCGATCATTTATTTATACAAAATTATATAAGATCACTTCTAAATAATATGTTAAGACCCATTTTATAAAATTAATTAATGGTCCGGACGAGGCTCGAACCCGTGTCCTACTGCTTGTGTGTCTGGCGCCTTAGCCACTGAGCCACACAGGCAGTTTATATATATTATTATATTTGATCAGACGACACGATATTATGTTATATACTGATCACTGATCAGTATCATCATAGGTGGTCTATTCTATAAGCCTATTCCAAACATGTAAATACTCTATATATGGAGTTAAAGTGTAATTAACGTAATTAATTGTTATGTAACCTGTAATAGGTTATTGACCTCGACACTGTTAGCGGTATATATAGCGATAGATAGATCAACAGTTTATTGAATTACTGGTTATATATAAAGAAAGTTATAATTATATATAAACATATAATTATATAACATATATAAACAAAATATATAAATGTGATAACGGTAAGACAAAACGACATGATACAAAAAAAACAAGAAATAAACGGAGAAGTAAAATAAAACTAAAACATTGGATTATACGAGCCGTTGAATTGTTGGTATACCTCTATATATATATATATATATATAGAGGTATATATATATATATATATATATATATATATATATATATATAGGGGCGTCGGAAAGATATTTGTTATGGGGGGGTTATTTCTATTTTATATTATATATCCTATTATTTATTACTAATATAATTACTAATTATATCTTATTAATATCGTATACCTCTTTAGTATATGTTAACCCTTTAATGTGGAATTAATAATATTTAATTGTTATAACAATAAGTAGGAATATATTAGAAAATAAATAATAAACATTACATAATTTATTATTATATAAATATAGATTTTTATTTAAATATATATTTATATAAATATATCCAACTCAATTGTGTGAATTATTTTTTTATTGATATTTGCCAATACTAATGCATTTAATCTACTATCTAGCATAGTAGATCGTAACAACGTCTTTATTGTTCGTAGCTTACTAAATCCACGCTAACATGACACAGAACTTGAGGGCAACCCAATACAAGTTTGATCAAATCTATTATATCGGAAAATATTTTTTGAATTTTAGGAGATTGTTCCATCATGTATATGTTTATCCTCATCAGATGGTATTGAACTTATTGATTGCTTTGAACATATGGAAATTCGATCTTTCAATTGTTAATTCTTCATACATTTTTTAATAACATAAGTTTAGTGTAGACAATTAATAGATTTATAATATTAATCTAAAAAAACAAACCTTTTTTTCATGAATTATATTATTTGTAATAATGATTCCTTTAATGTATAAGAATGTATACATGATGTGTCTAATGTGTTTAATGTGTTCATCATTATGGAATCAAACAACTCAGTATATTTTATTCTGTAAATATTAATGAATAAGTATATTAACTTATTAACATATTAACTGATTATATCTAATCACATTCTTATATTAACATAACATTAATAATATTATATTATTTTATTGAGGTACCTTACATAGTTTTATGAACTTTCATTACTATTCATCTCATACATATTTATAATAATTTATATTATATGTCTTATTATTATTCTCTGAATTAGATATACTTAGAAAATTAAATTAGATATATTAAAATTAAAATAAATTATTATAATATTTTAATATTTTAACATTTATTATAAGCTATTTTTTATTTTATAAAATGTTTTATATAATATGTTTATAAAAGTAGGTTATTAACCTTGAATCAATATAAAAACTTGTATATATAAAATATAAAATACTTTTGTTTATATATCTTCAATGAATGTGTGCAAATTATTTCTATCATTATTCAATTTAATTAGAATCATCTTTACTATTATCTGATCATTTATGTTTATTTATTATTTATTTTTATTATGATTATATATAATTATAATCATATATGCTTTCAAGTATAATTTTTATAAATGTTACCTTTAATAGTATTTGTTCGTATCATGAAAGCTTTCACATTCATATCCAAGCTTTAAATATCAAACTTTAAATATTCATAGAAAATATTTTTTATATATATTTTGTAATAATAAATTTGCAATATATTTGTGGTCATTGGTAATATAATCTTATTCTTTATATTATTTCAGTGCATCGATTATACCACTATATTGAACAAATGTTGTTTTAATACATGATTTTCGCAGTCCATCTTGTTGTGCATAATGGTTTCAATGTATTTGATTTGATTAGTATTATATATAATACAATCCGGAATTTGATCGTTTGTTCATATAATAATCCCATATCATGTACCACTCTCAAGGCTTTTCTTATATTTATATTATTATCTAATGATTATGCTATTAAGTTTGTGCGATAAGCTCCACATTGTATATAAAAAGTTAATGGCTGTATATTCATTATTATAGTCTTTACACCATTATATTGACCAGACATATTAGCTGCACCGTCATACATGACTGTCCTCTTAATTTAGAAATAGGCAAGTAAAGATGTTCAAGTTCAGATAACATTAAATTTGCTATATTTTCTAAGTTGTATCTTCAGTCATATTGCATATTCCTGCATTTACATTTCTTTAATTTATATTTTTTATGTCAAATAACGAACCACCAAAATGTCCTATTCACTTCCGGATATATCTTGATACTCCATCACATTGAATTGAGAAACTTACATTAATATCTTATAATCAAATATTGAATAATTTAGATTTATATAGTTGAATAATTTCATTCTTAATATCGCCAGATAACAAATATCTCTCAGAGATTCTCTCATGAATATTATCATATTTCATGGATGGGGGGGGGGGGGGGCAAACAATACTTAGCCCCCCCCCATGTTTGGTAAAATTCTTTAGAAAAAATTGTTATTAACAAAAACAATATACTAGATTTAATATATATAACATTTATTAATACACATTTCATGGGGGGGGGGGCAAAACATACTTAGCCCCCCCCCCCCCATATTTTTGAATGGGGGGGTCCGATACCCCCCGCCCCTCCTTCCGACGCCCCTATATATATGTATATATATATATATATATATATATATATATATATATATATATAGTATATATATATATATAGTATCGAAATCACTGAAATAGATTTTGCCTTGACGAATTTTGTATACAACAATATAAGTTATATTTTACTTACCTCAAATATATGTTTATCATTAAGGGGATGTCACACGACGCACGCCACTCTATGTATATATAGATATAGACAGTAATGGGTATATACTAGTGATGTAAATGATGCCGAGCTTTTGATGTCGAGCCGAGACTTTTGGTTATTGATGCCGAGCCGAGACATTCATTTTCGGAAAAAAACGAGCCCGAGCCGAGACTCTAGCCAAACGAGCCCGAGCCGAGCCGATACTCTAGTCAAACGAGCCCGAGCCGAGTTGAGACTTTAGGTAATTGAGACTGAGACTGCATCATGCTTTAGATTTGACTGGCATCATTTACATCACTAGTATATACACAACTAGGCGTTCAGAATTCTATTCAATGATTTGAGCTACTTTTTGTATTCTATTCATTACTTGTATACACATGATTCTCTATAACAAATAATATTTATAATATATATTATATCACATATATATATATATATATATATATATATATATTAGTGCTATAAAATTTCAAATCTCAAATATCAAATCTCAAATATTTTTTTTTCGCTTCAGTCTCATATGATTTCATAATTTATATCTGCATATGTATAATATAATGAATATGTCATTCATGCTTCATTGATTTTGTTATTTATGCATTTACACATAAATTAAATTAAAAATAGGACATTGAATTGAATATTTATTACTTTTAGATTCTTTACAGTTCTAATTTATAACATTTACATTTCTTTATAATTTTACTTTTAAATATATTTATATTTCTTTACAATTTTACTATTTCATTTTAAATTATCTTATATTTTTATATTCAGTATTATATATAATACCTATTAGTAATATATTATATTTATATACATTTAAATGAATGACATACACAGTATATATAATTAAATAATACACAGAAATAATATTATTTATATATTTTAACTAATATATTATATTTACATATCTACATTTTTTACTAATTATAATGCAGCTTTTATCGTACTTGATTATATATTTTAATATTTTTATTTAACATTTTTTTTTGTCTACCATGCCAGTGTCTCAAAAAGAAGAAATTAATAATCCGAGAATTTCTATCTCAGATTTAACTAATAAAGTCAATACTTTAGTATCAGGAATTGATAATTTGACTGAGACTATTGGTATTAAAAATAAAGTGATATTTGATTTGGAGAATAAAAGTAATGCTATTGAACAATACTCCAAAATAAATAACTTAATAATTTCCGGGCCTGAAGGATTTTTAGATTCTGATAATCCCAGTTCTGATTTTATTTAATTTGTGGATGTTAAATTAAATGAAAAAATTGAAAATATTGATATAGTTGCTATTCACAAAGTACCTTCTAAGGATAACAAATTTTCTAAAATTATAGTAAAATTACACTTTCATGAAACTAAATATAATATTCTTAAAAATGCAAAAAAACTCCAAAATACTGGAATATATATAAATGAACATTTGACTAACATAAATGCAGACATATTTGTCAGGGTACTTAGAAAAGATAAGTTAATAAATAGCTGTTGGACATCTAATGGTATTACCTTCATAAAATTACAAGAAAATAGTACTAAAAAAAGAATTTTGAATTTATCGGAGTTTCCATCTTCTGAATAATTTTAGTTTTGGTATATTTTTGTTTTCTTCTTCCTTTTTTTTTTTCTTTTTCTTCTTTTTTTCTTCTTCTTTTTTGTCTTTTTGTCTTTTTCTTTTTTTGTACAGTATAATTATTTAGTATATTTTTATTTTTTAATATAGGATTTTATATATACCTATATACCTATTTTATATACCTATGGATTTTAATAATACGTATACACCTTTTGAATTTAATCAATCAACTATAAATTC
The DNA here is from genome assembly GCA_964019155.1 of Osedax fenrisi. Taxonomy (NCBI): domain Eukaryota; kingdom Metazoa; phylum Annelida; class Polychaeta; order Sabellida; family Siboglinidae; genus Osedax; species Osedax fenrisi. The sequence goes on from OZ025242.1 coordinate 79,530,888, forward strand.
TAATAATACTTTATTACATGATGTTGATCCTTCTAATTTTAAATTAGATCTAACAATTGATTCTAAATATTATACTTCAGATGAATTTAATTTAAATCATAAATCAATTTTTCAACATGGGCTTAATGTAATTAATATCAATGTTAGAAGTTTAAAAAAAAACTTTGATAAATTGTCTTTATTATTAACTTCTTTTTCAATTTATTTTGATATAATATCAGTAACTGAATCTTGGTTAAATGTTGATAATAATTTTGTATTTGATATTCCTGATTATAATACAGTATTATCTAGCCGAGTTCATAAAAGAGGTGGAGGAGTTATAATTGATGTTAAAATATCTCATTTAATATACTATCTTTAATTACTAATAAATTGTTTGATAGTATTATTATTGAATTAATATTAAATAATAATAAAAAAATTATTTTTAGTTCTATATATAGAACTCCAAACATCGATAATGTTTCATTTACTATGTTTTTCAATTAATTATTTCCAACTTTATTTAAATATGTTGATAGTAAAATGATAATTTGTGGTGATTTCAATATTGATTTAAAAAATTGTAACATTTGTAAAAATGCAGAAATATTTTTAGAAAAATGTCATGAGTTAGGATGTTCTCCTATGATAAATAGGCCAACTAGAATTGATCTAAATAAAAATTATTTTACTATAATTGATAATTTTTTTACAAATCTTTATTGTGCGAAATGTGCTGGTATTATTATATCTGATTTGTCAGATCATTTTCCAATTATATTATCATTAGATATAAACAAAAGTAATCGATTACATATTGTTAATACATATAATACTAAACATAATTTAATTAATGATGTTACTGTTTATCATTTTTCAAATTTTTTAAAAACTGTCAACTGGAATTTTTTTAAAACTGATAATTCAGAAACTTCATGGAATTTATTTATTGATTTTTGTATTCATAAATTTAATATTTATTGCCCTATATATGAAAATAGAAAATATAAAAAAAAATGTATTCCATGGAATACAAAAGACATTAAAAAAAATGTAGGATTAAACAAAAACTTTATGAAAAATATAAATTAACGAATAACGAAAATGACTTAATCAAGTACAAGTTGTTTAAAAATTATTTAACTACTTTAATCCGTAATACTAAATGAACATATTATTCAGATAAACTTCACAATTGCTCTGACAGTAAAAATACTTGGGATATTTTGAATAATGTGATGAATAAAAAAAAGCCTAACCCACTCCCTGATACATTTAAATCATGTGGAATTGAAATCACAGATCCATCTAAAATATCTAATACATATAATATATTTTTTAGAGATATTGAATTAGATGAAAATATTAGTAAGGATAATGACAATGATTACAAATATTTCTTAAAATCACTTAATATCAATAGTTTTTATATTACTCCATGTAATGAAAATGAGCTTTTAAAAATTATATTAAATTTTAAATCTAAAACATCTATAGATAATTTTGGTATTTCAATGAAGTTATTAAAATGTATTGCAATTAATATAATAACTCCTTTATCTTATTTAATTAATTTATCTCTTGAAACTGGTATTGTACCAGCTATAATGAAAATTTCTAGAATAATACCTTTATTTAAAAAGGGTGATACAAAATTATTTACTAATTATAATTATAGGTATACCGTCCAATTTCACTTACAAGTCAATTCTCAAAAATTTTAGAAAAAGTATTTTATGTTCGTTTTTATTCGTTTTTAAATAATTTTAATATTTTATCTAATAGTCAGTTCGGTTTTAGAACAAATTTAAATACTACTCATGCAATTTTTAATCTTCAAACTCAAATATGTAATATCTTTAGAACTAATAAAATAGGTGCAGCTATTTTTATTGATCTTAAAAAGGCATTTGACACTGTTAACCATGACATTTTATTTAGTAAACTAGAAAATATATGTAGGAAATATACGTGGAATTTCCTTAAAATGGATTAAAAGTTATTTTACAAATAGATATCAGACTGTTAACTTTAAAAACTATTTATCTGATAAAACTAGAGTTAAAATTGGTGTTCCACAAGGACAAATTGTAGGTCCTATTTTTTTTCTTATTTATATTAATGATTTAATATGTTCATCTTCAATATGCAATTTTACTATGTTTGCCGATGATACCACTTTGTATTTTGATGATTGTAATCAAGTATTTCTAGATACACTAATAAAAAAGGAATTATCAAATATAAATAAATGGTTTATTTCAAATAGACTTACGTTAAATATTAATAAAACCTGTTATATGTTATTCAATAATAAATTATCCCATATTAATATCTCAATAAATAATATAAATTTAACAAGAGTTAAATCTACAGAATGTTTAGGTATAATAATTGATGAGAATTTAGATTGGAAACTACACATATTATATCTAAAAAATAATTTGGATAACTAATATAATTTCTAAATTTGTAAACAAAAGGCCTTGATCCATGTATATAATACAATTTTTTTACCACATATTAATTATTGTATAACATTACGGGGTAATACTTATAAGACTAACACATTATGCATCAATATTTTACAAAAAATAATTATTCGTATTATACATAATAATCCTTATCTTTAAGGATTTATTTAAATTCAACAATATATTACCTTTCAATGACTTAGTAAAATATGATACTTGTGAATTCATGTTTAAAGTATATAATAATGTTCACCGTGAAATAATAATCAATAATTTTAGTAACAAATCTATTATTTACCCAATTCATGACATAAATAACTTAAAATTCCTTCATCAAAATTAAATATATGTTCACATTGCCTTAGAATTATTGGTCCCTATTTATGGAATTCACTATGTAATTCTTTAAAAAAAATTTCACATTTAAATAAATTCAAAAAAAAATTAAAATTATCTCTTATCACCTATTAAAGATTGATTAAAATAATTTCAAATTTAATTTTTTAATTTAAATTATTTAAAAAGTGTTCAGTATTATAATATGTTTCATTTTTATTATATCATTTTACCTATTTTATCTAATATATTTGTTTCTTTTTTCTCTTATTTCTTTTAGTTTCTTTTATATTTAAATATTGGCTTTCTCCTATTTAGGTTCTCTATGTTTTATTTTATTTCATTCTTGATGTATTTCTTCGATTTTAATTTTATTATTTTATCATTTATTTATATTATTATATGATGATTACATTTAGTTACATGATAAGTTTTTTTTTTTTTTTATCATATATATGTAAACAGGAAGTCATATTATTATAACATTATTATTTATTTATTAAATAATTATTCTTATCTATAATGAAACTTATCATGTTAATAAAGAGGTATTGTCTCGATAAGCAACATTTCTTCTATAATTACCCTGGCATTACTAAATCTGATAATAAATAAATAAATAAATATATTTGTACGAAAATATAACCTATGTAGGTGGCGCTGCTCATTGTGTGTGTAAAAATGGAAGTACATGATGTTGTGTTAGTGATACGTTTTCCCTTAGATATATATATTGTATAATGTTATCTTGATGGCTTGATAGCATAAAGAAAAAATTCTAAGGAACTATCTTCAACATGATTCGAGCCTCAATATGTAGGAGGAGTTGGAGAGCTGCTGTCATCGATGTCGCCAGGGGTCGGGTACGACTCGACGACACAGGTTAAATGTTATCTATCTATTAACTAATGTAATTCATTCGGTAATAATTAAATATCGTACATTTTGTCATATCGGAATACCAACATTACTTCGGTATATTGTCAAGGTAGTTTGTAAGGTCATCGCTCTATTGGAATGTCATTATATGGATTATAATGATTGATATATTGTTATAATTAATATCATAAATGATGTATTCAATACTTTATTAAAATTAAATTTTTTTTTCATATTATAATCTATATATATATATATATATATATATGTGTGTATATTAATTAAATTTATAAATATATATATATATATATATATATATATATATATAAACTATCTAACGCTCTCGTGGCAAGGTATGCATGGTCTTAACGAGAGCCGGTCAATATCGTATACATATATAATTATATAAGATCACTTCTAAATATTATTGTAAGATCTATTTTATTGGTCCGGACGGGACTTGGACCCTCTTCCTACTACTGTATATATGGCTAATGCATTATCTAACTGAGCGACGCGGGTAGTTTATCAATGACAACATTTAATATGAAAATAAAAAAGTTACAAACATAGAATATATTAAGATGATCAAGGGGTACATAACCGTGGTATATACATATACAAGTAATACAATGTACTACAAAATGAAAAAAAAATAAATTTCTTTAAAACTAATTAATTTCGACATACATTCGGATAACTTGTTCTCTATATTATACGGAATTACTTTCGATATTTACGTAGTCATTACATTAAAGGATAAGGTTTTAAAATCGATTTCGAAAATAAGAAAATTGAAACATCCCAACGCTAATTTATTTAGTAAGCAAGAAAAATCGAATTCGGCAATTGTTCAATTTAAAATCATAGGGAAACAGTTTGTTAAAAATATATATAATTTCTAAAACTATATATTTTTAATATATTTATTACATTAAAAATGGATTTTATTACATGTAATTTAGAAATTAATAACGAAAATTATATATTATGTTCATGTGGTAATAAATACCATTTTAAATGCTTATATAAAGCAAAAATTATGAAAACAAATTGGTCTAATAAATCACCACCAAAATATGCTATTCAGTTATTTAGATCGCAAAATTTTACATTTAAATGTAATACATGTATAAATAATAATAATGATAATACACCAATAAATCTACCTAGTTTAAATAACTCATTACCATCGTCTACTATTATTGATAATAGTGATATTAATACTTTAATAAATAGCACAGAAACAAAATTAAATATGTTACTATCAAAAATCACTGAAATAAGTGATATGATTGTTGTTAAAAAAATCATACGCTAATGTAACCTCTACTGTAACTACTTCTAATACCTTTACTGACAATTTAGTAAAATCAGTAAATCATATTAAAAATAATATAGATAGCAATAATGAAATAATTATTCACAATATAAATATTCCTAATAATGATAAAACTAATTTCTTTAAATACTTAGTAAATATTATTTGTAAAACAGTAGATATTAATAAATCGTGTGTATTATCAATAGTTCAATTATCATTTAATAAATTAAAATTAATTTTAGATAATGTGGTTTCAAAAAAAATTATTTTATCAAATATTAACCGATTATGTTAATTACGTGATCTACAAAATTCATTCATTAGAACATCTCTAGATGAAATATCACTAGAACGACATCAGATATTATACCATGTTGTTAAAAATAAATTAATTAAAAGTAAAAAAATTATCAAATGTATTTATAATTCTAGAAGTAGTTCCTATGAACTAAGATATATTATAAATAATAAAATTGACTGGAATATGTCAATTGGTGAAGATAATTTTAGTGTATGGAAATTTTCATATATTACTTATAAAAATTCCATTAATAAAAATAAAAATAAAACTACAGGTTCTAGATGACTAACCGGCAATAAAGATATAAATATTAAAAATAACAATTTAAATATATATTATGCTAATGCTCGTAGTATTAGAAATAAAATGAATTTTTTGGAATTTTTACTTTCATCTGATAAATATGACATTATATGTTTAGTTGAAACATTCTTAACGATAGATGATAGAGATTCTCTATATTTAATCGGTGGAAAAAATTATATAGGATTATTAACCTACTATTTAGATACGATAAATTAATTCATAGAGGAGGTGTTGCGATATTTTGTAAATCTAGTTTATGTCCTGTAAGAAATTTTATTTCACACATAGATGTTCAATATATACATTTACAAATTAATTCAAAAATTCCATTTAATATTATATGTGTTTATAGACCTCCAAATTGTAATGAAGTATCTCATGAACAGATATGTACATTATTTGATATAACCCAACAAAATTATAATTCATCTATTATTATAGGAGATTTTAATTTACCAAATTTTAATTGGAAAGAATATACATTTCCTAGTTACCCAAAAAGTTATGCATTACTTTACGATTCGATTATTAAAAATTAATTTTCACAATTAATAAATAAGCCAACTCGTAATAATAATATAATTGATTGACTTTTTACAAATGAAAAACAATTACTATCTAATATAAATATTGGAGACTATTTCGGATTATACAAAAATATAAGTGACCACTATTCTGTTTCATTTAATGTAAATATTGAAAAATGCCCTTGTAAAACTAATTTACAATATAAATATAATTGGATAGAAGCAAAAAAAAAATTATCCAAAGAATTAGAATCTTTAAATTTTAAGAGAGAGATTAATGCAATTAATTCAAAAAATAAATTAAAGTTTTATAAATTTAGGAAAAAAAGACAAAATTTAAAATCTGGAGTATCTCCTCTAATTGATATATCAAATAATAATATTTTATTTTCAGATCTCGACAAAGCAAATACGTTAAATTCATATTTGAGTTCAATTCAACATAATGATAATGGAAATTTACCCGAATTTTATAATTTAACTAATCAAAAATTTGATAATATTGATTTGAATCTTGAAATAATTAAAATATTTTTAAATAGATTAAAAATTACACATACTTTCGGAACTGATGGGATACCATCTTCTATGTTAAAATTATTATCTAATGAATTATGTAGGCCTTTATATATTATTTTTAATTCATCTTTATTATCGGGTAATATACCGAAAATTTGGAAAAAATCTATAATCACACCAATTTTTAAAAAGGGTGAACCATCAAATTCAAATAACATTAGGCCTATTTCAATAACATGTGTAATGTGTAGAGTATTAGAACGTAATATTTCTAAACAATTAATTTTTTATTTAAAATCGAATAATTTATTAACGAAATATCAATATGGTTTTATAAGTGGAAAATCCACAGCATTACAATTAACAAAATGTTTAAAATTTTGGTATAATGAATTGAATAATAAAAAATGTGTAGATATAATATATATTGATTTTGCAAAAGCTATTTAAATTAAAATCATACGATATATCAAATAAAATAATAAAATGGTTTTATAATTTTTTATCAAATAGATCTCAAATTACACGGGTTGAAAATCTTTTTCAAATAGTTCTATTGTAAAATCTGGAGTACCACAAGGATCGGTTTTAGGTCCAATTTTATTTTTATTATATATTAATGATCTTCCTAGTATATTCTCTTCAAAAATTCATATTGATTTATTTGCCGATGATACAAAATTATATTTTTCTTACGCATCTGAGAGTGAAAGATTTCTTTTACAAAATAATTTAAATTTATTTTCACAATGGGCAAATAAATGGCAATTAAATATTTCATTATCAAAATGTGCAGTTATGACTTTAGGGAAGGTAACTCCATCAACATATTTTATAAATAATATTCAATTAGAAAACGTTACTTTTTATAAAGATTTAGGAATAATATTTGAAAATAACCTTTTATTTAATAAACATATTGATTATATTTGTAAAAAGCTTATTTTTCTCTGAATTCAATTTTTAGATGTATTACTACAAAATCCCCTAGAGCATTATTAAATGCATATAACATTAATTGCAGACCAATTTTAGAATATGCATCCATAATTTGGTCACCTTTTTCAAAGGTTAGTAAATTTCGTAGTCTCATAGACCAAATTGAAAGAGTGCAAAGATTATTTACTAGACGATTAATTACAAGATGCGTAGGATATACAAATTCATCAAATATTAATTATAAAACATATATAGAGAGATTGGTATATTTTAAATTAGAATAACTTGAACTTAGAAGATTAAAAATAGATCTAACTACAATTTTTAAAATTTCAAATAATTATACAGATATAAATATATCTGATATTCTTAACATTTCGAATAATTGTAGAACTAGAGGTAATTGTAAAAAATTAAATGTAATACATAATTATGATAATACAATTAAAAATATAATTAATTATAGATCTGTTAATATATGGAATTCATTAAATAATGATATCATAAAATCTGTATCTGTTTCATCTTTTAAAAATAAAATAAACAAAATCTGTTTTGACAAACAACTTTTTTTTAACAGAAATTTATAATTTTATATTGATTTATGTTTCATTTTGAATCTTAATTATTGCATTATCTCTTCTGGTTTTTTTTAATGTGTTTTTGTTATAGAAAATTTGGGTTTTTTATATCTATATTTCAAATATACTATAATATAAAATTAATAATTCATTATTATTACAGATAAAGTGGGAAGTATTATTTTATTTTTGTCTGTTCGGTATTATATGTTTGTTTTATATATATTTTGTAAATATGTTTCAAATGTATTATATTACTAAACTACAATATTAATAATTTTCTATTATTTCAGATTATAGTGATAAGTATTATATTGTTTGTTTCGTAATATTATTGGTATGTTTTGTTGTTAACTGTTTTTGTATAGGTATATTGGTTTATTTTATTTGTAACTTAAGTTTAAAACAATTGTTTTGTTTATATATATATATATATGTTTCAAATTTATTATAGGTACCTACAACATTGCATAAATAAATAAGCAAGTAGGAGGTGGTTTATATTCTGTAGATACATATAGCTTTTTTAAATATGTTTGTCTACTAATTCATTAACTTCTAATGTATTTATTTTGTCACAATCCTACCATTTATGGTTTGGTTAATTATAAGATATTTAAATGGATATATATGTGGTTTTAAACATATTTGTTACATTATTAGTTAATATTTTATATTTAATTTAATTTATTTTAAAGACTCCTTGTGCCAGTGTCAATCAAGCGTCGTAAGTAAAAACAAAAAACAATAGAACGGAACATAAACGAAAATAAAATAACTAATAATAACGAACAATATGGATATATAAAGTACTCAACATATATATGATATTCATCAAACAGTATATTAATAAATTCTTATATTTTTTTAAATAGACTATTATATATAACATATTATTATAATAATATATTTAGTAAGTAATTGATATCATTATATACTATTGAATTGTTTATAGTTAATCTCAAACATATCAAACATTTACTATTTTATAAGTTAAATTGTTTATATATATATATGATGATGATGATATATGGTTTATTAGTTACTAAAATGTAGACCCATTCGCTGCGGGAAGAAAATAATAAGATAATAATAATTCGTACAAATTTAATAATAATAATACGTTGAATACAACGCGAGACAAAAAATAATAAGTTGGATGATTTAATGATTAAAGATAGAGAGAAAAAAATAATTACAATTTATAAATCTTTTGTGGGATCTAATAGAACATATGGTAGGAAGGAGAAAATTCCATAGGTTTCGGATAGTAATTTTTTAAATCTCTAGAATTAAGGACAGTTTTTCTAGAGATCTGGGAGATAAGGAGAAGAGCACTTTGGTAACGAAGAGAAGGTAATATTTGTCGTTTTTTTAATTAGATCAGAGATATAGCTAGGGGTGAAAGAATCTATTTATTTATTGATTATAGATAGCACACGTAATTTACACCTGAGGGAGAAGGGTAACCACATATACTGAACCAGTCGTGTTATGCATTAAGTAGTATATATTGAGAAACGGATAATCCTATTTAGTGGAGCAGTAGCTTTAGCAGGAAGTAGATTCAGTAGGGAAGAACAGTATTTAAGTCGTAAAAGTACAAGATAATTTATTAGAGTTTTCGTAAGGTTTCTGGAAAGTTAGGTTCGTATTTTTATAATTCTGAAGAGATGAGAGTTGTGGGTTTTTGTAATGGATGATATGTGATACTTAGCTAATTAAAAGATAATTTGTCATCAAATACAAATAATAGGTTTTTGGAAGAATGGGAAGGAGAAATAATCATGTTGTTTAAAGTAAAGTTTGGAAATGAAGTATCAGAAGTAGATATGTTAAGTACAGTAGTCTTAGAGGAATTAATTAGTAGCTTATTGAAGAGGAGCCATAATATTATGCAGTTTGCACATTCGATTAATTCAGAGTTAATAGTATTATGATAATTTATAGGGAAAAGATACATAGTTGAATATCATCAGCACAAATATGGTAGTGTATATTTAGAAAGTTCTTAATTAGATCAGCAATAGGGCAGATATAAATAGAAAAGATGGATGAACCTAGCACATATTCCTGGGAATACCGTGGTTAAGCCGAGAAAGAGGCGAATAAGATTTGTCAATCATAATATAGATATTTCGGTTTGTCAGATATGCAGTACCATTTTAATGTTAAGCAAGATATACCCATCATTGAAAGCCACAAGAATAATATGTTATGATCCAGGGTGTCAAAGGAGATGAGAGATAACGTAAGTTTATCTGGCAAAACGTTTTGCTATTTAAGGTAGATAATATGGGTATGTCAGTAATACGGAAGAAAGCTGGTTCGGTCGAATGACTCTTACGAAAATCGCTTTGAAACGGGTCCAAAAGATTATTTTTTATTCATATGGAAGATAAGTTGTTTAGAGACAATTATTTCTAATATTCTACTTACTAAGGGTAGGTGGGGGATCGGACGATAATTGGTAAAGGGGGTATCCCAATTCAAGATTTTCCGGCAACTTGCCTGAAATATTGTAACTTTAAAACCATTTTCTATCAATTTATAATGTGATACCCCCTATAAAGTTATTATATGTCGGGCAAGTTGCCGGAAAGTGAGGGGGTTTCCCAATAAAATTGTAGTTAACTTGGTAGAAAATCATTTTCAAGTTAAAATATTTCCGGCAACTTGCCGGAAATACTTGTAGTGGGATACCCCCTTAAAGGAGTTTGTGTCAAGTATTTATTTTTTTTAGAATATGAGAGATTATGGCATTCTTGAGGCATGGTGAAACCTGTCCAGAGTTTAGTAGTTCGCAACAATATCCAAGAAAATAGGGAAAATAGGGGTGACAGTTTGTGATATAATGATATAGATAGGGGATCAGTGGGAGATATAAAGTTATATATCGTGATTAGGTCATTTACTTCATACAGTGAAGAATAGTGAACATACTTTATGAGTCATTAGTATGGAGATAATAGAGATTGTAGTATTGAGTATGAGTGGATTAGACGCGCAAATAATAGTATTAATATAATATATTAATTATATATATATATTATATAATTATTCATATAAAGCATTCATTTTTGCAATTTTATTTTCAAAGAATTTTAAAAAAAGAAAGCATAGTTGAAATTTGACGTGTTCGGTAAAATGGGGAGGATTTTTTCATCTGGAGGAGAGGATCCGAGGAGATGAATGCTATATTTATGTTATAATAGATAGATTTTGTTTGAATGATATATATTAGATTTGTATTTTTCTAGCTATTAATTAATTATTAATTAATTAGCTCTATTACTAGAGCTAATTTTGTTTCAGTAGAAGGATTGTTAAGAAATTTCTTCTCAAATTTTCGCACACTCTTCTTGAATATGAAAAATTTGTGAGCGAACTAGAGATAAAAAGGGCGATCGGTAATTAATGTAGTTTTTGTAGGTGCATGTATATTGATACTATTTTGGAGAACGGAGTTTAGGAATACCGGACAGAGGGAAGTATGAGAAGAGATTGCAGTTTTTAATTTCTTACAAATCTTAATAGGTCAATAGACTTAAAATCTCTATATTTAATATATGTTCGTTTAATCTTTGTGAATTTTAGATTTATTAAGAATTCCATAATAAAATGATACATTAGTATTTGATTTCAATTTGTTGAAAGTAGTTAGGGTTTATACATCCAAGAGGACTGGATATGGGTGTAAATATCATGTAAAGTTATTACCACTGGAATGGATGGGAAATGATATATGTTGGCACAAGGAAAGATACTTAGTTATGAGTAGTATATGTATAAAGCTAAATTAGTTAAGGTGTGTATATATATATAGGTGTGTAATTTCCCTAGCTTCTATGTTATAGTTGAAAATGCCTATTTATAACGTGTATATATATTGGCATACTTAAATAATTATTATTTATATTATTTAGCCAAGTTTATGATATGCATTTTATTTCTACTTATATAGAATATGTAATAATTCTATTATAATTATAATTCATCGAAATGCTTCATGTTATAGGCTTCTAATATTAATATATATATATATATATATATATATATATATTATATATCTATCTATTAAACATTATTAACTTATGTTCATCGGCTTTTTTATTTTGTATTAAATATTTTGATCGTTATTTATTCATTATTATTTATATATATATATATATATATCAATAACGTATACTTTAAAGTATATTATAATATTATGTTGTATTTTTATCCAAAACAAAGTAGATTTTCCTAAGCATGGAGTTATTAAAAAGTAACTTATATTTCACATTATTGTTCATAGTAACGTGTATCTAATGTAGTATCATACGGTTGCGAACACACATAATTGTTCCTTATTAAGTACATATGTATAGTGTATACAAGTATATACATAATAAGTATATATACTTAACATAAAATGTACTTTAGATCTAAATTGTTCTCCGTCTATTATGTCTTACACATTTGTTGAATATATCCAATTTGGCTTTCAAATAATCTCGATCACTGAATTCCAATACAACAAAATAAAACAAAAATAATATTTCATAATCCTATCGCCCAAACGCCAGTTAATAGTCCCATCTTTCATCATGGTAAATAATCATGATATCCTTTATTCTCGTAATGTTAAATATATAGATGTTTATTTCGACAGCACTCTATATTTTCATTGCCACATCTTAAATCTTCACTCTATATATAGATATATGGAATAGACATATCCATCGTATCCGTAACTCCATATCCTTAAGTATATCTCTAATTATCGCCTTATCTTTTATTAATCTATTAATGCTTATTGTAATATTATGCTTTTATCTTTACCCGACTATCAGGTTAAATATATACAAATACGACAACATGAGCTAGTGCAATCAACTTTTAAAATTTACTATATTCAATTTTAAGTAGGATATTACGTATACGTATATACATATATTTATTAGTATTATTATTGGTAGGGGAAAGTAACCGAATACGGACAGTTCCCGAATACGGACACTCTCGGTATCTCAGAAACCATAAATCCTACAAAGAAATGTTTAATGAATAAAGTATTCATAATTATAAAAATAGTCTAAAAAAGTATTTTTTATTATTGAATTATATACAAATATTGCTAATATATCCAATAAACTGATTTTGTTATTACGTTTTTAAATTTATGAAAAAAAATGTCAACTTAAAACCTTCTCAAGATTATATAATATAACACTATATTATTAAAAAATAAAGTATTCTAAAAATTATATTTTTAATTTCTATATTTGTTATCAAATATTCATTAAGTTATAAACATATATCTAGAGGTCATATAATTCCTAATATGGACACTCTAAATGTCTTAATACGGACACCCTATAACCAATCAGCGCGCAGCGTATGAACAATTATGATTTTCATAAAAATCGCGTGCGTTATAATATTTATACCATTAATAAAGCTAATTCTAAAAAATTATTATTTAGATACTTAAATTGTATTAATTAAAAATCTAATAAAAATAAATAAATTAATAATTAATTAAATTATAATAAATTGTACATAAAATTAATGATAAATAATGTAATTGTAATTTGTCGGATTTATTCATCAATAATATATAGTTTATTTAGTGGTATACATGGTGTCCATATTATAGCACAGGATGTCCGTATTCGGACATGGGTACCGAATACGGACACCCTCGTTATCTATGGAATTAAAATATTAAATAAAATTTTAAATTCACAATAATATCTATAATCATATAATATTAATATATTGTAATTTTTGAATACAAATAATGAGTCATAAAATGTTAAGACCATGTATTGTTAAAGTGTCCGTATTAGGTTACTTTCCCCTATATATGGGCCTCTGTTGAATACATTACCACATACACTACGCTCTACTAAATCCACTAAATCATTCAAATCTATATTAAAAACATACCTATTTACCACATCATATCCCCGATCACTATTTATTATAATTATTTATAAACTTTTATTAATTTACAGTACAACTATTATTTCTTATATTTAGTTATTATTAGTTATTTTATTGTATTCCTTATCTTTTCGTTTATGATCCATTTTTATTGTTTACAATATGTAATTTGTTTTAACCTGGAAGCCCGATTGCTCTTGTACATATAATCAATACAATTAATTAAATTAAATTACACATCGTCGCAGTATCTTTATTTGTATGAATATCGTTGTTGTTGTATTAGGGACATAGGTTTAGGACATATGTTTGTATTATTTCAATAAATAACTAGAGTGTAGATATCACGCTAGAATATTATATCGATGTTGTCGGTGTTAAAATCATCTCGCGACCAGGGTTATAGAATATAAAATACCTACTTATGAATTGTATGGTTATCTACCTAAGGTATGTATTAACATATGTATATATAGTAATATTTCACACCTCGGGATAAATTAACACAGGTTGTATATGTTAAATACATTAATAATATAATTTGTATATAATACATTTATTATATTTATTTATATTTATTTTATTATATTTAAACGCGTTTCTTTAAATGTACGGAATAATGACTATAAGTCACGCATTCATATACGCATATACGCATATATGCATATAGTTATGTGTATATACATATGTATGTATGTATGTATAACGATATTATTAAATATATAACAAGTTATGAAACAAGTACATGCTCAAGGAGGGGAATCGGGCAACTGCACGGGGCCCAACATTTTAGGGGCCCATCAATTATTTGAGAAACATTTTTTTTTACTATTTATTTTAAAAAAATTAATTTTCTTAACTGTATTTTTGTATAAATTCTATTTTCTTATATATTATTAATTCTAATTAAAAAAATTAAAATAATTTAATAATTTATTAAATATGACTCAATTATGAAGATGTGAAGAGTGAATTTTACAAAAATGTCGAAATTTACACGAAGATATTATGGTAACATGTACATGAAGATGTTGGAGCAAATACTAGTAGTGATTACAACCTCACACATCTCTGATTTTCAGATAACATAGTATGAAACGAATTAAAAAATAATTGATTGATAAACTAAAAAGCGATACATGATACTAAATATATGTATTAAGGGTTTCTTTAAACCATTACATTAAGAAAAATACTATTTAAAAGTTTTTTTTTAGAACTAAATGATTCGGATATATTTTAACTATAATTTCTGATATATTTAAAGAATTATATTTTACATGATTATAAATTACGAAAAACGGTATTTTATATAGATGTGTAATAGTAATTAATACTAATTAGGAATTACCAACATTATTTTTCACAACATAATTAATTTCTCTATCTACGCGCGCATATTAAAAAATGATTATCTTCTTATAGTGTGTATATTATTATATTTGTTTAGTGTATATATATATATAGTTTTAATTCAAATATGAGTAATCTGCTTTATAGTTTTTTTAATAATGACTTGATTAAATTCAAAAAAAATTATTATCTTTTTTTACTAGACTATTTACAGATATAAATTATATTTATATTTATTGAAACGGATATTATATATATATATAATCTAAAAATAATACTAAACGATTATTTTGAAATTAGCCAACTAGCTAAATGAATGTTTATATTGACATCACCCTCCTTTATCTCTTTACATATAAATACATACATCAAACTACCGCCCCATATCAAAACTACCGTGCATTTCAAAAACTCTCGTAAGAGTAAATCTCTACAGAGTATACTATAGTCTGCTCCCAACTTTTAAACTACTTAGATAAACACAAATTATTAAATAAATTTCAATGCGCCTATACTACAAATAAAGTACCGAAACTGCATTAACCCACATACTACACACAATAAGACTATACCCAACACAATACTGCTCCATCATCATCCTACTTGACCTATCAGCTACATTTGATATCACTAGTCACGACATCATAATCCACCGACTGCAATTGATCGGCATAACTGGTACGGCACTCGCATGGTTCTCTGCCTACCTCAGCGACCGTAACTACCCTCACTCATAGTATAAGTTATATCACACGGAGTTCCTCAAGGCTCCGTTCTTGCCCCCATCCTTTTTATTATTTATTTATCTCCCCTACTAAATATTTTCAACAAATATCCCAAAATTGAATTCCATACATACGCTGACGACATACAAATTTACTGTAATTTACCTGACACATCCACACACATATCAACACTAAATGACTGCCTTGAATATGTACGATACTGGCTTACTATAAACTCACTATCACTAAAAAGCCACAATACCACTGCTATATTCATAAATACCTTACAAACCATACCATATGTACCACCCATCCATATAAACAATCACAATATAAAATACATCATACGCTAGGAATCTTGGAATAACAATTTACGAAAATCTAAACTTCTCCCAACATATATGTTTACTACAGACTTATCTAAATCCGTTAACCGAACTTTACATACTATAAGACTCATAAGACATTCGATAACAACTGCACTTGCTAACATTCTTATAACTTAATTATTACTTCCACAACTAGACTATAGTCTATAGACTACAGTATACTGCAATTCATTACTACATAGACTAGGCTGCACGTACTGAGTACAGAATACCAAAATACTCTAGAACTCATATAACTCCCTACCTAGGCTACACTCCACTGGCTACCTATCACACAACGCATCCGATATAAAACACTACTTATGACTCACTACGCCACACACCACAAAACCCCGACTATTTGACCGAACTACTGACTGACTATAATCCATCTAGACTAAAACGAACTATTAACGAACTATTAACAAATTCAAACTACCTATCCATAATTTCAAGAATATCTCATGGAAACAAGAAATTGCATTCTCCTAAGCTGCCCCAACATTATGGAACAGTATACCTCATGATATTAGATCCATCTCTTCGACTCCAATCTTTAAACTTATGCTAAAAACTAACCTATTCTCCATCGCTTATCCAAACTAAATAAGTGACACGGCCGACAACTCTATTATGAAGTTGATGGCAGTGTACAAACCATTATGTTATAATGTTACAAGATTACTATTACTACTACTACTACTACTACTACTACTACTACTACTACTACTACTACTACTACTACTACTACTACCACTACTACTACTACTACTACTACTACTACTACTACTACTACTACTACTACTACTACTACTACTACTACTACTACTACTACTACTACTACTACTACTACTACTACTACTACTACTACTACTACTACTACTACTACTACTACTACTACTACTACTACTACTACTACTACTACTACTACTACTACTACTACTACTACTACTACTACTACTACTACTACTACTACTACTACTACTACTACTACTACTACTACTACTACTACTACTACTACTACTACTACTACTACTACTACTACTACTACTACTACTACTACTACTACTACTACTACTACTACTACTACTACTACTACTACTACTACTACTACTACTACTACTACTACTACTACTACTACTACTACTACTACTACTACTACTACTACTACTACTACTACTACTACTACTACTACTACTACTACTACTACTACTACTACTACTACTACTACTACTACTACTATTAATACTACTACTACTACTACTACTACTACTACTACTACTACTACTACTACTACTACTACTACTACTACTACTACTACTACTACTACTACTACTACTACTACTACTACTACTACTACTACTACTACTACTACTACTACTACTACTACTACTACTACTACTACTACTACTACTACTACTACTACTACTACTACTACTACTACTACTACTACTACTACTACTACTACTACTACTACTACTACTACTACTACTACTACTACTACTACTACTACTACTACTACTACTACTACTACTACTACTACTACTACTACTACTACTACTACTACTACTACTACTACTACTACTACTACTACTACTACTACTACTACTACTACTACTACTACTACTACTACTACTACTACTACTACTACTACTACTACTACTACTACTACTACTACTACTACTACTACTACTACTACTACTACTAATACTACTACTACTACTACTACTACTACTACTACTACTACTACTACTACTACTACTACTACTACTACTACTACTACTACTACTACTACTACTACTACTACTACTACTACTACTACTACTACTACTACTACCACTACTACTACTACAACGCGATTATAACATCGCGTTCCTTCCAGTTTTGTATATATATATATATATATATATATATATATATATTTTATACGATATTATTTTTGTGTACACTTTTAAATATTTATACTATATATATATATATATATATATATATATATATTAAAATAAATATTATTTAATTAATTAAGTGTCTTACTTATACATATCTCATAAAACATATACAAATATCTATTGTGAAAAATACAAAACTCCTAGTATATTATCAACATCTTTGGTATATTCTTGGACCAGTATATTTATTATTGATAATCTCATAAATTCCATACAATGTAGATAATTGATATCATTGATATATTCATGTTCTTGTTCTTTGATTTCTTGTTGTTCTTATATAAATATATATAATATAACAAAAATGAATATAAAAAATATAACGAAAATACAAAAATAATATTGTTTACATTTATTGCTTATACTTATAAAAAAAAAAAAAAAAAGTGGTTACAAAATACAAAACTCTGTAGATAATCGATATCTTTGATATATTCATGTTCTTGTCTGCATAATAAAATAAATGAATAGACACACTTATACTTCACATTTACTTATCTGAGGTGTAGTTATAAATGTTTTAAAATCGGTAAGGAACGCGATTTTATATTCGCTCTCCTTGCCTAATATGTGAAATAACGCGATTTTATAATCGCTCTCCTTACCTATTACGCGAAGGAAAGCGATTTTAGAATCGCGTTCCTTACCAATTATGTGAAGGAACGCGAACGGACGTTTGTTCACATGATCCATTTATAGATTTACAAATATATTGTGAGCTATATAGGATATACATTATATATTATAAAATGTATATTATACACTTTATATGATACTCAATATCTAGTAGATACTCTATACTCAGTGCATTAATTAGGCGCGTCACGGTCCATTGCACACGCACACTTATGACTCATCTGTATCATTAACTTCGAGTAATACACTGATACATATGTATTTATGATGGTCACGTGTTAATCTCACGCTATATCACAGAATCAGATTGACTGTTAACTCTCAGGTAAACACAAAAGCAAAGCTTGATAACTTAATAACTAGGTATTTTCCCACTCTTGATAACAACATTACGAGAATAATAAATAAAAATATAAGAAAATTGTAAAAGGATAAAAAAGATTTTTTTTGAATGTTAATTTTGTATATCATTAGTAAATGGATATTATTGTTAAAATTAATTCATCTAAATGAATATTCAGTAAAACCTCTCTATAAGAAACCTCTTTATAAGAAAAACCTCTTTATAAGAAAATTGTTCACACATTTGGTTCCAACCTTTTCCACATTAAAAAAACCTCTTTATAAGAAAATCTTATAAGAAAAATATAAGAAAAACCTCTTTATAAGAAACTTATTGTATAAAAAATATAAAAAATAATTACATAAATAGAATTATTGTATATAGATACAAATTATAGAAATTAATTATTATATAAGATATTTTTTTTTCTTACAAATATTTTATATTACATAAATAGCTCGCAATGAATCAAAATTATATTAATAATTGTTATATTAATATATGATTATATTATATTAATTATTGTATATCCATAAATTTATTAAAATTTATTAAAATTAATTAATAAATGTTATCCTTGAATTTATTAAAATTAATTAATAAATATTATTGTATATTGTATCCATAAATGTATTAAAATTAATTAATAAATGTTATTATATCCTTAAATGTATTGATGATACAATGTATTATATTATACAATTAATTTTTAAATAATAGATTATTATAATATTCATTATATTATATTCATCAATGATGATTCTAATTTATAAAATTATAAAAAATTATAAAATTATAAAATTGCAATTTTGCAAATGTAAATCTAATAAAATTTCAGTATGTATTAACATGTCTAAGCGCAAACAATATAGTATACATTTTAAATATAATATAATTAAATAAGTTGATGAAGGTTTACTGAACAATCAAGAATTATGTAAGATACATAATATTTCTCCATATTTATTATCAAAATCATTGGAAAAGTAAAAACCTCTTTATAAGAAAACCTCTCTATAAGAAAAAAAGTACCGAGAAAAAAGAGTTTCTTATAGAGAGGTTTTACTATATATATATATATATATATATATATATATATTGTCTCAGTGGATATTTTCTTTAAGGGGATATTGTCTTAAGGGAATTATTTTAAGTTGAATATTGATAGGGGGTATTATTTATAGGGGTATATTGTCGGTGGGGTTGTCTGTATTACCCTATAACCGTGTTATACATATATAAACAATGGAAGGGTATAATTATACCTTAAGGCTCAGTGTAACGATCACTTGCTGGAAAACGCCCAAACAATTCCAACCGCTCTTAACCATTATCATACCGTGAAGTATGATTATGGTAGATATCTACAATAATCTTACCATTACATAATATATTCATAACATTGATATGCTTTGTGCCACAATTCTACCGTGCGATATATTGCGACCATATTGGTCTCGCCGTTTTATAACTTGTTAATGTAACACCGTGGTATTAAATTGGTACTACTATTTCTCTACCGTTGTTTATATGGCAATATGGCAAAGGTTAGCTCGCAGGTATAAATGATAAATCAAAACACAAGAACAAAATTACATATTTATTTTGTATTGTGCTGGGTCCCTCACAGTTATTTATAACATGTACAAATCTACAACTTCTTGAAGGCTCCAGTTGTATCCAATATTTGTATTCATGTTTCAATAAATATATATATATATATATATATATATATATAACATACATACAAATTAGATTATCTAGTCTGTACACATTATAATAATAAAGATATAATTATATATATATATATATATATATATATATATATATTAACGAATACATACCACCATAAATGATATTATAACAATGTTATAACAATCTATATAAATCATCTAGGTGTATCTATGCATATATATATATATATATATATATATATATATATATATATATATATACTATATACTATATATATATATATATATATATATACCTATACATACATAAGTATATATATAGTATATATTATATACATGCATATAGGCACATATAGTGTATCTATACATATACATATAGGTCATATCTATAGATGATGTATAACATCATATATTAGTGTATGTATTCGTTAAGATATATATATATATATATATATATATATATATATTAATAATCAGGTAGATTTCGTATGTCTAAAATACTTCTACAAGGTACAATTGATGGTAAAAGTATGAGAGGGAGGCCTAAAAAGCAATAGTAAGATAATATCGTGGAATGGACCGGTCTTGGATTGGAATAAGCCATGTTAAGAACGAAAAATAGAGAAGGATGGAAGAACATTTTTAAGAAATCAACTGCGCCCCTGCAGCATCCAAATGCTATGGGATAGGTAAAAGGTAAACAATATTTCGAATATTGTCTTGCCATAATCGTTATCAATAATAACTTCCGGTCACTCTGTTTGTGTGTGATTACTGAGAGAGAAACATATTGATATAGCTGAATATGAACCGGAAGTAACCATTTCTAACATGTATACACGTATATATATATATATATTACATGTATTCTAAATATATTATACAAACTGTCTGTGTGTCTCAGTGGCTAAAGCGTCATAAACATAAGCAGTAGTACACAGGTTCGAGCCTCGTACGGACCATTAATTAATTTTATAAAATGGGTCTTATTTAGAAGTGATCTTATATAATTATGTATAATAAATGATCGGCTCTCGTTAAAACCATGGATGCCTTAACATGAGAGCGGCTTCGAAGGGAAATTAGAGCCATATGGTTATAAGTGAAAACCTCATCTAAGTTCACAGTTAAAAAAATCCGATTCCTACGACGATTTTATTTTAGGAATCGGATTCAAATTGGAAAACAGATTCCTGTAAAGTTTGTTTAGGAAACGGTTTATAAAATCGATTCCTACTAGGGGAGGAGTAGGGGTAATGGCCGATGCAGGAGTAGTGGCCGTTTTAATTAACGCTGAAATGGTGCTAGATATGATAAAAAGTTCTATATACAATATTTAGATAATCAAAATGTCTATAATATAGAGTAAATTTTTTTTATTAATAATTAATTAATTACTCTAATTTATTACATAATAATTTTTTGTAAAATTTTAACAAAAACATGATTTGGAAAAGCACTTTTATACAATGAATATTTATTAAATATTTATTTGTTGTTGCATATTTATAAAATATAATTGCTTATCTATCATAATATGTATTTATGCATTCATATACATGTAATGGTAGTCATTTATGATACATATACTAGACCATATGTAAGCAATAGTAGTGGCCGAAAAAATTCGACAGTAGTGGCCGCCTTATATCCAATGAAAATTGAGTAATATAGAACTCATTTACATATTCAAATTCCATAATTATTTATTTGTAAAACAATTTTTATGAAATTCTCTATAAAATTGCGTATGCACTACTTAATATGATACATTATATATATCTGAATATTTGTAATCTATCAATGAAACATATATGTTACATATATAATTATATATATATATATATATCTGAATATTTGTAATCTATCAATGAAACATATATGTTACATATATATATATATATATATATATATATATATCTGAATATTTGTAATATATAAATGAAACATATATGTTACATATATAATATATATTATATTATATATTATATATAGTTTAATTATTTTCGTTATATTATGTTTTGATCAACAAATACATTTGATTATCAATTTAATATTAACTATAAATTTCATTATAAAATATAAATAATAATTAACAACCTAAATCAATAATAAAAATGAAATATATGTTATTTATTATAATATGTGTTATGATATTGTATATTTAACATAATATTAATATTAATATAATATTAATATACATTTTGGTTATTATTACACTTTTGATAATTATCTATATATATAGGCTATATATCCTATATATATATATATATAGGTATTATTAAATAGGTATATATAATTATTATAATAATATATAATATATATTATATATATTTATATAAATAAATAATTAAATATAATATTAAATTACAATTATTACTCTTAGAAATTACTCGATTATCATTAGAATATGTTACGTATACATGAGATCGATACAGTTTTAGATTTTACGTTTAATCTCAAGTAGGATCAATAGATTATATATGTATAATAATATAATACATCAATAGGATATCCGTGATAATAAATGATCAATGAAGTATGTGTTATTAAATGTTATTATGATTACATTACAATTATTACCCTTAGAAATTACTCGATTATCATTAGAATATGTTACGTACACATGATATCGATACAGTTGTAGAATGTATGACACAGAAATATACATACATTGTACATTTAATTTCAAGTAAAAACAATGGATTATATATGTATAATACTATAAGCCTCGTTTTATAAATATCATAATACATTTAATATTAAATATGTATACATGTCTTATGGCTTAGTGGTACAATATATGCATATATATAAAACATGTTTTCCATGCAGGAGGTCATAGGTTCGAATCTAGCTTGTGCTATTTTTATTAAAATTTGTAATAATATATCTTGTATTACTTATCATAATTTAATAAGTCAATTAATTTATTATAATTAAGTTAATATAAACTGTTTAGTTAATAGTAATATAACTTATATATAATAAAGACTAAACATAAACACACACATATATATATATTCCTGTATAATATTAAATGTATTATATTTTTTCAATTATGTATATTTATTATTTCACTTTTAATTTAAAATCCTTAAATTATTTGATACAAATAATTAATACAAATAAATATTTTATAATAGTTAACTTCTATACTGTTTAATATACATAAAAAATGTATATTATCAATCAATATATATAATCATAAAATACACAACTATTTAGGTAAATATAATTAAACATAGATAAACTATATTATACTCATTAATACCAAGGACCTTGTCAATATATTTAATTAACCACTAAATTAAACAATAAAATTATAAAAGTTTATAATTTAAATAATAATTATTTGTTATATACATATATTTTCAAAAGTAAATCCATCCTATTCATATTTTATTATTGAGTATAAATATACTATCAATATTATAAAGTATTATATATAAATATTTAGTGTATATAGATTTACTAATAAAATATGTTATTTAATCAACAATATATCTATATATATATATTAATAGAGCACATTAATTCTGTAAATAGTTTTACTAATAATATATTAAATAATATAAATATAAATTTTTATTTTATTTTGGCGGATCTTCCATCAGATCCAGGAACTTATATGAAGTTGAAATCATTAAATATATCTAATTCCCTTCGAAGTCGATCTCATGTTAAATAATCCATATTTTGAAGAGAACCAATAATCTTGTATATACTATTATATATATATATATTATTTCCCATTTATGTTGTTATTATGAATTAATAAATTTGTCCACTAATTTTGAAATATTAAAAACAATTATTTTTCTACATTTGTTTGTTGTTTAGCTAACATTTTTAACATTTTATTGTATTTACTAGAAATGCATAATTAGGAATAGCTATATTTAATACATAATATATAGGAATATAATCGAAAACCGATCAACGCCGGGATATTCATAACCCATATTTATATAAATAATAATTGAATAATTAATCTGAATTAAAATGTATATGATATAATTTATTTATTTTAAGTAAAATTAATTATAAAGTCACGAATTATGCATTGACATAGATAAATTTGACATATGAAATGTACATGCATAAATAATAATTATTATTTATTTACATAAATCGCATATGTCAAAGGTATCTATATCGATGCATAATTCGTGACACCATTCCAAACATTGATTACACTGTACAGATGAATCTATGGAATCATCAATGTCCTCTACACATATTACACATTTATAAATAATATGTGCAGGTTTACTTTTGTTTTTCCTCGTAGTAGACACCATTTTCTTTTTAATAATTTTTCCTTTTTTCGTATTTGATATTAGGAATCTTTTATATGGCGACCCTGTTATAATGGCAGTGAATCCTTTTCGTCTCCCTTTATTACATATATGTATATTATTAGTACATAAATATTGAATAAAACAATAAATACATATTATAAAAGTATTATAACCATACAATTATTAAATTTAGATTTATTATAATTTATGTATTGCTATTGATTTATGAATGGACACTAAATCTAATTAATTATTTATTAATTATATTCATGAAGTATTATATAAATTGTATATACTTAATGAATATATTTGTTAAAATATGAGTAATTATGTATATATTTTTGTACATTATCTTAAAAATAATATGTTATATAATATTAACCTGGCACTAGAGACGCCGAGTTTGTAGTTCCCTGCATAGATGCACTAGTTCCTATAATATGTAATAGGCATATTAATATATGTTATATTATATATAAAATTATTAAATTTAAATGTAATATTATTAATATATTGATATAAATTTATTGATATTTAATCTTAATATAATAAATTGTTTTAAATGAAATATAATCAATGAATTAATATTATACACTGTTAAAATAAATCCATAAATATTATTAATGTAATATAATTTTTTATAATGTTATTTGTAACATTACTATAGTAATAAGTAATGAATATATTTGTTAACTTATGAGTAATTATGTATATATTTTTGTACATTATCTTAAAAATAATATGTTATATAATATTAACCTGGCACTAGAGACGCCGAGTTTGTAGTTCCCTGCATAGATGCACTAGTTCCTATAATATGTAATAGGCATATTAATATATGTTATATTATATATAAAATTATTAAATTTAAATGTAATATTATTAATATATTGATATAAATTTATTGATATTTAATCTTAATATAATAAATTGTTTTAAATGAAATATAATTAATGAATTAATATTATACACTTTAAAATAAATCCATAAATATTATTAATGTAATATAATTTTTTATAATGTTATTTGTAACATTACTATAATAATAATTAATGAATTGATTTTTTAACATATGAGTAATTATGTATATATTTTTGTACATTATCTTAAAAATAATATGTTATATAATATTAACCTGGCACTAGAGACGCCGAGTTTGTAGTTCCCTGCATAGATGCACTAGTTCCTATAATATGTAATAGGCATATTAATATATGTTATATTATATATAAAATTATTAAATTTAAATGAAATATTATTAATATATTGATATAAATGTATTGATATTTAATCTTAATATAATAAATTGTTTTAAATGAAATATAAGATTTTTTAACATATGAGTAATTATGTATATATTTTTGTACATTATCTTAAAAATAATATGTTATATAATATTAACCTGGCACTAGAGACGCCGAGTTTGTAGTTCCCTGCATAGATGATCTAGTTACTATAATATGTAATAGGCATATTAATATATGTTATATTATATATAAAATTATTAAATTTAAATGAAATATTATTAATATATTGATATAAATGTATTGATATTTAATCTTAATATAATAAATTGTTTTAAATGAAATATAATCTTAATATAATAAATTGTTTTAAATGAAATATAATTAATGAATTAATATTATACACTGTTAAAATAAATCCATAAATATTATTAATGTAATATAATTTTTTATAATGTTATTTGTAACATTACTATAGTAATAATTAATGAATTGATTTTTAACATATGAGTAATTATGTATATATTTTTGTACATTATCTTAAAAATAATATGCTATATAATATTAACCTGGCACTAGAGACGCCGAGTTTGTAGTTCCCTGCATAGATGCACTAGTTCCTATAATATGTAATAGGCATATTAATATATGTTATATTATATATAAAATTATTAAATTTAAATGAAATATTATTAATATATTGATATAAATTTATTGATATTAATCTTAATATAATAAATTGTTTTAAATGAAATATAATTAATGAATTAATATTATACACTGTTAAAATAAATCCATAAATATGATTAATGTAATATAATTTTTTATAATGTTATTTGTAACATTACTATAGTAATAATTAATGAATTGATTTTTTAACATATGAGTAATTATGTATATATTTTTGTACATTATCTTAAAAATAATATGTTATATAATATTAACCTGGCACTAGAGACGCCGAGTTTGTAGTTCCCTGCATAGATGCACTAGTTCCTATAATATGTAATAGGCATATTAATATATGTTATATTATATATAAAATTATTAAATTTAAATGTAATATTATTAATATATTGATATAAATTTATTGATATTTAATCTTAATATAATAAATTGTTTTAAATGAAATATAATCAATGAATTAATATTATACACTGTTAAAATAAATCCATAAATATTATTAATGTAATATAATTTTTTATAATGTTATTTGTAACATTACTATAGTAATAAGTAATGAATATATTTGTTAACTTATGAGTAATTATGTATATATTTTTGTACATTATCTTAAAAATAATATGTTATATAATATTAACCTGGCACTAGAGACGCCGAGTTTGTAGTTCCCTGCATAGATGCACTAGTTCCTATAATATGTAATAGGCATATTAATATATGTTATATTATATATAAAATTATTAAATTTAAATGAAATATTATTAATATATTGATATAAATTTATTGATATTTAATCTTAATATAATAAATTGTTTTAAATGAAATATAATCAATGAATTAATATTATACACTTTAAAATAAATCCATAAATATTATTAATGTAATATATATATATATATATATATATATATATATATATATATATTGATATATACGTGTGGGTGTGTATGTGTAAATATAATCATTTATGTATAACACTCATAAATACATTGTAATCTATCTTATCTATACATTTTATATGTATTAAAATAAATAATAACTGTACAGAATGTTATATAATATATATATATATATATATATATATTAACCATAATCTAGTATTATTTTAATAAATATGTCTACCTATATTAATAAATTTCATTTATAAAAAAAATCAACCTATATAATTTAATTATATTAAATCTATAAATATGTTTACAGATATTAATGAATTACGTTTATTAATTATAATTTTAACTACTTTTTAGCAATTTTTAGTGATACCAAATCACTAAAAAAAGGTGATACCTTATAAAAACTATTTTAGTAATATTTATTAATAAATCTTTAAAATTTTCCACATTTAATAAGTTTTAAAATAAATTACATAATGTTACAAATTTAATTTAATTAATTAAAAAAAAAAAATTTAATGGAATATATGTTATTTTAATATGATATATTTTTAATATTATATACTTAATTATAAATATATTATAAATATAATATTACATACTTAATATACTTATTTAAAATATATAAAAACCTCTCGTGCTAGAGGCCGGTTCGTTTATATCATTAATGAGTGTTTCACCATCTATATAATATATTTTAATAATTTACATTGAAACGTAATATGATTTATTTATAATATAATTTAATTCACAATTTAATGATTATATTTAGTTTAGTTATTACATTAAATTATTAATAAGAATTTATAATTTGTTAGTTAAACATTAATCCTAAATATAGAATATATTATAAAATAGTAAGATGGTAATTACCTAGTACAATATGAATTTCACCGTCCACTCTTTTCAATGATATCCGAGGAGAGTGCACTACCAGTACCTCGTTAGTATACACATGTTCATTGAAAAGGGTCGGTGTAGAATTTACCGAGGTTAAACTTGGAAGAAAGTCAATATCGTTAAAGGCATTACGATTGAAAGGCAATATTCCAGTTTTATTAAATCCACTCTTTATAATAGAGTAATTACCTAACGTCATTGATGCCACATTATATATCCCTACTAGATCGACTAAACGTACAATATTTCTGTGCTTAATATGGGCCTCTAACACTTTATTAATGGCTTGCTTTAAAGGCCCCATATACGATACATCGAGGGGTTGCAATCTATGAGTTGTATGTGGTGGAAAACATAGAATATCTATTCCTATTTCTCTGGCCTCATCAATCAATTCAATATTTTTGATATGTGTAGAATGGCCATCCAACAATAGTAATGTTCTTGAATTTATATTCGCATGAGAATATTTTATAAAATGATGGAACCATTCCAAAAATAATTCTCCGGTCATCCACCCATTCTTATTAAATCCAAATAAGGAGTTTTCCGGAGCCTCTGTCATATATTTTTCATTTCGTTTTATACGAGGAATAATGAACATAGGTGGTATAATGGACCCATCACCACCTACACATACCTCAACAGTCATCCCTTCACCCCTTTCTGCAGTTGTTTTTATTCCAACCTATAATAAACAGTAATCAAATAAATAGTAATATATATATATATATATATATATATATTTTATTATTAAAATGTGTCATATTTTTACATAATATTATCCTTATATTAATTATTATTACAATATAAACTTGTTTTTGTCCTTTCCTGGCAAATATTTTGTGATGCCTCGTCGGAACTGTTGACATATTTGTCTCATCGACGTTAAATATTCTGTCAGGAGTATAGTTATGCTTATTTATCAGTTGTTCTAGTAAATCATAAAAGTCCTTAACCACATCTTTGTTAAACCCTCTTGCTCTGGAACCTATAATTAATTTGTATTATGAGTATGCATTTATATATATATATATATATATATATATATATATATATATATATATATAGATAATACATACATACATACATACAGACACATACTTTAATCATTAAGTATCAGTAATTATATAAAATACTGCATACAATTCCCAGAGATTGTATATATATTTTTTACTAAAATATACATGTTGTAGATCTTAAATTAAAATATAATTAACATTGTAAATATATTAAACATATTAAATTATAAAAAATAAAAATTAAAGAAAGAATTATATTATATATATAATAGGAATTGATTGAAATAATTTAATTTTAATATTCATGTATTTATTAATTCATCAGGTAAATGATTTAATTAAAATTCGGATATGATTAGATAATATTCTATGTTATAAATCGAGTACACACGGCTAAATGATTTGATTAAAATCTGGATATGATTATATTATATGCTTCTATATATATATACAGTAAAACTCTCTATAAGAAATCTCTTTATAAGAAAAACCTCTTTATAAGAAAATTGTTAACACATTTGGTTGGAATTCAACCTTTTCCACATTAAAAAACCTCTTTATAAGAAAATCTTATAAGGAAAATATTAGAAAAACCTCTTTATAAGAAACTTATTGTATACAAATATAAATAATTATATATAAATAGAAGTATTGTATATTGATAACAATTATAGAAATTAATTAGTTTATAAGATATTTTTTTTTCTTACAAATATTTTATATTACATAAATAGCTCGAAATGAATTAAAATGAATTAATAATTGTTATTGAATATCCATAAATTTATTAAAATTAATATTTTATATTACATAAAAGGCTCGATATGAATTAAAATGAATTAATAATTGTTATTGAATATCCATAAATTTATTAAAATTAATATTTTATATTACATAAAAGGCTCGATATGAATTAAAATGAATTAATAATTGTTATTGAATATCCATAAATTTATTAAAATTAATATTTTATATTACATAAATAGCTCGAAATGAATTTTAATGAATTAATAATTGTTATTGAATATCCATAAATTTATTAAAATTAATTAATAAATGATATTATAGTATACAATTAAAAGGTGCGTTCACACCAAAAATTTCCGCTGGAAATTTCCGGTGGAAATGGGTATAAAATAATAGATTATTATAATATTCATTATATTATATTCATCAATGATGATTCATAATTTATAATTGCTAATGTAAATATAATAAAATTTCATTATGTATTCATTATATATTAACATGTCTAAATGCAAACAATACAGTATATATTACATATAAATAAATATACTATATATATATAACCCATAGGTTATATAATGCATTTTCAATTATAAATTAATTCTTAAAATCATTGGAAAAGTAAAAACATCTTTATAAGAAAACCTCTCTATAAGAAAAAAATTAATGAAAAAAAGTAGTTTATTATAGAGATGTTTTACTGTGTGTATATATATATATGTAAGCATATAATATAATCATATCCAGATTTTAATCAAATAATTTAACCGTGTGTACTCGATTTATAACATAGAATATATATAATATATATATATATATATATATATATATATATATATACTATTTTGAATATTTTCACTTTTTAATTACACTGAATACGTATTATATTATAGTTTGGATCAGTCATTAGTTTGGATAACAATAATGACTGATTTAATTAATGACTAATTAATGAATATATATATAGAAAATGATATATTAAAATAATAGAAAATTAAAATTAAATACTTTATTTGTAGTACGATTGTAGGTTATTATACGACTATGATGTTCTTTTAATATAATTAATATAATTCTCGATTAAAATAAGCACACATTTAATTACGCATTTAATTTAATTACAGTTTATATGTAGGTAATGAACATAACTATTTTAACTGATAACTTTATGTTTCTGTGAACAAAATCAATATTCTATATTTTTACTTTAAATTATATTTATATTATATTTGTAATCGGTATTAATTCAACGTTATCTTCATGGTAGGTATAATCGGGCAATATAATTAAGAGCTCTCATATCGGTGAATACTTTCAAGAATAGTAATATATCTATTAATGATATCCATTTGGAATGATATGATTTATACATCGATCGCTTCAACGATTAGGTTATAGTGTCGAATAATTGACATTGATTTAGGTATATATAGATTTGATATAGGTAAAATAACAATTTATGTATACACTGGTTATATATATATATATATATATATATATATAGGGTTACGGGTCATAACCGGATCGTAGGATCGTATATGAGGCGTGCGTCGAAAGAACGCAGCGTGTTTATTCATATCAGTGACAAATTAAAGCTATATCTAATAATAGATATACATAGATATATCTAATATTACTATACTTTGATATTATCTATAGATAAAATTAAATACATATATACGCTGTACTGTTATTATTACGTATACGGTTACCGTATTACGGTATACTTACCATACGTATATAGTATATACTATATATATATATATATATATATATATATATATATATATATAAATATATATATATATAATATAGTATATAATATAGTATATAACATATATAATATATAATATAGTATATAACATATATAATATATAATATAGTATATAAGTTATATAATATAACACATATATATATGTGTTATATATATTGTTATATATATATATAATACACATATATTATATATATACTATATTATATATTATATATGACATATAATATGTTATATACTATATTATATTTATATTTATATATATATATATATATATATATATATATATATGTATTATATTATATAACTTATATACTATATTATATATTATATATGTTATATACTATATTATATTTATATATATATATATATATATATATATAAATATAATATAATATAAATATAATATAGTATATAACATATATAATATAGTATATAAGTTATATAATATAACACATATATATACATATAAACATATACATATATATATATATATATATATACTGTATTATATATTATATATGTTATATACTATATTATATTTATATATATATATATATATATATATATATATATATATATGTTATTCATTTTAATTTTATTGATAACTATAATATATATATATAATTATATTATATATATATATATATATACTATTTATATAAATATATATATTTATTATTTCATTTGAATTGATTTTAATTAGTTTGAATTGTTTTTTATTAATTCATTACTTTTAATATAATTGTATTACTTAATTTGAATTGATTTTAATTAATTTGAATTGATTTTTATTAATTCATTTGAAATTAATTCATTTCATTATATAATTAAATCTAGTATGATTCTTCACTGATATGAATATAGGCGCAGTGTACTTTACACACACGCCTCATATTTAGATCCTGCGATCCGGTTATGACCCTCCCCCATATATAGGTATCTATAGGTATAACCTAAGTATATGAATAATTTTATAATTATTAGTTTTATATATAGATTATATAACATTATAAAATTATATATAACCTATATATATATTATATTAATAGCTTATTTAATAATCTAGATACTAAGAAGTTATTAGTTTATTTAATTTGTAATATTTAATATTATATTATAATACTTAAATATATATATAAGGTAACATATGTATGTATCTAATCATATATGTATATACTCATTATATATATATATATATATATATATATAAGTATACTTAGATATATATATATCTAAATAATTTTATTATTATCAGTTTTATATATAGATTTTATATAACATTATATAATGCTTTATGTATATTACTTATTATATAATTATATATAACCTATATATATATATATATAAAATTAATAGTATAATAATAGCAATAGATTAATTAGCAATATAATATATAAATATAATATTACAATATTATAATATAATATAAATATGGCCTACCTGATGTAGCTTCTGGCATTCTAAGACTTAATTCGGGATGCCGCCTTCTAAATCCATTTAGCCACCATGTTCCAGCCATTTTATCGTGTATATTAAAATTATGAGTAATATTATGTTTATTAGCAAGTTTGTATGCAGCTCGTCTAACATCCTCGCAAGTTAACCCTAATAAACAATTAGAACTATGGAGTATATAGTTTTTTAATTTTAATTCCAATATTGGAGGTAATATTGAATCGGGTCCCTTTATTATTTTAACATTATCGATATTAAAATTAGTTTTTGATTTACATCTTCTTTTGAGTGTTGTACATGGCACGGTGTATCGCCTGCAGGCTTCAGCATATGTTCCGCCACCGTTTACGAATTGTATTGCTTGTAGCATTTTCTCATTATTCCATTTACTCATTATAATAATGATTATTATTATTTATAAATATATATAGAGTAATAATATGTAGGTATCAAGTAAGTAGTAAAACTGTAAAGTAAAAATTTCTAGTAATATAAATATATATACTTATTTATGTATATGAGTGTGTATAATATATAATTAAATCATTGAATAAAATAAAGGTGCGTATGCATCACAAAATATAATTAATAATCTTACAAAATTTAAATACAAATTAAATAATTTAAAATATTTAAATCGAATACATTACGAGACACCTATTGCATTTTCTGGTACTAGCGGCCACTACTCCTGTATTTCTTATTTTAGTGCTTTTTTTTAATGACTAAGCAATCGTTAATATTATTCAATAATATACTTTATATATAAAAGTGAAATCACAGTATTCTAGAACTATATGATTTCTAGCTAATTCAAAAAAAATAAGATATTCAAATTCAGTATTTATCGATATATTAGAAGTATTCTAAGGCATATTTATTTTCGGCCACTACTCCTGTTCCTCCCCTATTATCGTGCAGGAATCGCATTATTATCGATAAAAACGATTCCTAAACTAATTATTAAGAATCGGTTTTAAAAACCGATTCCTAAACTAATTATTAAGAATCGGTTTTTAAAAACGATTCCTAAACAAATGATTAAGAATCGGTTTAAGTTATTGATATAAGAATTTCTTAAATTATAGGAATATTATTTTTTTAATATAGAAAGAATAAAATATTATACCTTTTAATTATTTTAATATATTGATTTAATTGTTATCTATCCAAATTAATTATTAATTATTATTTTAATTTTATATTTAAGTTAATATACTGATTTTAATAAATAAAATATTATTTAAAAAACTAAAATTATGTAAGTATTCCTTTTTATGTATTTTTCTAAGTTATCATAATCTCATTCAAGTGACACATTGAATTACAATTTTAATCATAATTATATTGATAATACAATTGTAATCATGTTGAACTAATTGCTCAATATTGAATATAGGAGTTGGATATTGAATTAAATATTATAATGTATTATTATTGAATTTAAGTTTTAAATCTAACTTAAATGAACTTATATAATACATTATAATATATGAGTTAATACTTTGCTACGATACTAATATGTATTTTAATATTATATTTTACATCTAAACTTACGTTCAAACTTACATCAACAACTTACGTTAAACCGATTCCTATAGTAATAGTTTAGGAATCGGTTTCAAATTAACCGATTCCTATAGTAATAGTTTAGGAATCGGTTTAATATAAACCGATTCCTATAGTATTAGTTTAGGAATCAGTTTCAAATAAACCGATTCCTATAACCATTTAAGAATCGGTTTTAAATAAACCGATTCCTAAACTAGAATTTTAGGAAGCGATTAAAACCGATTCTCATTAAGACACTCAGGAAACGATAATAACGCAAATAGGAATCGGATTTTTTTAACTGTGTTCCTGGATGGGATGACATTTGAAAATATGGTCGCTATCTATGAATAAATTAAAGATAAAATACTCCGCGAGAAGAACAACAGAGAATTAACGTTTGGATACGATCGGCTACCGTCGTACCATATATG
This sequence comes from Osedax fenrisi, assembly GCA_964019155.1. Taxonomy (NCBI): domain Eukaryota; kingdom Metazoa; phylum Annelida; class Polychaeta; order Sabellida; family Siboglinidae; genus Osedax; species Osedax fenrisi. The sequence continues at coordinate 79,567,066 of OZ025242.1, forward strand.
GTCATCGTCCGTCGAGTGTCATAGCTGCCTAACTTATGACGTAACCCGCGACCTTGACTATGACGTCACTTATATCACCGTTCGCCGCTAGAGATCAAAGCCATGTGGGTAAACAGACTAGATGTGTTGTTGTCGTTACTCGTATTCTACGGAAGTGTACGGTACCTGGGACGGGGGCGGGGTTTAGACGATGCATTTAATCGTTAGATTATCGGCGAGTGTACGATTAATGCTAGGATGAGATTCACGCACGAGAGGGGCGTGGTGCTAGCTAAACATCGATGTCAATACAATAAGGTGTAAGCAGTTGATTGTAGTGCGTGCGCCACTTCGCGGTAGAGGCGCTGCAGTCGAATACTACTAAATTATTTCAAATTCTTATTATTTATTTATATTTAGAGAATTGAGAATTACGATCACGATTATGATTATTTGTAATGGACTTTTCTAACACATAGTAGTAATATATATATATATATATATATATATATATATATAATTATATATGTAAAATGTACAGTGTTGGTCGTATGTATATTTATATATGTATGTGTGGGTATATCATAGATGTATAGTTTACATGTAAACTATATATAGTTTACATGTAAACTATAAATCTATGGGGTATATCCATGTATTATATATGTCGCAGACTAACATCTTATATATTTTTAATATAGTTTTTTTAAAGTTTATATCATATATTATTATTAGTTATTTTGTGTATTATGTAATAATTATAAATGTTGATTTCGTATATAGGTACCTAGTGATTTTTGTGGTTTTTAGTTTAATGTTATTTAGTTTATTATATATTTTTAGTTAGTTATATTTTTGTTTTATTTTATGGAATAATTATAAAAGTAGAAATGTTGATTTCGTGTATATTGATTTTTATGTTTTTTTATTTAATGTTATTTAGTTTATTTAAATGGAATTGGTTGGACCAATGAACCGTCGCGTAGAAATAATATGATCTGAATTATATTAGATTTAATAATATTATTTCATTTTTGATTATACCTTGGCACGTGAAGGTTTGTATACATTTACATTGTAATAAACTATATTGTATTGTTGTATTATATGTTTAACAGCATTAGTGTATGGTTTTTTGTTTTAATTGTTAATAAAAAGTAATTTAAATACAACGGTCCTCTATCATTTTTAGTGGTGTTATATTGCCAACACATATTTGACCACTCATTATTATATACATTACATATATATATATACCTATATATATATATATATATTTGGGTTACCCAAATTGGGTATAATGATTTTCACAAATAGTATTAGTAAATTACTATGTAATCTAATTATAATGCATTGACCTAGATTAATCATAGAGTTTTAAACAATAGTTATCTCATGATATACATGTATAATACTATGCATAATCCTATGTAATTCAGAAATGATAAACAAGTGATTGATAGAATCACTATTTTGATTAATTTAAGCTTACATCTAACTGAACCCTTAACCCAGCTATAACTCGGGTTTAAGACGGACATGGTTAAGGGTATAGTTGCGCATGCGTTAATTGTGCTTAAACTATAACCCCACCCGTAACACCTCTATTGTTAAAGCTGCAGCAACAATACCATGAGGTGGGTGTGTATAATAGACCTGCAGGTGATATCACAGTTGTTAAGTGTACATTGTATATGTATTGTGTGTTACATCTACCCTGTGTATATCAGTATATTATTAACCATTGTTATATGTTATATACAACATATATACAACATATATACATACACACACAAACACACACCAACACACACACAAACACATACACACACATATACACATTTACACATACACACGAACACGCATATATACAAAACATTTAGATATATATATATAACTTTTAATAATATATTTACCTGAGATTGTTACACAATTATTTCTATTAAAAATTTGATATTAAGGTAGGTACAAATGTACAAATGTACAAATGTAATAACTGCAGACTACAGTCTACAATAGTTATTAGCCTAAACATGTCGGCCATAGTTCAAAGTATGTTTGAATTAGGCATACAAGTAAAGCTTAATAAAATGTCATAATTAACAGATAATAATTTAAACCTTGCCATTTTGATATCATTTAATATGCATACCTACGTTATCCACAATACTATACGAATAGTCTTACAAATATTATTAACAATATTCTTAAACATCCTATTTTTAATATACTAAATTATATTTACTATAAGGGATGACAAGTGCAAATTATGAGAAATATACGGTTCAATATATCAGAGGCGATACGATCAAAAAGGAAGAGTTGAGTAGCAAAGGTTACATTTTAAATGTGAAATAAATTTACATAGGCTCATTTAGTATGTAATGCAGATAAGAAAAACAAGCAGGACAAAACTAAACCAAATAACCCACACATACCAATACAATATATATGTATACTATTAACTCGTATTTCAAATATAACCTCTAACCCTCAACTCGTCAATTTTGATCATCTCCCTATCATACTATTTACTATAACAGATAAACTTTTAAAAAAGTTTTACTATAACCGATAAACTTACATGTACATAGATTGAAAACCAACAAATCATGTTGATAATTTCTACTATAACAGGAATTAATTGAGCTTACTATAAGAGTCTTGAAATATGTATATATATATATATATATATATATATATATATTATCAAACAACAATTAGTATGATTACTTAATTATAAGTAAGTATTAATACATATTTAATGCATATAAATTAATGCATATAAAGTACGCGTGCCTTCAATTGAGAGTGTATCAGGGTACGGGTCAATTCTACACCACACACGTGATCGCGTACGTAAACACGCCCACAAATAATTAACGAATTAATCACGTGCGTTATAAACACGCCCACATCACGTAATGAATACTATAGTGGTGCGGATAATCTCACTCGAACTGTCATACTAATCTAGTCTACTGGAGAGTTATCCGCTACTCGATATAAACGTGCCTTTACCTAACCGAGTCGTATGATACCACTAACCAACTGATGATATCTAGTGACTGTATTACACATTAAAAGATAAGAACACGATACGATCCGGTACTTTGTACATGAATTAAACCGCTGCATTCATTACTGAACTATTATCTCTGAAGGACATATGCACTCTTATCGCGGTCTGTTCAAGATTAGATAACCTGTACCTACTGTCATCACCCGGGATAAACACACAGGGTTAGTCAACACACCTCTCCCTATTGTTACAGTAATAACAATATAAACTGTAGGATAATGATTACCTCACTATATCGTTCGTGCAATATTGTTATGTAACATATGTTATAAACTAATACAGCCTTATAGCGTTTTTTTGTTAATAATTAGTTAGCGATATGGTAAACCAGTACTGTGAGATTGATGAGCGAGTTATACCCATATATGGGCATTATCGCGATACTACATATCTCCTATACTATAGTATATGTACTATAGTATACTATAATATATATATATATATATATGTGTGTGTGTGTGTTTGTGAGTGTTTGTGTGTGTGTGCGTGTGTGTGTGTGTGTGAGTGTGTGTGTGTATTACCAGTATATAACAATGCAGTTCCAAACGCTATAAGTAGATGTCAGATACTATCTGATAACATTATATCTTCTATAGTATACTATAGATATATCTACATATTTATATTATTGAAATTATACATATGTATACAAAATGAATAAATTATTAATAAATATTTAACTATATATATTATAATATTTATAGAGATTCACTCAAATGTCTATAGACGTATACGAAGTTACATAATATGTACTACATATACATTTTATATATATTTATAAATAGTTATAAATAGAATCAATTGAAATATAACATAAATTTATTATAAAAAAAATACTAAAATTAATTAATTAAAATATAAGCTGCGTTCACATATAGCGATTTTGCTTGCAAAATCGTCGAGACAGAATTTTGCATACTATTTTGCAGAAAAATACTCAGCAAAATCGCAGCGATTTCGCCGGAGTGTTCACACCTAGCAAACATTTTCATCCTAAGATTTTCGTCTACGATTTTGTCGAACTTTGAACTTTGAACGTTATACTTGCGATAATACAATTATTTATTATTTCAATTATAAATTTATTTTATTATTATAAAATTTGATTTACATACTTTGTTACGTTTATACTTAAAGATAATAGTCGTATAAATATAACATGAATTTATCTAAATTTTCTTTAAATTATAATGCATTTCATAAGTATAAGTATAACTCAAATTATAATAATAATAAAATTAATAATAGAAAAATTATAACAAAATATTTATTAAGTGAATATTTTAATATAAAAAGAAATAAAAGACATCCAGTGCTATTTCCTGCAACAGCTTGTTTTTAATTATTATATTATAGTAGTCCCGATTCGCGGGATCCCATAAACATATGTGACTCTCGTAAAACAAGATTATATTTGATACTTTATTAATTTCTTCCGACATTTTTAATAATGCTTATTTATTGTTTATCAATAATTATAGAAAAGTCTTTGCGTTTGGACAACATTTTGCACATATAGCAAACATGTTTGCTATTCATTTTGCTGCAAAGTTGCTGCGATTTTGCAGTGATTTTTGCTCGTGAATGTTTTTTGCTGCAAATTTTGCCGTGGTGTTCACACCTGGCGATTTTGTTCGTCGTGATTTTTGCTGCAAAGTTGCTGCGACTTTGCAGCAAAGTCGCTATATGTGAACGCAGCTATAGAGATACACATTTTTCTATTAATATTTTCCATTAATATAATAAAATATGTGTTTTACTATTATGTTAATTATACTTATAATGCTATAACGTACAGAATAATGATATTATTAATGCCACTTATTAATAATAAGTAACTACTATATGACATGTAATAATAAGTTAAATAGTACAAACTCTGGGATAGGATCTCTTTAGTGATGTTTATACCTCAACCTTATACTAAATTATCTTAACATATCTATATACGGTATATAATATACCTAACTCTATATACTTATCTGTATACATTACCAGATATATATCTGATTGTTATAGACGTATAGGTATCTGTTACGTCATATTCATTATTCTGTCTACCTGTGCACCTATATCTACACACATCTATGCACCTATAGGTAGACATATATGACGTATACCTCATATATGTATACATTATGAGTATAGGAGGTATGCTAGGTGTACATGGCAAGTTTATATAAGTTATAGTATATATAGGTAATTATTATTACTTAATATATTATATAAATATTATATATATATATATATATATATATATATATTGTGAAACACCGATAAACTAACAAGCGTTAGCCAATCATCGTGATTAACTAACATTTATAATGTCTCTGTTTGGTTTGTATGTTTTCAATGTTAAAAATATCCGCCTCAGCAAACAAAAATAACATATCGCATTGTATGTGTACGTATTAAATTCAGTGGGATTAACTAATATTGTTTCATCACAAAGTATCATTGAATCTATATTTAGATATTCATAATGAATTATAAATGCACTCGCTTACTCAGGCGTTCTATACCAAAATTAGACAATGTTTAAAACTCAACTACTCGCTATAGCTATGCCCATCTCGAGGCACACCGAGCTCGGTATATTGTGGTACCTTTATACTCTACTCAGAAATAGGCATTGTAGCCGGTACTATTGTATATAATATCACTAATAATTCACTCTCTATTAGAGACAGTATTATCAAAGATTTTCCGAAGGAAAGATATAGGTATACCTAACACTTACGCGAAATCGTGTAATTCGAATTTGTATACAAAATACCCTGGTGCCACCTATAGCGGGTTACTTTTAGGAACTATTCGCTGTTTATAATGTAAATTCGTATTTAACTATGCACTTTTAAAATGTTAAATAATATGCTTTAAATTAATATTTATATGATGAAAACTAAGTGTTCATTACTAATATATAACAAACAAATATGATATTTATGTTTTAAATGCTATACGTATATATTTAGTAAGTAAAAGTTAATTTATATTGCATGTAATTTAATAGAGCAATGAAAACATTGTTGTATGCAAACAGAGCCGAACCTAAATCTATTTCAGTGATTTCGATACTACTGCTAGCAGCGGTTGGGGATATTACTAAATTACGTTGCATGAATAGGGAGTGTTATATCTTTGCTTCGCAAAATCTTTGGTATTATAGTATCGACATATGTATATATTATAGATACAATTGCATATAATATAGGTATCTATTATAGCATTAATAATACATATATCACTGTGAATTTCTTCCACTTAATTCCACTTTATATAGTTAAATATACATGGATCGTTTTTTGTAAAATTTTCTTATATTCAAAGTATGCTAATCGATGTAAGAAACACGTATTGGTATATTTATATATTACTTTTACAATAGGGTATATGTATATGCAGTGCTATTATAATTAGCTATATACAATGTTGCACTATTATAAATATATATGTCAAATTAGCGCTATTATATAGGATCCATAAATTATATAGTCTATATATAGTAACTATAGTTACTATAGTAATAGTATACTAGTAGTTACTAACTACCTATATAGGAAGGGTTGACAGAAGTAGGGGTTTTTGGGTTTTTTGGGTGTTTTTCGTTTTCATTATTATTTCTGGGTTTTAATATATAATTAATTATTATTATTAAATTATCACATTTCAATTAATTTACAAGTAACTTAATAATGATATATATATATATATATATATAATACATATATATATATACATATATATCAGGGTTGGCGGTTTTTTTGGTTTTTTTAAAAAAACCAAAAAAACCGGTTTATTTGGTTTTTTTAGGGTTTTTTTGGTTTTTTTATTGTTTATTTGGTTTTTTTGGTTTTTTTGGTTTTTTTATAATTAAATGTTCGGATTATTTATTAGAAAATATGATATATACCTAGATCGATTATTAAATGTCTGTGCAAAACATACATATATAAAGTATAAAATATACAACACTAATGAATATTATTTATATATATTAATTATATATATATATATTATTAAATTTTCAATAATATATTATTAATATTAAATGTTAATAAAATTATTTTATTAAAATATATTTATTATAAAAATAAAGTAAAATATAATAAAAAAAATAGTTACAAATTGTAACAAAATAATAATTAAAAAAAATAACAATACAGTAATTAGAAATATAATCAATATAATTCTCACAATAAAATTACAAGTTACAAATTGTAACAATATAATAATTTAAAAAATAATAATAATAATTAGATGATTTCTAATAGAAATATAATCAATATAATTCTCACAATAAAATAACAAGTTACAAATTGTAACAATATAATAATTTAAAAAATAATAATAATAATAATTAGATGATTTCTAAATTAGAAATTCTAATAGAAATATAATCAATTTAATTCTCGAAATAAAAAAAAGTTTTGCAGCCTTATCATTGCCTAATCGATTCCTTATTTTTGATTGAACGCTTTTATAATGTTAAAAAAACCAAAAAAACCAAATAAACCAAAAAAACCGTTAAAAAAACCGAACCAAAAAAACCGACCAACCCTGATATATATATACATATATATTATATATATATAGGGTTGTGAGTTAATAAAAAACACGTTTTAAACAGACGTTTTAAACGCGTTTTAAACAAAGAATAAAAAACGAAAAAAACAGAAAAAAACGAGATATTATTTAATAAGTGTTTAAAATATAATATTATTATAATAAAGTAAAATTATATTTCTTTTATATTTTGTATAATAATTGAACAATTAATGATTATAATCAATAAATTAAATAATTATTTAATAAATGTATAAAATAAATATAATATTATAATTATTATATTAATCAAGTAAAATTAGATTTATTTTATGCTTTGATATAATATTGTATAATAATTGAAAAATTAATGATTATTTAATAAATGTATACAAATATAATATTATATCATAATGATATATAAAGTTAGATTAGATAAAATTAGATTTATTTTAATGTTTTTATATAATCAATTGTATAATAATATATATTATGTTTAATATATTTATTTTATAATAATTTATCATAAAAGAAATATGAAAGTTCATACATTTTTTATAATATTAATTATATACAAATACAATGTATATTATACATAGATTGTGATACAATCTCCATATCTATAGCATTAAATAATACATGAATAATCAGTGTTATATTGTAACAAAATAAATATTATAATAATTATAATTGTCATACTAATGTAGAGTATGACAATATGATTTAATGATGCTAATAATACAGATACTATATTATTTGAATTAATAATGAATATTCATAATATGTACTTACTTTATTATTATTTTATTATTTAATAATATCTTTATAATAATTTTTTTTGTAATAGAAAAACACGGATAAAAAACGAATAAAACGAATTAAAAACGAAAAAAACCGTTCAAAACATGTTTTAAACGAGCATTGATAAAAAACGCGTTTTTTAACAACCCTATATATATATTTATACTGGGGAGTCTATTTATATCTGCTATTATTATATGTGATTCAATAAATAAATATTATTTTTAATTGAATAAATATAATTATATTTCAAATATATATTAATTATTTATATTTATTTATAATAATATAAATCATTTATTAGAATAATGCCATTTTACAATTTAAAATGTCATTAACCTTTATAGTATTATATTAATATATATTACAACACTATTATATTATATAATTTATATAATATATATATTTTTCTTTTATATTTTTTCTTGATTTTGTTATTTTTAAATTTAAGATAAAGAAAAACCCCAAAAACCATAGAAAACCCCCCAAAAAAACCTCACATATATTTCTTAGATTTTTGGGGTTTTTGCCAACCCATGATATAGGTGGATAAGTTTGCTAAGGCGTCATACACACAGTATACTGTATCCTATAGGACGCGGGTTTAAGCCCAGTCCGGACCATTAAAATAGGTATTAACATATTATTTAAAAGTATTCTTATATAATTGTGTATACATAAATGACCGGCTCCCGTTAAAATCATCCATGGATGCCTTAATATAAAGCGGCTTCGAAGGGATATTAGAGCCATGTGGTTTTAAGTGAAAACTTCATCTAATTTCCAGGATGTGATGAAAGGACACCACCAAAATAACAATAACAACAACACCAATTATTGTATATTAATATAGTAGCTTGTAATATACTAATATTATATTATTATATTTTTTAGAATAATCTGTGTAAGAATTCTAATAAATGTTTTGGTATAGTAATACATACGATATTGCATGTACTCGAATAGTGATTATATTGAACATGTTAATCGCATTTGTTATATATATTTCATTAAATTAATAATTAATATATGATGTAATACTATAATAGGTCTCGGGTTACTTGCTGAGTCAGCAATAATCTTGTAAATGTGTTCTTATTTATCAAATAATCCAAATTAATAAATTACAATTGTAATAATTATTAAGTATTAAGTAAGTTAATAATTATTAAGTTAACTTAAAGTAAGTTATTATTTTTGATATTATTCAGTGATGATATTACATTTTATTAAGCTTTACTTGTAATTCAAACATACTTTGAACTATGACCGACAAGTTGAGGCTAATACATATTGTAGTCTGCAGTTATGTCATTAGTAGGCGTACCTTAATATCACAGTGTTAATAGTAATAAGTGTGTAACAATCGCAGGTAAATATATTAACGAATTATATGTTTATTATTGCCTATCATTAATAGTTACATCTAACAAGTTAATAATACAATTATAAATTGTAAACTATTAATAGATAATGAGTGTGATTGCCGCTAAGTGTTTATACTAATAATAATTATATAGTAATCTAGTAAATATATATATATATATATATATATATTTATATTATAATATATTTAAAATAAAACTTAATTGACTTATAATTATCAGGCGATTGTTTATAAAGAACATATTATGTCAAGTGAAACTTTAACGTTATCTTCTGGTAAAAATTAATATTCTTCAACTGAAAAGTATTTAATTTTGTATTTATTTTGTCATTTATTATATATATTTATATTTATTTATTTTAATTCTTCTTTCTAAAATTCTATAAATCGATTAATCGTCTATATACTTATCAATATAAGTTATATTTAACTATTATAATAAATAAAACGCTTTAAAGTCAAGGACAACATTTTAAATGATTAATTATATAATTATTGAATAAGCGTATATATATATATATTATTATAAATGAATACTATAATGTAGCGAATAATTTCTTTAACAATACATCAGTTCAATGTAATGTCGTTTCTAAATAACTATTGTTAAACTATCGCAACGGTCATACAGATATCTTCTGAACTTCGAACTCTGACCCTGACACAGGACATATATCGCGAGGACACGAGAAGCTAGAAACACATGAGTAATGGATTCGTTACACCACTATCCAGCCCCGCATGAATACCCTCGTCAATACCCCTCTAACTATACGCTACCACCAGCACCTTATACACACTGCAGTACAGCACCCATACATAAGTATTGTCAGCCTCCCATGCGCGCCCTAGCTAGCTTCCCATTGGACGATGGTATCAAGAGATTAGCCACCAATACGAACTACACAAACCACTATAACTATAGTCCGTTATACTCTGATACAATTAGCAGTCATCAGTCGTCACTAACCTCTAACCCCTCGTCCACTGATAATAGAGGTGCTAACAAACAATACGATACGCTACAGCAGGGACATTGTGTTATACACTACGGTGACAACCAATCGGAACAAGGTTACATACATTATGACTTAGCGTCCACAGCCGTGCATAAACGTCGTGGAAGACCGTGTAAGAATTCCATTAAGACGAAATTATCCATAAATTCTGTTAAAATAACGAGCCCCACTAAACAGCAAGAATCCACGACACCCGACAAAACAAGCAACACTATAAATCTACAAAAAACGAGACCAGACAAAACAAGCAACAACCTTCTTTCACAACAAGCATGGCGAGACAAAACAAGCAACAATATGACTCTACAAAAAACGAGTTCAGAGAAAGCAAGCAACAATATAACTCCACAACAAGCGAGACCAGACAAAACAAGCAACAACCTTCTTTCACAACAAGCGTGGCCAGACAAAACAAGCAACAATATAACTCAACAACAAGCGTGGCCAGACAAAACAATCAACAATATAACTCAACATCAAGCTTGGCCAGACAAAACAATCAACAATATAACTCCACAACAAGCGTGGCCAGACAAAATAAGCAACAATATAACTCCACAACAAGCGTGGCCAGACAAAACAAGCAACAATATAACCCAACAACAAGCGTGGCCAGACAAAAGAAGCAACAACCTAATATCACAACAAGAGTGGTCATTCAAAACAAACAACAATATAACTCCACAACAAGCGTGGCCAGACAAAACAAGCAACAATATAACTCAACAACAAGCGTGGCCAGACAAAAGAAGCAACAACCTACGTTCACAACAAGAATGGCCAATCAAAAGAAGAAGCAAACCCATTCAAAATCATGTGGTCAATAGAGGTAATACATTACTTATAAACTTAAATATTAGCATATGCTTAGAAACAAACTTATCCTCTAAATAACTTGTCTTCGTTCTGATAATTCTCATTATCTTAAGGATTACAATTTTACCGAATAAATGAAATCTTCGTTCAACTAATATCATAGCGTGGTAAATATATATATCTCCTGTCTATATAATCAACTTTCAACGGGATAAATCAAAACAACTATAATATTAAAAAAACTAAATTCCCATTTATTCAGTATTTCATACATTCTTAATTCTCATTTAATGTGTGTGCATTTTTTTATTTTGTAATATCGTTAGTTTCATTTTGTTTATTATTATTATTACATTTTTGGAGACGTCAGATTTATACGGCAATATATATATATATATATTTATATATTAAATAAATGATGTATATTATTAAATGCTATATAAATGTTGTGTGGCAACAATGTAACTGTTCATATCCTAACTATAGTGTCGGGTGCTACGCCTCTACCGAACTACACGAAACAACGGGAGCCTGAGTATATCACGCTGGACGAAGCTATCGCTATCTGGCGAGGGTCACGTGTCCACAAAAGAACAATAGAAGAGGGTAACTCAGGGCGGCAACACATATCGCAACGTAGCCACGTGTGTACGGAGCGTACTAAGATATGTCCGCGTTCCTCGATGAACACAGATAATTGTTACAGCGATATTTCTAATGATTCTACTTGATTACGTATATTAGATATGAGAGATTAAATGAAATTGACATAATCCAAATATATATATATATATATATATTTGATATTTTGTATTTTATGGTAATTATCTCGATAATAATTAACGATTCTATAATTACCCTGCAGGGTTACCATGATAATGCTTACATCTATTAATTGTATATTAATAATATTAATAATGTAAGTTTTAAAATGTAATAATATACCGTATATGTAATTGTATTGGTACAAGTCAATGGCATATACTTAACTATTTGTCAGTTCTTACTCTCTCAATTTATTTTATGAGAATGCAATTTTTTATTTTTTTAAATATATATTAATAAACTATATTTAGTGATAATGATTTTATTTATTTAACCTCCTATAATATAATTGTATAACAACCAATCACCGTATAGAGTGATGTCAGCTGACTATATAGATGATACCCTAATTACAACCATGGATATACGACAACTACGTATAGTTAATATCTACAGTAATAATCATCGGACGTATGCATACGTAATATCGGGAAGTATAATTAGTTACAATAATAAGTTACCGATATAACAGAGATACTTCGAATGATAATTGTTTATTAAGTATCTACATCAATTATTATTATATAATCTTATAATGAAGTAATTATCAATATAAATATGTTAATACAAAAGATAATATGGAGTGGTCAAATTGAAATCGCTACCATGTCACAATACGATAGAGTGGTGTATTATATATAGACATGCCGACTATTTAACTTATCAATGAAGAATGGGAGGATTAGACACGCCCACAATATAGATGAATAATAGTGTTAAATAAGTGATAATGACTTCAGTAATTAGATAACTATGAAGCCAAATCACATCTACAAACCGACATCGAACACAAGAGAGATATTAAGACTATATAATAGATCGATAAATAAGATATATATAGATTTATTTTAAATAGGGTAGGTAATTATAAAAATAAGATTACAATTTCCGATATTTAAATTGTTAGTAGACCACAATTTTTCTTATTATTACATGTAAAATCTATTTATAGAACAGCGGTAGCACCTAAAGTAGATATATAAAGCATATACACAATAATATGGATCAAGTGAACAATTAACCTCCTACAGTTCTTGGAGTGAATATATCGTTCCTTCTAACCCTATGAGAAGAGAACATATATAGTACTAACAATAATAATTATATTATAATAATAAATTAATTAGTAGGCTATATATTTATAATACATATTCTATATATATATATATATATATATATATATATATATATATATATATATATTTATATCTGATATAGAGTATATATTGTGAAAACTTGATAGCTAGGTTAATTAGTCATAATAGTAGGTTATTACATATTACTAGCCTATGTAATAAATATAATAATATAACGATAATACATTAAATAATATTTATAGTATACTATATATATATATATATATATATATATAAACGAACGATACTATTATATTATATATATATATAATATATATATATATATACATATGTATTATATATATATATATATATATATATGACAATTGATATTATAATATGCATTAATACCAATGCAGTCACAACATATATTCTAATCTAAATACTCTAGCTTTCCTTGCCGCGCTACAGTGTATGCCTATATTTCAATTTAGATTGTGTCAAATATGATTAAATAGCCATAGTATGCCTACCCCTATAAAGTAGGGTCCTCTAGTTGTAGCTTAAACGCTTGTCCCTCACACGGTAGTGAATGCATTCGCGCATGACTGATGTATACCGCGGTATATGTCCGTCAGATGTCACTACTAATAGTGATCATAGCAGCGGGTAGGACATATTTCCTATGACTATAAGCATTATTTCCGGTACCATGTATTCGACACACACACCCCTACCTACAAGCATGCGTGGCCTACGTCACATAGGAAAGTGATTACGTAATATTGCATAACACATTAATTATGTAATGCACTATGATCTGCGCATGACTAGATATAACACCTAAGGATGCGGTACTGACAAATCTAACGACTGCATGACATCGATTTATTGAATATCTAATTTCACGTTTAGTTTTAGCGTATGTAATTGTAGGATAAACCTTATAATTAGATATCAAATATATCGATATTGAGAGCGTTTGATTTTCATCACTTATATAATGATCTATATATGTAGGACAAAGTGCATTAGTATTTATATCCCAACCGTGAATACTATAATATTCATAGCTGCACACACCATAGAGAACGAAGTGACTTCGTTCCACTTCGTTCTCTATGGCACACACACACACACACATGAATGAATAGCATAATTAATGCGCGTTTGTTAATACCCATTATTAGGAATATAATGCATTACAATCGCAATCAGTTAACACTTAACACCCGCTTGACAATCGACACACATGTATGATGTCCTCTAGGTATGTCCTCTATTGTACTCTACGGTATACTTTAAGCGACATCATAGGTATACCCATATATAGACATACTTTCGGAATAGGTTTAAATTCAGTATAATATAGGACCTTAATTCTAAATAAAAGAGTAGGTTAGTATAAGGTTAGTATAAGGTTAGTATAATACCTAGTATAACGCGAAATCAAAGCTAAGAGATACCATTGTTATTATGGTGGAGTCCTTTAATCCCATCCAGGATCTTAGATGAAGTTTTCACTTATAACCATATATTGCTCTAATGTCCCTTCGAAACCGTTCCCATGTAAAGGTATCCATGGTTTTAACGAGAGCCGATCATTTATTTATACACAATTATATTTGATCACTTCTAAATATTATTTGAAGATCTATGTTATTGGTAGAGACAATAGTAGTAGTAGTAGTAGTAGTAGTAGTAGTAGTATTAGTAGTAGTAGTAGTAGTAGTAGTAGTAGTATTAGTAGTAGTAGTAGTAGTAGTAGTAGTAGTAGTAGTAGTAGTAGTAGTAGTAGTAGTAGTAGTAGTAGTAGTAGTATTAGTAGTAGTAGTAGTAGTAGTAGTAGTAGTAGTAGTAGTAGTAGTAGTAGTAGTAGTAATAGTAGTAGTAGTAATAGTAGTAGTAGTATTAGTAGTAATAGTAGTAGCAGTAGTGTTAGTAGTAGTAGTAGTAGTAGTAGTAGTAGTAGTATTAGTAGTAGTAGTAGTAGTAGTAGTAGTAGTAGTAGTAGTAGTAGTAGTAGTAGTAGTAGTATAATTAAATACTATAATAAAATATATTTTAGTGGTGCGGACGAAGCTTGAACTCACGCTCTTATACCTATGTGTCTGACGCCTTAGCCAACTGTAGTTATTGGCCACATATGCAGATATGCATTTGTCAATTGAACCCAACAAAAATTAACAGCCTCATAACAGCCTCATAAAAATAGCCATATGTACATATATACACGTGTAGACATGTGCTGTTATATGAGTCAGTTATGAGGATGTTTGAGACTATTATGAGGCTTTTTGAGGATGTTATTAGGCTGTTGTATGATGATGTTATGAGGCAGTAATTAAGTTGTTATATGAGGCAGGTATTATAATATCCTATAGGCTGTTATATGATGGTGTTATGAGGCCGTAATTAGGTTGTTATATGAGGTAGTTATCAGGCTGTTATATGAGACTGTTATGAAGATAATATATGTAGATGTTATGAGGCTGTAAATTGGCTGTTATATATGGTAGTTATGAAGATATTGTATGATGATATGTTATTAAAGTATTTAGAAATGTAGATAAATGTATACTTTTAGGCCACATGAGGAGGACAACTCAATAAACGGTTTTACACTTTATTAGGAGGGAAAACAATTACACTATTTAATAAAAATTCAATTTGATACATTTAAAAAAACCCTTCTAATTATATGCTAAGTAGTAAATAATGTAATAATAATAGTTATAATGATAATAATACTTGCCTCCAGCATAGCTGAGCAACGTTAAACACATTTGAACGCATGCAGCGTCGACCGACAATATAATGTATCAATGTAAAAGTCGGCAGGACTACATTTTCACATTATATTCCTTCAGGCGGAATATTTATTCCACGATCTATTAAATACACAATATAATATAAGGTTGCATATGGAATCATGCTACTAGCATGTATCTAAGAGGGCTTCACGGTGATTCCATGATAATCACGAAGGCAGAACATACTGCTATTGTCATATCTAAGGCTCCACGCCAATGATTATCATGGACTGATGTAGTCATCTCGAAAATTAATTATACCTATATAATATAGAAGAATTATAGGCCTACCAATGATCTCATACGAAGTGATCTCGTCAATTTTGGAGATCTTGCGCAATATTAATTTAAATAATTATTTATAAATAGTAGAATTGATATTTAACAAAAAATCATCAAACCAAATTAAAACATTCCAAACGTGATCACTGGTTACCTTACATATTATATAGTATATATGTTAATTAATATAGGTTAATTAATAATAATATTTAAAAAGAAGTAATAAATTATATATGGTATCCTAATTATAGTTGTAAATATTAAAAATCGAATCGCGTGAGTGCTCTAAATAACAAAAATTACGGTTTTAAATAGATCGCGAAATTTGTTATACATTTTATATTTTCATAATTATTATACTTTCAAAGTAACTTTGATAGTGTACATATATATTGATTGATTGATTGAAAGTTTGTTTAAACACTTAAATTAATCATAAATGATTTCTCAAAAGTGTATATATATAGAATACAAATAATAGATTAGGTAAAACAATAAATACCATTAATAATAATAAAATAAAATAGAATTAACCGTACTGGAATTAATAGATAACATAATAATGACAAACAATATTAGTAATACAGGTTGCCACCTGACATAAATGTTTGTATATATTTCATGAATGTTTTATGCGATCGTATGGATCTAATATAGGGTGGGAGTGAATTCCATAGTTTTGGACCAATGTAACTCAGTGCCCGACTATTCATTTTTGAGGGAAAGATAATAGGGGTAGATAGAAGATGAGATGCATGGTTTCTAAGAGATAGAAGAGAAGATCTTTGTACTAGAGAATCAGACATATAGGAGGGGCAATTCGAAGCGTATATTGAGGAATGAACAATATATAGTATGCGATAAGCAGAGCGTTTGTTAAATGGGAACCATGGAGGTGAGTGTTGGTATGAGGAATTAGAGGTATGATCTCGAATACGTAGGTTATATGTTATACGGATTGATGAACGAATAATTCGATATATATATATATATATATATATATATATATTTATTAATATAGTATAATCATTATACTAATCATAAATATATTTAGTATAATACTATAATAGATACAATATAATAAACAAATTACTAGAATATATATTTCTACTATTAAATATATTATATTATTATAATAATTATATTATATAATATATGTAAAATAATAATGTATGCATAATATTTATAAACATATAAAATGTATACGCAATTTAAAGATCTATTTAGAACCGTCTATTTCGTTATTTAAAGCTCTTACGCGATTCTATTTTTAAATATCTACCTCTATATTTCTGATAACACAAGTTATACATGTATAACGTAATTAAGTGTATTATAAATAATTACATATACATAAATAAAATAAAATATTGACTATACTATAGTTACTATAATAGTACTACTTGACTATTATTATAATATATTATAATTAAAGTTATATAATAACTAGTTATAATTAAATTAAATTTAACAATACCGATATTTTTAAAAGTTTCAACAAAAAACGGAACGTTTTAATAATAATTATTATAATATAAAGTATTTTTTAACACAATTAAATAACTCATCGAATATATAGCAATATTATGCGAAGCATTTTACTTCGGAAAATCTTTGACGATAGTAAATATCGTATTATATATATATATATTTTTTTAAATAACTTTAAATACTAAACTAATATAGTTACAACCATAGAGAACGAAGTGACGAAGTCACTTCGTTCTCTATGGTTACAACGGTATATATATACAATTATATTAATAAATAATATAGTATTATGTATACTTCCTATTTTGTTGAGCAAATTTATTGTCTAGACAATAAGAAGCTTCTGCGACTGTGAATATCACGAATTAAGAACACTAATTATGGACAGAGAAGGGTGGATAGCAATTGAAAGATCTGGTCGAGTCAGAACTCTACTAAAATAAAGTAAGTAAGTATATATATATATATATATATATACCTATACTAATAATATATTATACATTAGCAGACCACCCTTGTGAAATATAATTTCCTTCGCCCCTAGTCAGCATACTCCTCCATATGGGAGCTATATTCAAATGAAGGATAGAAGGAGGTATACCTTATATATAATTCTATATAAGGATATATGTAAGAAGCGGACATGATGTCAGTGATTAAGGAACAGTAATAGATACGAGATATTAATAATGAGATGACAATAACATTATACATCCCACATATATAATATATGTTGGATATACGAATACTAGTTATCTTAAAAAGTGAGAGTTGGAAGTTTTTAAACTGTCGAAGTATGCACGGAGAAGGACACTGTCAAAGGTGACAACAATATTTATAATATATGGGTTGGTAAGGTAGTTCCTTTTTTAAGGATTTGAAAATTGGTGGGGGGGTGGAGTAATTATTTTCAATTATATATGTAAACAAATCCACAAAAATACATCTACTTCTACGTGATTTATAATAAATAAATAGTATTATGATATAATTGATTATAAAAAATCTGATATTTTATAGGAACACATTTACAAGTGTGGGATAAGGGCAAAAATAATAGTGGGGGCAATTACGCACCAAATACCCCTTAACAAGGGTACTGGAAGGCAGGAATGTTGTAGATCATTTAAGAAGTGCCATCTTATATATTATTCGATAGAAGATATTCTAGTTAAAGATACATATGCAATATGTCTGGAGTTCATGAAACCGTACAAGAAGAGTACCTAGGGAGTACATGGAATTCATCACCCCCTTCAGAGAATACATATATATACATATATGTATATATATGTGTCTTTTAATGACAATTAAATGTGTCATTCCACTGATAACACTGTTTCTATAGCTAGAATAGACACTCATTTAGCGAATAGTGTATGAAGGCAATGACAATGAGAAAAATCAACATAATAACACTGAATCGCTTAATTAACTATAGGCATATACAAATATTGCAGTCGATACCCTAGAAGAAAAGATCAAGCAAATTGAGAACGCTTTCATCAAAAATTATCTAGGTTAATACTACTATTACTAAACTACTTATACCACTAATACCTACTAATTAATAAATGAAATAACCGGTAGAAAATCCACTCAAAAAGGAATGATCAAAGGAAAGAACCAACAATAACGTCTATAAGCTTAGTACAAACACTTTCATGATTTATTAGACAAACCACATGAGATTGAAGACGAAAATGAAGTAATAATACAATGTATACCACCTCTATAAATAATGCGTGGATCTTTTGAAATGTATAAATTTCATATTCATATTCATATATGATTACAAGTTAGCAAAATACGTAATCAAAGAAGATAAAAGCTGCGGTGTTGATGAAATAAGGCTATAAGTATTAAAGCGATGCAATATAGTAGACTTACTCCATTACTTCGGTAATAAAACACTATTATATAAAGGAAAGTGAACCAACAATAATGGTCTATTTTTATATAGTTCCAATTCCAAAGACAAGAGATATTAGTTTAGGTATTAATTATCGTGATATAAGTCTTAGTTCATTAGTAGCGAAAACTTATAATAGTATGATAATGAACAGAATTAAGCCTCGTCTAGACAATCATTTATAGACAAATCAACATTATTTCAGAAGTCGCAGAACAAAAACAAGTAAAATAATCGCACACCTTTTCGTCATAGGTATCGATTATGTTATGAGATAAGCTTGATTTCAAACTAGGGAAGATACAAATCAGAAGAGTACATATTACTGTTACTGATATGGACTTCACTCTTGATATTGCATAAGTAAGTGAAGGTGTCAAATAAGCCTAAGAGATGCTTACGAGAGTTGAATAATCTGCAAAATGAGTAGGACTAAGCAGGTAAAATGAAATATATGACCTACATAACATATCAACAGTTTGAAATAAAAGCTATATATGGATCAAATCTGAAAAGGGCTGGTGACTGCATGTGCATAGAGACAGCAATTATACAGATTTTAAAATTAGAAAATCACTGGCTTAGAGAACCCATAATCAAATGATGAATATCTGGAAATCAACTCTTAGTAGGAAACTAAAAATCAGGCTTACGAACTCCACAGTTGAATCGGTTCTTCTGTACGGATGTGAGACGTGGACCCTCACAAATACACTACTCAAACAACTAGATGGCACACATACACTCGAAGTTTACGAATGATACTAAACATACATCGGTCTCAGAAAGTCACAAACGACGTACTTTATGAGGATATAGAAACATTATCCACAAAGATCAGACGTCGATGCTTATAGTTTGCCGGATATTGCCTACGTAGAGATAATAAGGTTTTTTCTATTCTGTTTTTTTGAGAACCTACTCATCGAACTAGAAAACGAATACGGCCACCTGAAAGCTACACCAGGACTCTGGAGAGCTATACCGTTATACCGGCTAACTAGATGAGAGTAGCTATGATTAACCGTGATGTTTGGAGATCTTTCACTGTCCGGGAAACATGAATCCCGAAATAAGAAAGCAAGTAATGGCCACCTTAACAAATACCTCGAGATCTCACTGCGTATAACGGTTATCTCTGAACGTAATCAACATCGATGTTAGTATGCGTGCGTGTGTGCGTGTGTGTAAATATCAATAAACAAGTATGTTACCGCTGTCTAAATGTACCGTTTATATTCATTCATATTCGTTAATAATACAACATTTACATATAAGTTAACTACTTTATTTAATTGTATTATATTTTAATTTAAGAAGAATATATTAGGGGTAAGACCTAGCGGTATCAAACATAACTTGAATGTTAGAGATATTATATTACAATAAGTTATAGGACACGTTACCCGCGTATTTAATATATTACTAGATTATATTACCAGTATATTACTAGATAAACTATTATTTAAATAATAATATAATACTACTTAAATAATAATCAATGTTAATATATATATATAGATCTATAAAAACTTACTCTTGCAATTTTGTATATTAATTAGTTCTAATATTACTAATAATTTGTATTTGTAAAATATTAATTGATCTTAGATTATAATCTAATATTAAATTATATTTGTATACTATGATAAATATCTATTATTTTAAATAGGTATACCTTATAAGACAAATTAATAGAAAAGATACATACTATAGTATATACATGAAAATTAACTATTATTATATAGTATCACATTCTAATTATATTAATTACAATATATGCAGGTAGTCATCGGGGTTTAGTTAGGAATTGAGATATAAGAGTATGGGAGTATTTTGGTATTTTGAATATGAACCAAACGCTATAAATGTAATGAATTCGGAGCTTGGAAATATATGACGAGGCGTACTGTAAAGGATAATGGTGTTTGGTATATTAAAGTGTTTTTATTTAGATAGCAGAATATGGAGTTTTATAGTTTATTTTTATATAGAAACATTAGTGATTAACAATTCTCACTGATATATTTAATAGCTCAGATTTCGCATTCAGATCTTTCTTGGGGAATGTTTCATAATCCCATTCTTAAAACTTCTCTGTATGACACAATAGGAATTAATACATAATATATACATATATATATATAATGTTTAAATATTATAAAACGTTAAACCAAGATAAACATAGAATGTAAAATTATAACTTATATAATACATAGGTGGCGATACTAATGCGATTGTTATAGTATACTAAGTACTATAGTCACTGTCGTGTTTCCTATAGATAACTACCTCACTACTATATAGGTAATATGGCATAACATTATTGTTATACATGTATGTTTATAATTGTAAGATACGCATCTGCTTATGTTTAAGGGTGTGTTTTTCGTCATCCAGCTACGCACAACGCGCGACATCGAATTTTACAAAGCCATATTCACTACATGTAAACTTGTTCGAGATATCGGACAGCGTTCGCCGAACAGCTAACTTCGCCGATACACCTTTTATTCCTATCCGCGCAGTTCTTCATTGAATTTGAATTCTAGAACGAACGGCGTCGCATGCATTTGAAGCTCCGCCCATGAGCTGAGTCATAAAATACGTCACAATCATAACGGTATTGCTATTTTTAGGTATGCGCGCATATATTTACCAATAATTATATGATGATATATAGTTCGACGAATGGTTGACGAAAAACACTTTGTAAAATTCGATGTCGCGCGTTGTGCGTAGCTGGATGACGAAAAACATACCCTTACAATGTCTACTCTTGCATGTAGTATACTATTAATACTAGCCATAAACATAGTACATCAATAAGTTAATATATATATTTAATAATATATATATAGGATATTATTATTATTATACGGTATAATTTATACATATATTAATTATTTATTGTTTTGTATTTACCTTGTTTTCTTAACATCATCCAACATCGTATGCTGCTGCAGGTTTGATCTTTATGCTGATTCTATTCGGTGAATACTGAACACTAAACGTCCACAATAACTAACAGTTCCATTGCTACGCATTACACTATACTAAATGTCAGATAACTAACTATGTAAAACAGTTAATGTATACGTCAATATTGACCCATATGGGTGATGTCACGTGTCTCGTGTCACATGTCACATGCCACAAATGAAGTCTACGCTATAGATAATAAATATACACCATACTGTAAGTGGTAGAGTAATGAACTGATGATGGTTTCTATTTAAATACCCCTAGTGATCATTACAGTTGCCATTATGCTTATTGTATACATCATTTATACGTATTTAACTTTACTAGACGTTGTAATTAATCACTATATACCTCAAGGTTATACACTATATAACCTTGAGGTATATATAACTATATATATATATTATCCTAATACAAATAATATATGTACGTAACATCTGTCAGGAGTTACTTGCACAACTAAAGGAGAACAAAGCACACATACATGCAAGTTATATGGAGATTTACAATGAGAGGGTTACAGACCTGTTAGACAGAAGAAATACCCGTACTAAATATATATAACAATATATATATATATATATATATATATATATATATATTGTTATATATTATATTTGATTATTACTTTGTATTCCCTAAGAGAATTAAAGAATAAATCAAAACATTCTTTTAAATGAAAAAAGAATTCTTAGCTATAATTGTATTGCTTTGGGTTATATATATATATATATATATATATATATATACATATATATATATATATATATATATATATATATGTATTAATATTTATATGTATTAATATTAATATACTACAAATATAAATTAATTTAATTTATCTAACTATAGTGATCCTATATATATAGGATCCTATATATTGGATCATATAGGATAATATAATATATATTGTTCTAATATATATACATATATATAATATATGTTCCTAAATCAGTGATGAATTACTCGAACAACTAAATGAGGTCAACGCAACATACATGTGTACCGTATATCGAAGTCTACTACGAAAAGGTAACAGACCTGTTATATATATTATACATCATATACTTGCGAGCTAGGCTTCCAGACTCGGTACCCGTAGAGAATCAGCACATCTCGATCTGAATAATATCAAGACTTTCCAGGAAAGAAATACCGGCTTCTGATGCTAAACGCCAACAGATGACTCATCAGCCGTTAACTGGGAGGCCGAGGGTGACGAACATGCAATCAATAATGACTCATCGTGTGATGAAAGAGACCATAGTACACTGAACAATACCTAGGGAAGATAACGACGAAGCTCTGATATACCTACCTGGCATTATCGATGTCGTGCGGAGATTTCAGAGGAGGCCGATAGTTGTAGCGGAACAATATTACATAATAATACGTGTAGGGCTACATCACTAAAGAAACACAATATCTAGTGAATAAATACAAACCTATATATTTGTATATAAAGTAAAAGCAAAACTATATATATATATATACATTATGTATTATACATAGTTATGGTCTTACTTTATTGTCCTATAAAAACACATTAATACGCCCTATATCTGGGGGTAAGATCCGCTAATACCCCCACGGTTAGAGGCCTAAAGGTAAGAGCAACCCGATTAGGTAAGGCCTCTTTCAAACGTTGCTGAGCGGAGGAGACCCTGCTTTGTTATTAACTGCTAGCCAATAGAAACTCTACCACATTCGCTATAAGAATAAGAAGAGAGTCCAAGAAGAGCGTCCCGGCTAAATCAGATAAACATAAAACACCGTATAAGTACATTTACATATATGTATTATCAGAACCAGTGAAGGTGGAAGCTGGCAGCACTACCGAAGATGTCACACCTATTTTACCCTATGTAATCTCAATACCTAAGCGCGAAGAACGACATAATTGGTTGGAGAATGATGAAGAACTCTAATGCGCCCTTAGGGCACCCAAATGCTAAAGGATAGGTTAAAGGTTATATATACACGTGCTAAACGTAAATAGCGACTACCAGGTTCAACAACGGATACAGACCCACGGCCAGCTTTCATTGGTCAGCATACCAGCATAGATGTATGTATGGAGAACCCTGGCGAGCTGCCAAGACTTATGCTTTATATATATATATATATATATATATATATATATATATATTATTGTTGACTGTGGATTGTGAAATATGATTGTTCGATATTATTTGTATAATTGTATCTATTTTATTAATTTCTACTAGAATTCTATGTTTATTTGATGTTTGGTGACTTTAAAATATATATATTTTCCAATTCGTGAACAATTGGTTGTGAAATCAGTTCATTATAAACAAAAATTAAATGTATTTATAAATAGATATTTCTGGTTGAAAATTATATTTGTTTCTTACTTTGTATTCTGTAAAAGAATTGAAGAAAAAATTGAGGAAAGAACTAAAAAATTCTTTAAATGAAAAAAGAATTCTTAGCTATAAGTACATTGCTTTGGGTTATATATAACCTAAATATATATATATATATATAATTATTATACGTATATAGAAACATTTTAAAGTCGTCAAACATCAAATAAACATAGAATTATAATAGAAAGTAATACACTAGATGATATACAATTAACATCAAACAATCATATTTCACAATCTACAGTCAACATGAACATACGTAATGTGTGTATTATTAAAAATGAATACATTATTTATGTATGTATAGTGACGATATGATTCAATAAATACATCGCAAAGTCCCAACCCCCCCCCTCTTACCTACCATACGAGTAGCTACTAGATACTGAATACATCTTACATTATGTATTCGTATATATATGTGCCTATACGACGTATAGTATACGTGTCTATTTACATACTATATATACCTAAATATGGACATATGCTGGAACATTACGTTTACTTTTTATGTGACATATTACATTTCTATTGTTAGACGTACGGAATAGTTATCTGACACAGTGGTATTACGTAATGGTAACAATGGAACTGTAGTAAAGTGTCGCCTTATGACGTAACGTATTATCTCTGTTCTCTGTTTAGGAACAGCACGTATTATATATCTATTGTATACATATGTATATACAATGTATATACATGTATATATATTATACATGTATATATATATATTTCATTTTTTATACAAATAATATATTTATAATAATAATAAAATCAAAGATTTTACTAAGTAAAGATATAACACATGCGAAATCGTGTAATTAGATTTTGTGCATAAAAACGAACGGTGCCACCTATATGGGTTTATTTTTCGGAACTATGTGTTATTTATAATGTAAATTCGTATCAAACTTTACACTTTTAATATGTAATTTGTAATATGTTTTAAATTATTATGTATATGATGAAAAATGTTTGTTATTAATATATAACCAAGCATTAGTATACGTTTGTTTAATTGCTATACATATTTATGTGGCGGGTAAAATATAATGTATATTGCATGTCATTTAATAGAACATTGAAAATATTATGTATAGAAATCGCCCTAAACCTAAATCTATTTCAGTGATTTCGATACTACTGCTAGCAGCGGGACGCATGAATATAAAGCACGTTGCGTAGATAGGGAAAGTTATATCTTTGCTTCGTAAAATCTTTGATAATATTTAATATGTATATATATAAACTAACCAAATATACTTTATCTATTTCCAATATTGAATTGTATACAAGCATTCTTATATTTCATTCTTTAATAAATATAAATAAATAAATCATGTATATATATAAGGAGAAATTTAAAATATTACGTTAATTATGTTGTCTCATATATCTCATGAAATGATGTAATAAAGCTATGATGTAATAGTAGGTCATGTAGGTTATATAGTGTAAGCCTATAGGATAGAACTATATAACCTACAGCTATATATAGGATATCATTTTTAATAATATATATATATATACCCTATAGGGTTTACAAGTTATATCTTATATGGTATATATTGTATGTAATATACACTGTACAATATATACAGTGTATACAGTGTACAATAACATATATGGCATATTGCGATAATTAGCGATGCAACTCTATAAGTTAACAGTGCTAACATAAAGTATACATTTATAAATAGGTATAAATATAACATCTAATGATACTAACAATATACATCTATAGATACTCGTGTTCGGTATGTCCTGTCCCCCGTACATAATGGTAATCTGTAATGCATTATAGTACTTGTATTATGTAATATTATGTAAGGGAAGCTGACTATGTATAACTAGTAAGTTAAAGGTATATGCTTTAAACTATTAGTTAAAGAAAATAAATACATATATATAGGTATTAACTACATACCTATGTTTAACTATTTGCGTAGACTCGATATTACGTGTTTTTGTTTACGAACTATGAATTATGAATAACGAATATGTTTTAAATTTATAATAATTTAAAATATTTGTTTACGTTGCCTTAGCAACTGTTTTAATAATATGAAAATATTTAAATTCTATTATTATTTATTAGCACTGATTATTAAATAAACGTAATATGATTATGTCAGACGTAATAGTGTGATAGCACGCCCCTTTCTATTGTATGTTAGGGTGTGGTATATAGCCTATATATAGCATATACGTGGTATTCTATAGTAGGGGGTATTATATACTATAGTAGGTATACCGTATACCTATACACTAACAATAATATTATCTGATGCTTATAGAAAATCTTAAACGTATTTAATGCACAATTAATATTTCTAGTTACAATAATATATATATATATATATATATATATATATATATATATATATAGATTTATAAGGGGAAAACCCAATTATTTAATTATATTTCACATTTCATTAAGTGATGCACTAAAGCTGTGATATCATAGAAACAAACATGTCTAAGGAAATACATTGACACGAAATCATGTAATTAGATTTAGTACACAAAACATGAACATCGTCACCAACATATGTTGTTATGTCGGACACATATGTTGTTATGTCGGACATATGTGTTGTTATGTCGGACATATCTGTTGTTATGTCGGACATATGTGTTGTTATGTCGGACACATGTGTTGTTATGTCGGGCACATGTGTTGTTATGTCGGACATATGTGTTGTTATGTCGGATACATATGTTGTTATGTAGGACATATGTGTTGTTATGTCGGATACATATGTTGTTATGTAGGACATATGTGTTGTTATGTCGGACACATGTGTTGTTATGTCGGGCACATGTGTTGTTATGTCGGACACATATGTTGTTATGTCGGACACATGTGTTGTTATGTCGGACATATGTGTTGTTATGTAGGACATATGTGTTGTTATGTCGGACATATGTGTTGTTATGTCGGAAACATGTGTGTTGTTATGTCGGACATATGTGTTGTTATGTCGGACACATATGTTGTTATGTCGGACATATGTGTTGTTATGTCGGAAACATGTGTGTTGTTATGTCGGACATATGTGTTGTTATGTCGGACATATGTGTTGTTATGTCGGATACATATGTTGTTATGTAGGACATATGTGTTGTTATGTCGGACACATGTGTTGTTATGTCGGGCACATGTGTTGTTATGTCGGACACATATGTTGTTATGTCGGACACATGTGTTGTTATGTCGGACATATGTGTTGTTATGTAGGACATATGTGTTGTTATGTCGGACATATGTGTTGTTATGTCGGAAACATGTGTGTTGTTATGTCGGACATATGTGTTGTTATGTCGGACACATATGTTGTTATGTCGGACATATGTGTTGTTATGTCGGAAACATGTGTGTTGTTATGTCGGACATATGTGTTGTTATGTCGGACATATGTGTTGTTATGTCGGATACATATGTTGTTATGTAGGACATATGTGTTGTTATGTCGGACACATGTGTTGTTATGTCGGGCACATGTGTTGTTATGTCGGACATATGTGTTGTTATGTCGGATACATGTGTTGTTATGTCGGACATATGTGTTGTTATGTCGGAAACACATGTGTTGTTATGTCGGACATATGTGTTGTTATGTCGGATACATGTGTTGTTATGTCGGGCACATGTGTTGTTATGTCGGACACATATGTTGTTATGTCGGACATATGTGTTGTATGTCGGATACATATGTTGTTATGTAGGACATATGTGTTGTTTATAATGTTAATTTTTGTCAGACTATACACTTTTAAAATAACAAATTATTTTTAATTATTATTTATAAGATGAAAAACTAAGTGTTCATTACTAATATATAACAAAGTAATAGGATCTTCGAGTTTTAAATTCTGTACATATTTATGAGGTGAATAAAAGCTAACTTATAGGTAATTTAATAGAACAATGAAAACAATGATTTATAAAAACCACGCCAAACCTAAATCTATTTCAGTGGCGATAGTGCTGCCAGCAGCGGAGAGGTTGACTATTAATTAAGTTGCGTATATAGTGGTATATCTGTGCTTCGCAAAATCTTAGGTAAAAATATATCTTACATATAAAATATACAGGTGTATAACGTACAATGTACTTGCATTGTGTACGTATACGTATACAGTGTACATTGCAATGTACACTGTATAACGTACGTCGTACGATGTACAGTGTACAATGTACACTGTACATTGTACACCGTATAACGTACAATATACAGTGTATAACGTACAATGTACACTGTATAACGTACAATATACTGGTGTATAACGTACATTGTACACCGTATAACGTACAATATACAGTGTATAACGTACAATGTACACTGTATAACGTACAATATACGGGTGTATAACGTAGTTGTAACATACACTTTAGTATTTAATAACATAAAATATAAATTAATAATTTATAAATAGGTATACATATAATATTTAATTATACTTACAATATACATCTACAGATATGACTCGTTGTTAATATGTCCTGTCCCCCGTACATAATGGTAATCTGTAATGCATTATAGTACTTGTATTATGTAATATTATGTAAGGGAAGCTGACTATGTATAACTAGTAAGTTAAAGGTATATGCTTTAAACTATTAGTTAAAGAAAAGAAATACATATAACAGTATGTTATACTTATAGGTATGAAACCTTGGCGTCGAGTCGATATTACGTCTGATTTGTTCACGAACTTTAAATTATGATTAACGAATATGTTTTAAATGTATAATAATTTAGAATCTCTGTTTACAAACATTGTCTGAACAGATGTTTTAATAAATTGGCAAATTTAAATTCTATTATTATTTATTATAACTAATTATAAAATAAATGTAGAAATATATATTTTAAAACATATGTTAATGTATTTAGTGTAATAACTATAGATAGGTATACCTATAGGTATACCTATCTATATATTTTTACATAGGAGGTCCCCCTATATTATGCGAGTACTACACTATATTTTACTATTAACTATTTACTTTACTATTATAATAGGTATTTTATTTTATAATACCTACTATAGTATATAATTATGCTATATCCTACACACTTCATAATTATATACACCTCTCGGAAGATCCCTACATATATAGTTGTTACCTTGTTCATCGTGAGACTGACACATCACTTGAAAGTATTGTCAATAATATTATAGGTAAATTATAAACCTATTATCACTTTAAAATAAAATACCTTGGTATCTAGTCCAAATTGATCTCTCGAAATATTTCAATATATCGAATATTTCAATACCGCATTCCATTATCCTATCGAGTTAATTAATGATACTGATATAGAATAGCTATTCATATAAACACTATTATTAAACTTAATGAAATTACATGAAATTACATGAACCAATGTATTTGATCATTTATATCAGACCTAGGTATATATTGTATTAATATTTTAATCAAGATTGTGTTATCGTTTATATTATTTTATTAATATATAGGTATAATACCTATAAAGCCTATAAAGGCTATAAAGGTATAATTAGGGGCGCTGGAACGATTTTGTATGTATGTACCAACCAACCAAAATAAATGTTGTGATAAAAGTTGGGGGGGACTAATGGAGGTAAAGGAGGTCCCCTAGATTTTAAAGTGGAGGGGATATATCCCCCCGTCCCCCCTGTTGCAGCGCCCCTAGGTATAATACCTATATATATGTGTGTTATAACATTAATTCTACAGGTATATCGATTAATGTAATATACATTTATATTGAAGTGAATTGAATTTAATTCATTTCAATTTGATCGTTATTACATAATATAATCAATGCTATATGTGCATACATTATACATTATTGTAGGCTTCACTCTCGGTTTATTATATCGTGAATATTACTATTTGTGTATTTAAATGTTTTATCGTCTGTTATTAATTTTTGTTATTCATTTTTGTATTTTATATTTATTAACGTCTGTTAAGTTTGTTTCGTTATTTTCATATAAAAGGAACTGGCTCGGTGAGATCGACACACTATTGGTTCCGCGTCTCTTCGGTTAGGTACACATTAGTATTTAGTACAAATTAGTACACTTAGTATTATTATTATGTTATATTTATGTTGTTTTGTTCAACGTGTCTTTGTCCTTAATAAAATGTATACGATTCGTTGGTTCCTATAATACGAACCTCATATATAATCTAATATTCTTATACAATTAGAAATCTATATTCTGATTATTTATAGTTTTTCACATTGTATCACCAACAATTGTTGGGTAACATTAATGTTGATAATTCAAGCTAATATTACTAACTGTATTACTGGTATATGAAAGTGGTATGAATTCATGTTCTCTAAATGTATCTAAATCAGATAACATCATACAATCTAAAATATCATCACTATTACAAATGAGTAATTAGTAATGAATTTATTTGATCTCTTCCTCGTTCTGATATATTTAATATAATTTTATAATATTTATTGAGCATACCCCAGTAAACCAATTTTCGAAAATTGTTCGGAAATGTTTGTAATTTATTTACGAATTTGTAAAATTAATGTAAATAATTGAAAAATTTGTAATTTTTTGTATATTTTTCGCAAATAAAACACGGAATTTGTAAAATATTTGAAAATAATATACGCAAATAATACGAAAATAATTTACAATGTTTGTAAATTTTTTGAAAATAAAACACAAAGTTTGCAAATACTATATTAATATAAATTAATTAATATATAAAGATTATTAATAGATCTAATTACATTTTAAAATATAAATTATATTGCAGATAAATGTTTAAATTTAAAAAAAAGTCTACTTTCTATTATTTTTTTATGATTAAAGAATATAAAATAAATAAAATGTTTCTATCTTAAAATTAATTTTGATATATAGATATTAATATACATATTTTATATTTAACATCATTATTAATGGTTATTCAATGAAAAATAATGGAGGATAGGTCTGAAAACACCAATTAATAAACCCCTGTTATTCAGTTAAACTAATTTTTGAATCATTAAGTGAAATCAACAAAATTTATTTTATATGTTAATATATTTATTCTAGGCTTATATATATATAACCATATCTTTTATTTTTATTATAATCTATAGATAATTTATTTTTGATTTGCAAATGTGTTGATTGTTGACTAAATATTTATTAAATTCTGAAAATTATTTTAAAAGTTTGCTAATGATTTTCGAAAAATGTATGAAAATAATTGAAAATTTATTTGCGAAGTTAGATATTAATTTTCGAAAAATGTACAGATATAATTGAACAATATTTGCGAAGTTAGAATGTTTTTTTCGAAAATTGATGAAAATATCTGAAAATTATTTGCAAAGTTGCAAAAATGTGTCCATACATTTTCGAAAACTATTACAAATTATTCTAAAATTATTTTTAAGTTTGGTTTACTCTGTAAACTTACTTTTTATATTACTAAATCACTTATTTACTCTCTATGCTTTATTAGATTATATTAACGTATCAACCCATGTATGTTCATTCTTTATACTATTATGATTACTTATGAAAATATTCAAAAGAGATCAATACGCATATTATGTTATTATTTTAAATATACTAATATATGCATCATTCATCAAGTTATTATAATGTTTAGACTTTAGGCTGGGTACAATTTCTTTATATATATGTAAAGTAAAAGTATAGAGCATAGAGCACTTACCTAAATATACATATAAAACTGCCTGTATAGCTCAGGTGACTAAGGCGTAACACACACACACCTACACATAGTTATAAGAGGGTGTTTAAGTAATTGTTCATACCATAAATTAATAGATCTTAAAATAATATTTAGTAGTGATCTTATGTAATTGTATATAAAATAATGATCTGCCTTTATAAAAACCATGGATCCTTAATACAATATTAATCCTTAATACGATACCGGCTTCGAAGGGATATTAGAGTGATGTATAGGTTGTTTAATTGTTGAATAAGTGTACCTATAGGTAATTTATAAATTAATAATTATAGGAACCTATAGAAAACTATTATTTTAATAAATTATTATAATTTTATTTCAATTATGTATAAATATATTACACAACAATCATGTATATATATTTATATATTAAACCATAAGTAAATATAATAAGATGAACAATAATATGATAATATTGGGACCTATATTCTATGATATAAGTGATACTATAACAAATTATCACCATGTATCATTATTTATTCTGCAAACATATAAACATTTATTAAATATAATTAATAACAATATTACTAAATAATACCAGTTTTATATTTTGTCTTCATTTATTTTTATCTTCTTTTTTCTTTTATACTTTCAATTTGTTTTATAGAATTATCTTTTTAGAAGATAATTACTTTACTATTTTAAATTAAGTAATACAATTAATTGTTTTAGACTTGTACTTTTATTATTTTTAAATTTTAGTTTCAATACATCTTAATTCTTTTTATATTATATACCAATTATATGTTATAGTTGTAGTTCCAAATTCACTGATTTGTTTGATTTAATACTTATATACATGGTGATGATTCAATTTAATTAACTACAAATTATCCTCTAAACATTTTGTTATAAAATTGTGGATTATTTTATTTGAATAAAAATTAGAAATAAACAGAGTAATGCAATGATAATCCAATAAATTAAAAGAAAACCCTATTAAATAAAAATATATATAATATTTATAATCCTAGAGTTTTGATAGTCTATTAATCGACACTACCCTACATGTATGTTTATTCTAATATTATGTTCCACATATTTATTAATATAGATATAATAATTAGTATAGAATAATTATGTTAAATTATTGTAAATAAAATTAATTTCGTTGTGTAACATAGGATATTACTTTATTTCAAATTGATCACAGAATATAAATAGAATACATATTATAGAGTCATAGTCATATGTACATATTTCATAAATAATATAAATAAATATAACAATTTCATATCGGGGGTTTACAGAATATACAATTAACTAATGGAGGTCATAAATATTAATAATAAATATATAAACATTAAATATAAATATCACAGATTTCAGAATATCAATGACTAAAACAAGGTACTATTTATTTACTTTCTTCGTCATTTTCTTTATTTTCTAGGACATCTTTACCATCCTTGTACAGTGAGAGCGTCAACAGCTGTAATAAGTATTAGATTATAAAGCTGGTTGGAATAGTCACGTTATATAGTTAGGGATTGGCACACTAATATCTGGTATGTTTACATGGGAGACGATCAAAAAGGACGAGTTGAGGGTTAAAGGTTACATTTGAAATACGAGTTAATAGTATATATATATATATATATATATATATATATAATTTATTGGTATACGTGGGTTATTTGGTTTAATTGGTTTAGTTTTGTCCTGCTTATTTTTTTTAGCAGCATCACATCCCAAAATGAATCTATATAAATTTATTTCACATTTAAAATCTAACCTTTGCTACTCAACTCGTCCTTTTTGATCGTAACCCTGTTTACATACTTCATATAGGATATTATTATATTTCCCGTACGGAGGTTCCTATGGACCTACCATATAGATATAGCCTACTTACTAATTTGTGTTTTGTATGGATTATTCTATACTAGTGATGTAAATGATGCTGAGATTTTGATGCAAAGCCGAGAATTTTGGTTTTTAATGAATTTTCGGAAAAAAAACGAGCCCGAGCCGAGACGAGACTCTAGCCAAACGAGCCCGAGACGAGACTTTAGGTAACTGAGACTGCATCATGCTTTAGATTTGAGCATCATTTACATCACTACTCTGTACATAGTAGCATTCGGTAGTACATGTATAGTCAATATACATTATAATATACACGAAATAAGTTGGTTTTAATAATGTATTAAATGTGAACGATAATTTAATATATCTGTATGATTAGGGGTATCGAATCCCATGCTATATGCATATGCAGGGAATTCTGATATTTACGATAAATATATAGTATTTTTACGGCATATAACATATAATACTTAAAGTGAGTTATACGACTCATGTATTTTTCTCTGTACAGGGAGCTGATATAGGCCGACAGCATGTATTTTGAAGTGGAGTTTTTATTTGACGCAAGTTATAATGAATGTGAATATATATACTTGCACATATATGACCACAAGGTGTATACACCTGGTGGTCATCACTCAAGGAAAGACACTCAATTCTCATATTAGTTCCTTTTGAGGAGAAATATAAATTATCAGATAATTACGAAGAATGGATTATTTGAAAATTCAATAAATGCGTTCCATATGTTTTCCATGTATTTTTACCTATTATTAGTTTACTTACGTGTTTTATATAACCTATGAGATATTACAAGTGTAGAACTATAGATATAGAATACAAGTAGAATCAGCTCCGAGTTCATTTAGAATGACCCAATAACTTTTTAAATATCTATATGTCATACGTATTATTACCCAAAGTTAATATTGTTTGTAATTGCTTATAAAGTTGTTTACAATGTGTATATTAATGCTAGTTAAATTAATCTTATAAGTAGATAAAAATCTAAATCTGATAAAGCTGACCTCGTGTCTATCGTGAAGTGCGCAGACGACCTTGGTGTGGTCGAGGGCAACGGTCAAACATCTGACCGCCACGTCCGGAGTGAACACGGCCACCAAGGACATAGATACTATGTCCCAGATGCTGATGTCCTCGCTGTACAGTACCACGCGTCGGTTGTCCTTCAGCGAGTATAGTCTGCGTAAACGGGAATGTTATGTACAGTACAACGGTTATATATAGCATAGGCGTATCATATATATATAACCTATAGTTAATCTATATAAAAGTATTCTATATGTATATAAATATATACTCAGAAAGACATACGCTATAATTAATAAATATATAATTATTTGTATTCTCTATAATAGTTATAATATTGGTTGAATGGAAACTCTACTATTATTATTAGAATTCTTTATAAGTATTTCGTAAGCCTGTGTAATAGAACATCATAATGAATAACATATCATTATTGGTACCGTTGTATTCTACCGTATTATATAAGTTATTAATATATATATATATCATATAATAATAATAATTATATATATTATTATCATTAATATTTATGATTAATAATTATAAATATTATATAATTAATTATATCTATAATTTTATAAAATAAATATCAGTAATTTAATATTTAGTCATTTATGCACCACTTATCTATTTTATAGTCTTAAGGGGATTCGCGGCATTTTAAATTACAATGTATTAAGATAGGAGATATTTTTTTTGATGTATTTAAACAATTTTTAGCACCTGGGTATTTCTGATTTACATTTTATAAATTAAATATTGTTAACCAATATAATATTAATAAAAGTTCCTTATTTTAAAATTAAATGAAAATCCGAAATATTTGGGGCAACTTATGATGATAAATTAAATTATATTTATTTAATTGTTTTAATTTTGTATATGTTATACTTAGAATTCTTTATAAGTATTTCGTAAGCCTGTGTAATAGAACATCATAATGAATAACATATCATTATTGGTACCATTGTATTCTGGCTCATTATATAAGTTATTAATATATATTTCATATAATAATAATAATTATTAATATTATTATCATTAATATTTATTATTAATAATTATAAATATTATATTATTAATTATATCTATAATTTTACAAAATAAATATTTGATATTTGATAAATAGCAATTTATTAATAAATGCAATAACATGTATTCATTATGGCAATATTCACTTACTACACTAAATTACGCACAACTATAGGTTACTTATATATATATACATATTATTACTATGGCATATCTACTGTTATTTAGTCATTTATGCACCACTTATCTATGTTATAGTCTTAAGGGGATTCGCGGAATTTTAAATTACAATGTATTAAGATAGGAGATAGTTTTATTAATGTATTTAAACAATTTTTAGCACCTGTGTATTTATCTAATTTACATTCTGTAAATTGAATATTGTTAACCAATATAATAATAAAAATTACTTATTATAAAATTAAATGAAAATCCGAAATATTTGGGGCAACATATGATAAATTAAATTATATTTATTTAATTGTTTAATTTTGTATATGTTATACTAACAAATATATTTTAAATAAGATTTATTATACATATAATAATAAAGATGATGTACAAATTTCATAAAGTTTGGATAATTATTGAGAGTGGTAACATTTTTAAGAATCAAAACTAATTAAAATAAATATTCTGAATAAATTGAGTTTAAAGTTTGACTACTTTTTATTAAATAATGCAATTGAGATAACGTTGTTCATAGTGCGTATTTTACACGAAATGAAATGCGTTTATTTGATATAAATCCGTTAATTAGAGATATCGTATTGCTCAATAGATCATATATGATATAGTTTAATATAGTTTATTAAATAGTTTAAAAAAAATAATTTTAGAAAAAATGGCATAAATACTAGCAAATTACTCATATTTTAAATATATAATATGATAACTATAAGTTAAAATTATGTAAAAATTATGTAAAAATATTAACTTATAGTTATCATATTATATATTTAAAATATGAGTAATTTGCTAGTATTTATGCCATTTTTTCTAAAATTATTTTTTTTAAACTATTTAATAAACTATAAAATTATATCATTTATAAGTCTTTATATGCTCTATAAGTTTCAGAGGATATATGATATATATTAAATAATATTTTTCTAACATAAAAAAATATAATTAAAATATTTTGTTTCAATAAATATCAAGTGCCGCGAATCCCCTTGAATGAATGAATAATATTTATTTTACTTATATACTATAAATAATTAATGAATACACTTTAACAGTAACCTAGCCATTATGACCTATTGGCTTGATGTATTCTAATTAAAATAGAGTATACTTTCGATATATATATACTTCCAATAATATATATATAGATATATATATATGTTGAGTGTGAACACGAGAGCTTACTTAGCGTCTGTCCTTATGTTCAACGTGGGATATCCTTTGATCCGTTGTACCGGAGTTTGTGAACCCAACCTCCATATCCTCAGTTCATCTTTACCTTTAGCCATAACCACTACCAGCTTATCTTCTCCTGGTTGTGGGGGGGGGGGGTAGTAATAGTAGTAGTAGTAGTATTAGTAGTAGTAACAGTAGCAGTAGCAGTAGCAGTAGCAGTAGCAGTAGCAGTAGCAGTAGCAGTAGTAGTAGTAGCAGTAGCAGTAGCAGTAGTAGCAGTAGCAGTAGCAGTAACAGTAGCAGTAGCAGTAGCAGTAGCAGAGGCAGTAGCAGTAGCAGTAGAAGTAGCAGTAGCAGTAGCAGTAGCAGTAGCAGTAGCAGTAGCAGTAGCAGTAGCAGTAGTAGTAGTAGTAGTAGTAGTAGTAGTAGTAGTAGTAGTAGTAGTAGTAGTAGTAGTAGTAGTAGTAGTAGTAGTAGTAGTAGTAGTATTAACCAGTAACTTTATCTTTACTCTCGCATAAAGCTAGGGCTCTGACATCTTTCTCACCTCTCAGCCTCTTCCGGATGAAACCTTGATGTGTATTCCAGGCCGTCACATAACTTGCCTACAAATGAGTTATTTTATATTAAATATACATGATAAAAATATACATGATATAAGCGAGATTTATATTATAATGTTAAATACTATATAATTTGTATATTAATGAAGGGTTAATATATTTATTTAACAAAATATAGTTATTGAATTATAATATATATATATATATATATATATATATATATATATATATATATATATATATATATATATATATATATATATATATATATAAAATTAGATGATTAGAAGTTGAAATTCAATACTAATATTCCATATATTTTAAACCATTGTTCGTATATACATACATATATATTTAATATAATTTTATGACCCAAATTTTGGTAATGAGCCAATTTCTAAAAATATGTATATATATATATATACATATATATTATAATTTATATAATTTGTTTATGACTAAAGTTCAATAATAAAAAAATAAAATTTTTCATTAGGTCATGGTATATTTTTAAAATGACAATTATCAAAAAAAGGATCATGATGAAAAAGGGTGGGAACCACTGCTCAACACCATACTTTTGCTAAATCATGTTTAAACTCGGAACTAATCTATTGTTGCGATAATAATGTACGTACTTATACGTTTTCTATATGAACTTCTAAATATAATTCATTCAGTTGAATTCAGTATAGGGTGTTAGTTAAATATAGTATACTTCATACTTAATTATTGTATGCTTATTAACGTATCATAACATTAATATGATCAACAAATGTTTGAATATTAATATAGTATTCAATTTGACTATGGTTTAGAGTGGATCAGTGATATAGTGTGCTGTAAACGCACTCAATAGAAAGTAAAACACATACATATGATTAGGTATAGGGAAGTGATTTAATATGAATTATTATGCAAAATATAAATACACAAGGGTAAATATATTTAGTGGACTATAGTGGACACGAAAATATATGTTAAAATAAATCAAATTATATAAAGGATATATGTCCGTTATTATAATATATTTTGTATATATATGTAAATATTTATGATTATATTATTAGGACATATGATATTACTATAGGTTCTCACAGCCCGTTATAATAATATAACACAACGATACGTAAATTATTATAATAATGGTACTTAATAATTCAGAACATTTTATTTTCGAATATATTCTAAATATTAGTTAGAAATAACTTAATTGTAAATAGAATAGTATATCTACATAGGATTTCTGTATAGTTTTATTAAAAAGCCGGATTATTTGTAAAATAAAGTAATATATAGCATATGTATAATATGATAACGTAAAGATAAGTAAACTGTTATATTAAGGGTAATTATAAATTAGTTTTCTAAAATTACTTAATTACTTTCGATCAAATATATATACAAATTATTATTAAGTTAAAGAGTATAAGATTATACAATAATAGATCAAATGTTATATTTTGAATTATAATATAAATCAAAAATGAATAGTAGTATTTATCTCTATATTCTAATTATCTTTATAATTAAATCACAACTATTTACACCATTAGTAAATATACATGTAGTATATATTGATTCAACTTGAAATTAAAAGGGCTGTGAGAAATATATTGATATCGTATGTACTTATAATATATAAATATATATATATATACACAATATACAATAATCCAGGACTTATGTCCTTTCTATAATTTCCATTTATAAATTGAATTTATAATTATTATGTATTAATTTGCAGGCATAATTTGTATCAGCAGAAATTGAGTATGTTGGTATGTTTTGTGTTTATTATTTTAATTTTATATTTAAGTTAATATTATGATTTTAATAAATAAAGTTACTATTTTAAAATGATAAATTTTTTAAGTATCTATGATTTTGTTTTAATCATCATAATTTCATTTATGTGTCAACTTAAACTATAATTATAATCATAATTATATTGATAATTAAGATAATACAATTTAAAATAATGTTATAATGATTTCTCAATATTGAACATCGAAACATTGTATTTAATATTCAAAATATTATTATTGTTAAATTCATGTTTTAAATATAACCTATATGTAATTCTATTATACATTGTAATATATAAGTCATTACAAGTTAAATACTAATACGAACAGCTCCCCGCTAATACATATAGAATTATGAGCATAACAATGATATAAAATGTTCTTCAAAATATAGAGTATAAATAACATTTATACCAAAATTTGCATCAGAATATAGAGTATAAAGAACGTTCATATACAAACGTTCGCGGTGAACTGGAGTATAAAGAACGTTACGAAAGGTTCGCTATTTCGACCACCCGACGAAAGTTTAAATTGAGTTTAATGAACGTTTAATGGTTACCGCGTATGCCGCCGCCGCACTATACTTAAGATGGCCGCCGCTGCCCGACCTTGACATCCTCGTCGTAGCAGGCGTGAACGAGCGTGGCTCCATCGCAGGAGATGGCGGCGACGTGCAGCAGTAACATGGCGCCGGTAGCCTCCAAAGTGGACACGTGACTCGTGGTGAACACGTCGAACACGCACATGTGATGCGAATAGTACGCAGCCACCACGGTACTGTAGTCGCCGCTCATTATGAACTGTTCGATTCCGTTAGCCTGCGGGGGAGGAGGGGGGGTGGGTGGTGGTGTAGTAGAGGTATACATGTGTCCGGTGTACGTGACATATATTTTTATTTTTTTAAATGTTTTATTGACTACAAAATCACATATATATGTGTATTAGTGGTAGTAGTAGTACTCACCACTTATTATGAACCGCTCTATTCAATTTGGCTTAAAGGGGGAGATGGTGAGGTAGAGGTAGTATAGTACGTGTGTGAGTCTGAATGTGTATGCATGCATATGCGTATGTGTATGCGAGTGTATACTTGTGTATAAATTTAGAGTATTATTATTAGTAGTAGAAATAGTAGTAGTAGTAGTTGTTACAGTGAATTTATTTATCCACAAAAATCAAATTTAAAATAAATATTTCGAAAATGAACCATAATAATTCTACGATAAAGTTCAATTCGAATCGAAACATCGAATACCCCGTTAAGCCAAGTATAGATCGCGGTTTACCCCGTTTACTCGCCACCGACCGACCGACCTTCTCGGCGTTGAAAGCTTCGAGGTCATCAGCGGCCGCCGTCTCCTCGGCGTCGTGACGTAATCGCTTCTGTTCGCAGGTCTCGGCCCTTCGCTCCCAAGGCTGCATCAGCACGGTACCTCTCCTACGTCGTCTGGTGGCAACGCTGTTCATTACGCTGCTTCCTTCCGGCAGCGGCGTGCTGTCGCCGTTGTTCACTGGGGGTGAATACGCGCAGGTTAAAGGCGAAGGTTAAAGGTAAACCCACACTTATGGATGTATGCAAATATATATATAAATATAATCGTATATTACATTATTTTATATCGATGTAAAAGTAATTCTAAAACACCATTTTCTTTAAAATAAATAAAATTCTAGATAAAGTTTTCAAAATGTTATGTCTTGGCATAAATGCTTCCTCTTATTGGGTAACTAGTTAAGATGTTCATAATTATTGATATAATAGATAACATTTTGTTGTGTTTCTCAGGTCTCCTACCTGTTCATATATCAATGTTACCCCACTATTCCTAATACGAAGTATAATAATATACTTAGAATTAGGTAGACTGCTATTTGAGATAAAGGTTGTTCACCAATGTGTTTACATTTATCCAACATACTATGTTAATGATGCTAGAATTAGTTATTGCTCTTCATATATAGATTTAGGTATAACTATCGATGATAATCTATATTTTAAAAAACATATTGGTGTGTGTTGTGCTAAAGCCTATAATGTTATTAATCGTATATTTCATTGCTTTATTACTAATAATGTCACTGCAATATTAACAGCACATATAGCATATGCTAGACCTCATCTAGAATTTGCATCTATAGTATGGAATCCTGGTATAGAGGCGAGAGGCTATATAGGACTTAAACGACAACTTGAAAAAGTTCAAAAGTACTTTACTCGGCGTCTTTTTGGTCGTTGTAAAATACCTTATCTAAGTTATGACGAACGAATTAAATTCCTCGATATCGATTCTCTCGAAATACGCCGAATGAGATTCGACTTAATAATGATATTTAAATATTAATGGTTTGATTGATATTGACCCATCTTCAATCATTCAGATAAAAACTAATAATATTACTCGAGGCCACTCTAAAAGACTATTTATAGATAAGGCTAGGATTGACCTACGGAGAAATCTATTGAAAAATAGAATGGCCTCTGTATGGAATAATCTAGATGATAATATAGTCAATGCAAAAACATTGTCAATCTTCAAATCTAAAATTAAAAATATTATTAAGTAATATACTTATTAAATACGTAAAATACATATCTGTATTTAATCTGTGTATTATATTGTTTATTTTATTCTATGTTTATTAATTAATTCCCGGTACATATAATTCGTCATACTATATTATGACTTATTATTATTATATTTTTATTTTACGTTTTGTTATCGTTTTGCGTTTTATTTTGTATTATTTATTTATTGTTTACTATTCATAATATTAATATAATTCGTAATAAAATTAATTCAATTCAATTCAATTAGTACATCGTATTTTCAATACAAATTTGAATTCGCTTACATTACTATAATGACTCGCAATTGATATAATAGTATATTAATCTATCAAAATAACTAAATGATTAACATTATATAACTAAGTACACCTATCATGTAATATTATAGCATAATTGAACCAAACCTAGTACAAAATAAGTTAGAGAATATTTATTTTTAAATAATTAATAATAATATTTTCATTTAATGACTATTTTTATAAACATTAATAATTT
Organism: Osedax fenrisi; assembly: GCA_964019155.1. Classification (NCBI taxonomy): domain Eukaryota; kingdom Metazoa; phylum Annelida; class Polychaeta; order Sabellida; family Siboglinidae; genus Osedax; species Osedax fenrisi. The sequence goes on from OZ025242.1 coordinate 79,610,907, forward strand.
AATGACTAAATATAAATTTTCTAAATAATTAGCTTACATTATATAAAATAGTGTTAATACAATTTTAGATTAATATATACTTATATTAATATATAAGTAATTTAATTTATAAAAATTCTAATTTAATGTATAATATAAAGTAACCTAATACGGACACTTTAATAATAAATGGTTTTACCATTTTATGACTCAATATTTGTATTCAAAAATTACAATATATTAATATATATGATTATAAATATTATTGTGATTTTGAAATTTTATTTAATCTTTTCAATAGATATCGTTATTCGGTATCCATTTCCGAATATAGACACCTTATATACTACTAGATAAACTATATATTATTGATGAACCAATGAGATAAATTATAATTACTTTATTTATAATTAATGTTATGAATAATTTTATTAATTAATAATACAAGTTAAGTATCTAAATAATAACATTGGTGGTATTAATATTATAACTCACACGATTTTTATGAAAATCAGAATAGTTCACAAACTGCGCACTGATTGGTTATAGGGTGTCCATATTAAAGACTTATATGACCTCTAGATATATGCTTGTAACTTTAATTAATATTTGATAACAAATATAGATTGTATATATATAATGTTTAGAATACATTAGTTTTTAATAATATATTGTTATGTTTTATATCGATATATTTTAATATACATATATATATTCTTGAGAAGATTTTAAGTTGAAATTTGTTGACATAAATTTAAAAACGTATACAAAAATCAGTTTATTGGATAAATCAGCAATATTTTCAATAATTAAAAAATACTTATTTAGACTATTTATATAATTATGAATATTTTATTCATTCAAAAATTTTTTGTAGGATTTATGGTATATGAGATACCGAGAGTTTCCGTATTCGGTTACACTGTCCGTATTCGGTTACTTTACCCTATGCTGATTGTTCAAATACTGAAATAAATTACATTGCAGATATATACGAATAGCAATCTACCCAATTCTAATGTCTATGATGGTAAACTATGATGGTACTTCTGCGGTGTGTCTGACTGACCTATGACCTGGGTGTTAGGTTTGAGTCCTACATCGGTCCTGCGTCTGTCCATGGCGCGGAAGTTGTTCTTAATGCGGGCCGTGACGTGGCCGCTGGTTAGACTCCAGATCACGAAGTGGTTGCGGTTATCGCTGAGACCCATCAACCGTTGACCGTCCAGTACCACGTACTCGTGCTGCGGACTGGTGATAGGGGGCGGGGCGGGGGGCGGAGTCAGCTTGTAGGAGTGATGGGGTTTCGTGGCGCGTACGGTGCGCGGTAATAACTGGGGTAGTAAACTTGAATAATTGTACTTTATAATATAATATTTAAATATATATATAAAGCTAAGTGTATACATGGAATATATCTCTGATTTTTATTTATGGAAATAATAGATACTAATTGTAATATAGAAAATGCATGTACACTAAATATAAAATTGTTATATTAATATCATAGATTTGTAAATTCTGTATTAAATTAAATTCAATGAAATATACAAGTTATAGATGTATCTACTTGATAATCATGTGATTATGTAATAATATATAGTGATATATACGCAATATTTGACATGAGGCTAATCTGTATATTATCGAATTACTATAAATTAAAATTCATTGAAATATACAATTATAGATATATCTACCTGATATGTTCATTACTATGGTTAATCTATTGTAATATAAATTAAATATGGATAGATCTCGCAAGAATATATACATTATCCAGTGCTATTTTATATATATATATTATGTATACTATAATATGAAATTTGTATATAAACAATTACATATATTTAATAATAATTACTAAATCATTAATTATATTTAATTACATTTATGTAATACATATTTTATTACTTAATTATTAATATAATATTTATAATAAATTTGAAAACATTTATTCACAAATATATATTATAATTCCGAAGAGTTAATAGGAAATAGCTGGGTTCTCAATAGACGTATGCCGGCATAACTCATATATGCATTATGTTATATTATTTATAAATTATATCCTATGCTGTAATTGTAAAAATGTATATACCTATGTTATAGTTATATTGAATGTTAAATATTTAAAAATTATAATTATACTAAATATTATATATATATATATATATATATATAATTATAATACCCTTTAATTATAATAATTACATGCGATCAGTTGGGTTGGGTAGTTTAGTCGATTGTGCAAATACGAGCTGATTCTAACAATATCCAAAAATAAACTACATTTAAAAATCGATATCATCGACTCGTACCATAAAGCTTCACTTTGGCTCTATAACTTATACACTTGATCGCATATAATTATATTTATTATTATTAAAATACATATTATATTATTAAATAATATCGAAATCACTATGAATAAAATAAATATATGTATATATTCAATATATAATAATTAGTATAATTATAATTTTTAAATATTCAGCATTCAATATAAATATAATATTGCAATTTCAGCGTAGATTAAAATAAATAACCTCCAATATTATGTTCATTAGTTTATTATCTAAGAATTTGTTTGATTATTTATCGATATTAACTATTTTCGGCATTATTAAATATATTTTTCAAATAAATGTTATCATCCCATTCCAATTCTATAAGCTATTATAATTTATATATATATCCGTAGCTCGAGTGTAGCACAATGACAATGTAAATATAACGTGATATGGACAGCATCCATTGGACGCGCTACTATGACATCACACCTGGGAACGATGAAACAGTCGCGCAGTCTGGTGGTGAACTTCTGAGTGATGAGGTCGAACACGTTCACAGACTGGTAGACGGAACGCTCGTCTTCACTGACCTTCGAGAAGCCTGTATTCAATGATTTATCTGTAATCATCGTGGCTTAGCAAAGATAACGCGCATCATAAGTTACTAAAATATTGATGAATATAATAACATGAGAAGCATTACCACTCCCAAGTTTTATATAATTAAAATTATTTCGTTTATTTTTCATTATACACTACAGAACAATTATATATAAGGGATTCTCAAGGAATTTGTCAAGTATTCAAACATAAATGTATATATAAATTATTACAATAGTAATAGTAATAATTATATTGTAGTTTTTAAAGGTGCTACATAAGATATTACACATATATATAATAATATATATATATATAATATCTCTAGAGGAAGGCGAATGCTCTATAAGGGGGTATACCCCTTCCCCTTGATCCACTCCTGATATAGATAGGAAATATATGGAATAACGTATTAATATTAATTTAAAAGGTTTGATTCACGGTGTTTCTATAGCGAACCATTCCATAATATAAATTATTTATACTCTATACAGGTAGGGTTAGCAATAACTCTAGAACATATAATTTAATCTAAGGAATTTTTATATTTTACATTGGCTTTAGGAATTTGTGTAGGGTTTGGGGTTTTGGTTTATCATAAAATATTAAAATTTAAGGATTTTTATTTACTGAATTTAGATAATTAATTGTCAAATTATAAAAAATCAATAATAAATATATATAATTTTAGCAGAAATATAACAGAAATTATTATAAACACTAATATTTCAAAAAAGGTTTTAACCAACAAAAAAATTTGTTTAAAAAGATTTAAATACAATAACGAAAAAACCTCCCCATATATATATATATACGCCGCATATATATCTACAGGTATACACGGGTTGCGATATAGCAAGGTGCATTATGCATGAGTTGTGCATTTAGCCAGGTTCGTTACACCCAGATTGCGATACAACCGGTTACGCTACAGCTACGTATACCACTACCACCTTTATTACTGAGCACGATGTACCACTGACCTTTATTACTGATCACGATTTACCACTACCACCTTTATTACTGATCACAATGACCTCTAACCTTTATTACTGAGCACGATGACCTCGGAGCCTCGATGCAGAACGATGTCGTCCTTCTCGGCTATACGGAACCTATCGCTGATGGTGCGCGGTTCAAGAGAAGCTTGACCGCTGACCACTACGTCGCGATCGCCGCTGTGATCGGACGCGATGTTCCATAGTTGTACGTATCTGGAGGTGGACAGGGGCGGGGCGGGGGGGTGTTGAATGTCTAGGTGTCGGGGGTTTAAAGGAACTACTTTACGAGTACACGAGATACACTACAATTACAATTACACGCGATGTATTAGCATCACGCAAGTATACAATTAATATTACGTATGTATGTGGTTAATGCGTTAACATATGATACATGGTTGGATATAATAGGGGACGTAATACATCGGTAACGCGGGGAGAGGTCTATAGGGTATACACTTATATATATGTGTAGGTTATACCCTCAGAGTATCGTATAGTGATACTGTAAATGATGTTAAAATTTAAAGCACCGATGCAGTCTCGGTTACCTAAAGTCTGAACTCGGCTCGGGTTCGTTTTTTTTCTCCAAAAAATGAAAGTCTCGGCTCGGCATCAAAAAGCTTGGCATCATTTACATCACTAGTCTATAGGGTATACCCTTATATATATATATATATATATATATATATATATATATATATATATATTATACCCTCATTATGGTACGATTTACGTATATTATGATGGTAAGTATTACTAAATTAAATAACTGAATAGATAGTTTCAAGTATCTTTACTTGTAAGAACAGAATTTAAGAGTTTCGAAACTTCGGACAGAATTGCAGTGTCAACCTCAAAGAATGGATACTTGTTAAACGAAGTTAATAAATTGAAATGTATTAAAAGTACTTATATTTAAGAAAATAGAATATCATACTTTACGCATCACCGGTGACGTAACTCTACGAGATAAGGTTGACTTAACATCGACGTAACTTTATGTCAGCATATCGACCTAACTATATGATGTCTTAGTAACGACATAATAATAGTACGTCAGACTAGTACCGACGCGGACATGACACAATAATATGACATCGTATGGATGTAAAGCTATGACGTAATATATATGACGTCATAAACAGTACTGACGTATTATTGAAGCTGATGGAGACGACTGTTTCAGAACTGTCCGAGATCGTAACAATCCGCTGTATGCCTTCCTTTGTTCTGCCGCCGCCAGGACCTATTAATAATAATAATATATAGTTTATTAGGTAAACAAAAATATTGAAGAAAAAATAGATATAAATTGATACCCAAAACGACATGGTACAAAAATTAACATTAGTTTTATAATTAATAAAAAAAAATGCCTTGGTTTATGCATGCCGAACAATTGTTGTAGTCGTGTAATCATCAGGTAATGGGGTAACGCTTCATCGAGTACCGTGTATCACGCGTCACTTTTATAAACGGACGATACGACAAATGAAAATGGCAAGTTTAGGGGTGTTTCTAATGCATCGAACACGCACAATTCGTTACTGGATAACTATTCGCTACATTGATTACGTCACGCATTGTTACGTAACGTGTTTACAGACACTTTCAAATATTGTGTCAAACTTATATCGTAAAATGTGTATTATCATATGTTTTATCAAAAATAATAAAAAAAAAGTATATATATTGACCGACTATACATATAGTATCACAATTAATACGATATATATATTATTTATAAATTATATATACATTAAACTTTAATTTACATATAATGTATATATATATATATTGTATAATATATATATATATATATATATATATATATATATTTTATTGTATATTTAATGATTAAAGATTACATTCATTATAAAATTAAATTATCCGAGTATCGAGTATTGAATTCTAATAAGTAGCGTATACTGGTCGCTCGTTATTATCATTACATAGCGATAGTTCCCCGAGAGCGTGCCCCGTACACCGCGCGACCTTTACCCCGTTAACCTTGAGGCGCGTTCACACGAGACGATAGGTTCCACACCCGCACGGAATTACTGTTATGCGCGGCGTCGGGAGACAGCACATACTTCAGGTTGGTACACGACCCGGCCGGAGTAATGCCGCGACATCGCACTAGATGGCGGTGGTCGTCCATTTCTGTGTGTGTGTCGCGGGCGATCGTTAGTGGTATACTTTGTATAAGATTGCGTAGTGTATGAGATGATGCTAATTGAAAACGGATAATTTTCGTCCATTTTTGGGAGAGACAATAATAGAATCTAGGGTAGTCTTACGTTGAATCCCTATAGAAGAGTAGTGTAATTATTATTATAGCAAAAAAAACAAATCTTATAATAATTTATTATTGTTATTATTATTTCTGTAGGTGGGTGGTTGAATGATTGGAATCTGCATTATTTTAATAATTTGATACAGCATTAGTGTACATCACTATGTTTTTGAAATAAGAGTTGCTTTACGTGAGTAAATAATATTTAAATATTAAAAGAAAATTTAAATATATACAGATATTCCATATATAGTAATATATAACTGAATGTGTGGATCAGTTGGCTAAGGCGTCAGACACACAATCAGTAGGACGCGGGTTCAAGCCCGTTCAGACCATTAAAATAGGTCTTAAAACAATATTTAGAAATGATATTCTATAATTGTGTATAAATAAATGATCGGCTCTCGTTAAAACCATGGATGCCTTAACATGAGAGCGGCTTCGAAGGGACATTAGAGCCATATGATTATAAGTTAAATGTCATCTAAGTTCATGGATGGGATGAAAGGATTCCACCAAAATAATAATAACAATAACGAATATTTGATAAGTCAGACACTCGAGTGATTAAACGATGTATTTAACATTTCCCCAGGTTATCGAGAAATACATTTTATTCTGTACTTGATTTATCGAAAGTTAACTGTGTGTATATGGCAATTAATGATAATATTACACTATATATATAATATATTCGGTATCATATTTTTGCTTTAAATAGAACTCACCAAATATAATAATATATTTTTTAACTTATCATTCAGGTAAATGATTGAATCATAACTGTCAGTAGATACACACATACACACACACGTAAACATCCTCGTGCGTACACACATATAATCGCATATACATACACACACACATCCTCGTGCACACACGCACACACTCGCGATGAAAACCTATGTTCCAGACGGAGATATCGGTAGAGAAGTTAGCGTACGATGAATTAACGGAGACTGCGTGAGAGGCCACGTCGTTTATGTACAACTCCCGCATGTCCTGTGTGTGACATACATACATACATGTATATATATATATGTGCAATAGTATATAATATAGCTAAAGTGATGTAGCAGGTATAGCTCAATCGGTGTGCGTGTTACGAATTGATGCTAGGATATTGTTTTTAGGCGGGAGGATGTTACGAGCGATAAAGTTTTACATTTAATATAATAAACTTTAACTTTTTCGAATTATATTAGACTTAAAAAGGATAATTTTATAGGATATAATGTATATATCTTGTGTCTTCTTTAATAAATAATGTGAGATATAAATCCTAAATATTCATAAGGATAATATATAAACATAATGTATAATTATGGTATATATACATGGTATACATGGTCTACATAGTAAATATCTATACGCGGAAGTAAAGTGACCATTAGCTAGGCCTAACCTGATCGTACTTACAGCCGACCAGTCTACGCACGAAGGTGGCCGTCTTGCGGTCGAACAACAGTAGACTGACCGCCGACATCGCGTCGTTCTCTATGGACAGATGCGGTCCGCAGTGGCCCCTAGCGGCCAGCACGTAGTACTCGGTGCTCAACGCCAGCGCCGAGATGCAAGCGCCCGCCTCCACCACCAATCGGAATTCGAGTTCGCCGGTGCGGGCGTTGCGAAGTCTCGCTTGACTGGTTCCGCGGAACGCGTACAACACGGTCGACGACGGCGCGGCGCTACTCGGCAAGCACACCGATTGGTCGCGGTACACCGACGCGGAACGGTCGTCTTGGATACCGATGTCCTTGGTCAAGGTCAACGTTAGACCGCTGACGGCGCCCAGCGTCTTGTGACGAATGGTGGACCATACTCGCATCTGATTGGTTCCTGTGGTCGTGTGACTAGGATGCGTTATACCATCATTGAGGATGTGAGATAAGGGTGATCAAAATATTGAATATGGTTCAATAATGTTGGCTAGTGTAACTCAGAACACCTAATATACAGTATATTAACTTATTATTAATAAGTCAACAAAAAATGTTAAAGTTTAACATGAAGAGAATAAAAAATTAACATGGGAATTTAAAAAATGATTACAAAATTACTTTTAAACTACTAATAATTTTTATATTATTATGAAATTTTAATCGCATATAGAATAATGTGGTAATTATAGAAAATAAAAAAAAATAAAGATTGACATTTTTTTTCCGATAAATGGCATGAAATTATCAAAATTTATAGTTAATTTATTTGTATATCTGAAGAATCTAAAAGGTAATTTGAAAAAAAAATATATAATTTAAAAAATGTAATATTTATAAAAGAACCAAATTGTATTCTACGTTATATAATATTTTTTCAAAAAAGAATATTTTATCTTATATAAATGATTTGGAGCTAGGTAAAATAAATTTTAAATGTAGGTGTGTAAATGTAGCACCTTTTTTGTATTAACTATTTTTATTTATATTATATAATTACTGTTAAATTATATAATAAATGATTATGTATACCTTTAATAAATTTAGTGAATTCTCAATATTAATAAAATATGACTATAATATAATAATTACTTGCTCTCTTATATTATAGGTTAACTTAACTTATTTATAAAATATGAAAAGGTCATTTGATTTTACAAAATGTAATATAAAGTATATATAATATATAGTATATATATATACTTATATAGTATGTATATATACATATTAATTTATTATGATAATAATACTATGAAATATAATAATAAGTTATATGAATACATAAATATTTATACTGTATTAATAAACTAAAATAAAAATGTATAAATAAATATCTAACTATTAAATTAATAAACTAAAAATTATTGCTATGATATTACATATAAATATCTTGTTTAGATTTAAAATATGGCATTAAACGTCACTCCATTAAATAATGAATGAAAATGTATCTCCCGAATATTAAATATAATATACGGAAGGATATTTATAAACCATAAGTTAACTCATATTAAGAATATATGTAACAAGTATACGACCATCTCTGTCTTGTGGGTTTGCTTTATTCTTAAAAGTTTTTGAAACGAGGCGAACATGTCTTTCGACGGCTTGAGAGTGACTCGGATATTGTGTAAACTTAAATATATTTCTTATTTCAACTGACGATGCCTCGAGTTCCATCGTAGTTACATTGATCGTAATAATTGATTCTAACCGGTTAGAGTCGTCATTGATTAATTCTTAATATTCATTTGCTAAAATATAATTTATTACTGGTTTATAGATTATTAGTATAGTAGTTTCCGGTGTTGTTCGACAGTGAAGTATCTTCGTTTCTGCCTTCATTCGTATTCACACCAATCAGTCACTATTGCGCAAAGCATATTTTCACTATGCAATGAATATGGATTATGTTGATGACATCGCGTAAGGGTTTGATTATTCTGATGTCAACTGTTTAATATTCATGATCATATTGAATCTATATGATGTGTTGAATAGGAGTAGCTTGTCCTAGCTTTAATGGCGAATCAGTTTCTTGCATAGAAATTGATAATGAATTTAGACATTAGTACTAGATCTGCTGATGGTTCCTGATAAGATATATATTCGATAACATTTGATTGCTTATCATCAGCCATCATGCGTAGCCAAGTTTGCCAGGTGGTCGGTTTGTTAAACTTTACGTAACTACTCCAGATGTTCTAATAAGAACTATATCACGGAGATATTTGTAACCGCTACTGATGAAGATCATTGTTTGCAATGAGATCATAACATATAACCATTATCGATTACTATCTTCGCAAGGCAGCAGTAGATGTGTGCACATTAACAGCAGGTACCGACTGGCTCAGTATATCTACATCGGTTAGGTCAGTTGTCTATAGTTGTGAACACCTACTTCTGTGGAAGCTCGTTCAGATGTAAGACACCTGTAAATAGTAGAATATATATATTAAATATTATCACATTAATTTGTATATAACTTAGAATGAAATTTATCAAATCTACCCTTTAAGTATCAATACCTATATTTATTATTCTAATTATATATATAATATATATATTATATATAATTATATAGATAATTTCATATTTCTATTACATGCATACAAACATTCCAGTGATACTTTCTTTCTCAACGAGGGCAACGGATCTTCATTACTTTCCAGTGTTCGTATTTGTACCATCTACTCCAATCACTTTAAATCTCTGCAGGTCGGCATCACCTATGAATTAATAATGTAATTTAATATATCTTTAGATTTATGTTCATCTGCCCAACAGCACGGCATACCTATTCACTGTCTGGATCATTTAGTATCGCGATGTGTTCCTCCTAGAGTTTAGTTCCATTTGTTTGTAGGGTTTCGTTAATTTTATTATCGAAATATAACCCGATATATTCAATAGTATAGGGTTTATTCTCTTGGCTGCATCTTTATCGTCTTCTTACAGTACATCTATACAAATCATCTATATTTAGTATTATTCGTTTATTTGTTAATATGTGTATTTATCAATATGATTATATATATATATATGTATAGTTATTAGTGTTGGAAACGGTTTCGAATATCGAATCGAATATTCGAATATTCGATTCTTTCAAATAGTAAATTTTCGAATTTGACAGATATTCAAAAATGTCGAATACCTAATTCTAATTATTCGAAAATATCGAATACCTAAATCTAATTATTCGAAAAATTAGAATATTTAACTATTAAAAAAAAATGGTAAAAGGCATGCATATATTTTATTATACAATAAACAAATAATTTAATACTATTTACTCTAGGCTATTTACTTCCGTTTTAACCTTTTTAACTATCATATAATTCATTATTTTATTTAAAATAATAGAAACTTATCTCTATTTTATAATGAAATAGATGAACTGAAATTATATCTGTATAAACCGAGAATTGACCGGAATGATTGTACATTAATGTGGTGGTCTGACCACGATAAGGAATTTCCAATTCTTTCCAAGATTGCAAAAAATATTTAACTGGGCAGTCATCTTCTGTTCCTACAGAAAGAATATTTTCTATGGCTCCAAATATTTTAACAAAAAAACGTTCAAAATTATGTCCATAGAAATTAGACTTATTGATATTCATTGATCATTAATCAAAATTCATAACCCTTTTTAATTATATTACATTCTATTATTATATATTTTTGTCAAAATAAATAATTATTATAATTTTAATTTTAAATATATTTACTATTGAAACCTTCAAAGTGTATTTATTTACTATTTTAAACCTTTAAAATGAATAATTTAATTATTAGAAAACTTTGTGTACTTAATTTAATACAAATAATACTATTTTAAACCTTCGAAGTGTATTTATTTACTATTTTACACCTTAGAAATGAATAATTTAACTATTTGAAAACTTCGAATACTTAATTTAATACAAATAATACTATTTTAAACCTTCGAAGTGTATTTATTTACTATTTTACACCTTAGAAATGAATAATTTAACTATTTGAAAACTTCGAATACTTAATTTAATACAAATAATACTATTTAAAATCTTCGAAGTGTATCTATTTACTATTTTACACCTTAGAAATGAATAATTTAACTATTTGAAAACTTCGAATACTTAATTTAATACAAATAATACTATTTTAAACCTTCAAAGTGTATTTATTTACTATTTTACACTTTAGAAATGAATAATTTAACCATTAGAAAACTTTGTATACTTAATGTAATACAAATAATACTATTTTAAACCTTCGAAGTGTATTTATTTACTATTTTACACCTTAGAAATGAATAATTTAACTATTTGAAAATTTGAATACTTAATTTAATACAAATAATACTATTTAAAACCTTTGAATTGTATCTATTTACTATTTTAAATCTTCGAAATGAATAATTTACCTATTAGAAAACTTTTTATACTTAATTTAACACAAATAATACTATTTGAAACCTTCGAAGTGTATTTATTTACTATTCGAAAACTTTGAATACTTAATTTAATAAAAATAGTACATTTGAAACCTTCGAAGTGTATTTATTTACTATTCGAAACCTTTGAATACTTAATTTAATACAAATAATACTATTTGAAACCTTCGAAGTGTATTTATTTACTATTCGAAACCTTTGAATGAGTGAAAAATCTGAAAATTTCCAACACTAATAGTTATATATTAGTATGTATATATTATATGATATATAGTATATAAATATATATATATCAATTCAAAAATGCTTACAATGAGTTAATTTTGTTAGCATGTAGATATTTCAAGTATCATATGTTCAATAGCGTGGAACAATTTTTATTATCAATGTAAATAATTAACAAAATTACATCTTTCTTCTAAAAAAGCAATTAATTTAATATATAATTTTATTACAAAATGATTTAGTAAATAACATATACATTTGAAAATTTCGAACACTAATAAATAGTCCAATAAAATTAATATATTAATATTATAGTAATTATATAGAATTATAATATATAATTACTCTATTATAGACTATAATTATTATAATAATATTAAATATATATATATGTATATATATGATTATCATATTAATATGATGTAGTGCTTATAATTAATTAATATTATTAATATAAGTAAATATTATTATTTTAAATATTACTTACAATTCATTTAAATTATGCTTTGATGAAGTTTCTGTTATTTGTAATGATTTATTGAAATATCTTTTTTAAATTAGGTTGTTATCTTTTTTCCCAGTTGAACAATCATCAGACAATTTTTACGTTAATCTTTTAAAATTTCAATTTCTGTTAGTATTTATTGTTAAACATTTATAATTTAATAAATTTGCTCTGAAAAATAAATCACAGTGGCACTGACATATATCTAATAAAACATATTTTTCAAAATGAATTCACAATATTTTATATTATTTATTGCCATAATTATTATAGGGAAGATCACAATGAAGCAATTGCAAAAACATAAAAATAAAAATTGCGTGAGTTGAAATACGAATGAGAACAGACTTTTGAATCTTCGATATTTATAAATATCAAATACTTATAAATATCCAAATATATGTAGGTAGTTTTCTATACGACATTATCTCTTGTTTAAATCATGTGATTGTTTTGAATACGTAAATTGATGTTTGTTAATAAATGTAATAGTAATAAAAAGGAAATAGGATAGTAATATTATGTATAATTAATATCTTAGGATTAATATATTTGAATTTCAAAACCAAACAAATGAACTGCGCATGTGTAGTAAATAAAGTAAATAATAGAGTAAATTAGAAATGATGTCTATAATCTATAATATTTTTCTGGGCAATTATTTACTACTTTTTAACTGTCGATAACCTCGTAAATATAAGCTTACATTGAATACATTTATTTGCATATGGTTGCATATATCTTATAACACCTACAGTTAACTTAAAATCATTTTCCTAGATAGAAGTTTAAAATGTATTACTCCTTAATCATTAAGTTAATGCGCGCCTAGGCGAATAGCTATTCATATGTATAATATGTATCCACCTCATGCAATTTATAGCAGATTAATTATTCTCCTTTTATCATCGATATAAAGAAAGCTTTATTTATATCGATGCCTTTTACCATAATATATATATATATATATTTACAGGAGTTATACCTACTAATTTATTATAAATAAAATGTATATATGTCCGACGGAAATTAAAAATAATAGTAATACCTAATTGTAATTATTATAGTAATTTTATTTGTTAGGGGGAAATTTAATATATATATATTCAAAGTATACTTATAAGGTTATACAATATTTATATATATTTATTGAAATTTAGATTTTCGTCAGGTTTCTATGCATATTTATTTGATAAATAAAACTATAAATTAATATTTTACAAGTCATATATATATAAGTAGGATATATACTTATGATTAATGGATAATAGTAATGCATTTAGAAGATCATAATTCATACCCGGATTCATACTAGATATAATGCAAAGGGTTTAGGAATACCTAAATAAGACAATATAGTGGAGGTATTTTGTATATAGGATATCCTATATACAAAATACCTCCACTATATTATAACTCCACTACATATGTATACTATACATTGTATAGGATATATGTATATCCTATATAGGGGAAAGTAACCTAATACGGACACTTTAACAATAAATGGTCTTATTTTATGACTCATTATTGTTATTCAAAAATTACAAAATATTAATATTATATGATTATAGATATTATTGTGATTTTAAAATTTTATTTAATCTTTTAATTCCATAGATAACTGGGGTGTGCGTATTCGGTACCCATATCCGAATACGGACACCCTGTGTTATGATACGGACACCCTATATACCACTATATAAACTATATATTATTAATTAAATCAATCGGACAAATTACAATTATATTATTTATAATTAATTTTATTAATAATGTATTCTAATTTAATTAGTTAATAATTTATTTATTTTTATTATTTTTTTAATTATTAATACATTTAAGTATTTAAATAATAAATGTTTAGATTTAGCTTTATTGGTGGTATTAATATTATAACGCAGGCGATTTTTATGAAAATCAGAATAGTTCATACACTGTGCGGCGCACAGTGTGCGCTGATTGGTTATATATAATCATATAGGCTGTCCGTATTAAGATATCTAGAGTGTCCGTATTAGGGACTTGTATGACCTCTAGATATATGCTTATAACTTAATGAATATTTGATAACAAATATATAAATTATAAATATAATTTTAGAATGCTTTATTTTTTAATAATATAGTATTATATTTTATATCGATACATTTGTATATTTTTGAGAAGGTTTTAAGTTGACATTTGTTTTCATAAATTTAGAATCGTAATAAAAAAATCAGTTTATTGGATATATCAGCAATATTTTGAATAATTAAAAAATAAAAAATATTTTTTCAGACTAATTATATAAGTATTAATATGTTATTCATTAAAAAAATTTTTGTAGGATTTATGGTTTCTGAGATATCGAGAGTGTCCGTATTCGGGCACTGTCCGACGGACAGTGTCCGTATTCGGTTACTTTCCCCTACATCCTCGTTCGCACACAACTGAACTACTTGGTAAATCAATCGGTAATTTAATGTAATGAATAATATAACATATTGTATACATTTATAATTTAAATAATGTATTTCTATGTAGAATATCATATTTATTATAATAGTAATAATTATTTAACTTAAGTTTAACTTAAATATATATATATATATATATATATATATATACAAAAAGTAAGGGCATACTTTTGAGTGAGGGCATATACCCCTCCCTCTGTTCCGATAGCCATATAAACATACACATACATACATATATATTAATATATAGTAGGGAAATAATGATCTGGAAGATAACTTTTAAATTTTCAAACGGAAACAAATAACTGTTAGTTTACATATATTTTACCTATTTGAAATAATCATTGAACAAGTAATATACACAATGGAAATGGATAATGTAGGAATTTAAATAACACTATGTAACCAATAACATGTATCCATTATCGGACATGGAGTATATAGGATGCCTTTGCTCGAAGTCTATTAAATAATATGTGTCTCTATTGAAGCTAATTAAATATAGTTTAGAAACAAATGTAGGATTGAAAATAAGTACAGCATTGTATATATCGGAATTGAATATAATAAAAGATAGAATATAGATAAGAATAATAAGTATATAACTATAGTAAATTATGGTATTATTAGTATATACTAGTGTTGTATACGGTTCAATATTGTGGAATTTTCGATACCGACCCAAAATAAAAAATGAATGTTTCGACACCGACCAAAAATCACAAGTTTATGTTCGAATAACTTAAATGTTTCAGATGAGATGTTTCGAAATAGTTTCAAACAAATTAGATATAAATTTCATAGATAACAATTGTTATATTATTAAGTATATATTAATTAGTGATGTAAACGAATAATAAAATTAAAATTGTTCGATTCGCTTGAAAATATGTTAATTCATTTCATATTAAATTTGAAAAAGCATAGTTTGATTCTATGTGTTATATACAAATATTGGATAGTTCGAAATAATTCATAAATAATTTGAAAAATAAAATATTGAATCGGATATACGAAAATAAAAATAATAATTAAATGTTTATTTTATGATAAATTATATTACTATAAACAAAGGTTTAATATATATATATATATATATATAAAATGTAAATATTATAATTCTCGAGAACATATATATATATACATATTTTATTTGTAAGTTAAATTATAAAATATTAGGTTATAGAGAATTATTTAAAATGTGGTTAATAAATGTGGTTCTGCTTAAGATATAATATTGAAAGTGTTAAAATGTTTCCAGAAGTTAAAATGTTTAAAATTAGGTTCTTGAGAAGTTAAAATATTACACATTTGGTTATCGAGAAAGTTAAAATATTGAAAATTTAGTTTTCGACAAGTTAAAATATTTTAAATT
This sequence comes from Osedax fenrisi, assembly GCA_964019155.1. Classification (NCBI taxonomy): domain Eukaryota; kingdom Metazoa; phylum Annelida; class Polychaeta; order Sabellida; family Siboglinidae; genus Osedax; species Osedax fenrisi. The sequence goes on from OZ025242.1 coordinate 79,627,530, forward strand.
TGGTTAGTGAGAAGTTGAAATATTGAACATTATTAATACAGTATTTGACTATATATAATAATTTATTTATTATAGAAATATAATCGTTATTTAAATCATATTTATATATTCATATATATATATATATATATATATATATATACAGTGAAAGCCGCTTACTTCGACAGCCACGTACAATGTACGTCGTACATCGATAATTCGGCTATATCGACATTTCGAGATATTTTTGTTGGATTTACATCTATTTACATGTAAATTAATCCGCGTACATCGACAATCCACTTATATCGATAATTCGGCATTATCGACATATTTATGAGGTAATATTTGGAATTGAATCCACTTATATCGACAAATTTGATTATAAAACAAATTATTTACAAATTTTAATTTTTATGAAAGTATTCCCATCGTATTCATTTATATTCCCCTATAGGGGTATACTACACAATATCGTCAGTATATCTATAAATAACTTGATATTTAATATATTATGTAATTGGTCAATATTTAGATACACCTACAAATATGTATCATATATAATATAATATGCTATAATATATTATATCATATTATATAAACATATTGCATATTGTATATATATACTATACTATATTATACACTACTTGTATATCAGTATTAATACTATATTCTATTTATGTTAAATACAATTAATTATAATATTATAGTTTTATAATACTAAAGTACGCGATAGATACACAATTTGTACTCAGTTGTTGATACATAGTTTTTATCATATACAAATATCAAAACATTAACACAAGTAAAAAGTAGGAAAGTAACAATGAACTATAGTTAATATATATATAATCCGTAGTCATATATTATTGTGTCAGTAGTGTATAGTATCCTTAATCACTGGCGTCACTATTACGTACTAACACCTATGACTCATTGTGTAGGTATATATTTATATTCAATTTATATCTAAATATCATGTTATCTATTATATATAATATTATTTATAAGTAATACTATATAAAGTTATATATTGTATTATAGTACAATATGGCACGGGAATACTATAAACTATTATATGATATACAAATACATTGCATGGATCAACTCTCTGAGTACAACTCGGTGGTGCAATGCTTCACCAGATGCAGGTATATGAGCTCAATTGTAATTAACCATTATTAAAATAGATTTTCGTCATAATATCAATAGTATAAAGGTATTGGCGTAACTTTTAACATGTCGCATCACGAATTGTTACGTCATTAGTTTCCATTAGGTTTTTTTATTTTTTCTATATCATATGTTATATTTAATAAAGTAATTCATTATTATACAATATGTCTAAATATCATCATATTATCTATTATACATCATTTGATTTCGAATATGTAAACTAATAGTATACTATAGTATGCATATATACATACATGCAATAATTTAAAAGTAAGATATAACTATATAACTATATAAAAAAAACTATCAAAAAATAAATAATAAAATAGACAAATAGTCTTATAAATATAAAGATCGTGAATCAAATAAGCCGATCCAGGATCGCCGATCAATTATCGCGATCCTGCCCATCACTAACTATACTGTATTCTATATAGGTTAAGTATAACCTATACTTTATAGTTAAGTATAATATATACTATACTAGGTATATACACCTATATATCATATACTCTACTATACTATAATATACTATAATATTATATCTCATATATATACTAAAGATATATTATCAGAGTTAATGATATATATGAAATAAAATTAATACCTTAATTAAAATATATTTACTTATTTTCAATAATTTCCTATCTAAATAAGTTATCAACAATATTTAGTATCGGGGTCATAATATTATGAATTATATATTAACTCATTGATAATAAACTTTGTTGTCAAATTAATTGATAACCAAATATATTGCTATATTTTATTTATATAACATTACTTTTACTATAATTTTTTTTTAAATAACCGTTTTTAATATCTGATAATGATAATAAGATATTAATATTTAAACTCGGAAAAAACCAGAATAACCCTATTTACTAGTATATAATATATAATATCTTATACAGTATACTATTATGTATAGTATAGTATATTATATAGTATAGGATTATACCTACTATATTATAGAATATTCATAGAATTCGATGAGTGATCACATTCGAATATAGCGAGTCGCTCTTACAGCGACCATATCTATAGCTATTACAATAGATGACCTTGAAATATAGCGACCAATAGGGATCCTCTGTCGGCCAACGTTATCGTTGCCGGATCCGAGTAGGAATCGATGACCCTTAGACAAGAGTTGAAGGTTAACGACCACACCCGGATGCTCTTGTACTCGGAAGTGAAGCAGACCCCGTCATCTTCGGGTAACAGCCTCAACTGAAGGACATCGCGTCCTACGTCGGTTACCGTCGCGCAAACTCTCCCGTTGAACATCTCCCACACCTGATGGGATGATCGATCGGCGACCCTTACTTATATATGATGATGATGATGATGATGATGATGATGAAATACGGTTTATTATGCACTAATAATTAAATTATAATTATAATTTATCAACAATATTTAGTATTAGGTCATTACAATATGCATTATGTATTAATTCATCGATAACAAACTTTGTTGTCAAATTAATTGATAACCAAATATATTTAAGATAATAAGGCATGCATACTCTACAATATATATAATTAATAATACCGACATACCTAATACCTGTGATACTATACTTAATTATATTAGTTTGTTATTTGTTTTTTATTTAATTATTTTGTATCATTATATATATAATAACGTTTATGATATATTAATTGTGACTAATAATGGCTTATTAATTATTGTTGGCTAGAAATTAAATAATCCGTGAGAAGAGCTGATTTTAAACGTAAAAGATATTTAAAAACGTTAAAGATTTTTAAAATAAAAGTAACACAACACATGAATTAGAGATTATAATCGGTATACCTAACGTATACTTTAAAGTATATAGTATATACTATATACTTTATTATATAGTATATATTATAGTATCTCGAGGTATTCCTACACTGTTGTATTACTTGATGGTAGCCACTTCGTGGAGCTCGTATACCAGTTATATTCTATAGAATACATCACACAATTATTATTATGTATACATAATGTATACATATAGAGTATACTCTCGTCACGTGTCACATATCGATAGGTACTACCTATTAGGTAGCCTATATATAGGTAACCTACAGGTTTCTATTATATTACAGTACATGTGTGATGAATATCTACCACGATAGTTAAGTTCGTAACCTTTAGAGTGTTATCCAATGATGCGGTAACAGCTTTCGTAGAGTCTGACGTCATAGTTATAGCTACGACGGCGCCCTGGTGGAGTTAAACGAGAGGTTAAAGGTCAACCTAGTGATACCGCGATTACATATTTCTACCGTGAGAGTAATCTCCGGTTTATATATATATATAACATATAACATATAACATATAAATAGAGTATCGGTTACATCGTATTATTGAAGTAATTGTTATTGTTATTGTTATTTTGGTTTACTGATTGACATTGACCGATACTTAAGTCCTTTCATTCCATACAGGATCTTATATGAAGTTTTATAGTTTTATACTTATAGTTTCTACTCTTAACTAAATAGTCCTAACATTCCTTCGAAGCTACAATATTAAGACATCCATTTTTTTATCGAGAGCTGATCATTTCGTAAACACGATTTAAGATCACTTCTAAATAATATAAGACCCATAGCCTATAGGCTATATGTTATGTGTGCTGGCCGGGTTTCAAGTTGAAACTTTCAACGAAAGAACCGAGTATCCATAGCCTGCTGAGATATAAACAGCCAGTTACGTAATACTAGTTATACGGTGTAGCAGTATACGTTGAACACTTATTACGTAATATTATCACATATACTAGTTACTAACTACTCTACAGAGTTACATATATGTACTAGAACAGTCTTCCCGATGACTTACGGACCATATCATCTTTTACTACTTTAAAATGTCGATTATATTCACATATATTATCATTATAATGTATTCTTTTAAAATTCATTATTATTCGTGTATTTATTTATTTATTTGTTTCATTACATCGACTTGACGCGTATAAACGTCTATCGTTTTCATCGAGTCAATAAACCTTCTATTACGTAACTACTATATATAGCCGTACATATATGTCATACTATTATGTAGGTATAACAGTGAGATTCAAAAAAGTTCAGAGCATCTTATTGGTCATCCGATTTGCATTCATTTATTTATTTAAATTTAAAAAAAAACGATCATTTTGAAATGTTTTACAATAATTATTAATAATTGATATCTTTGCTCCAATCATAATTAATAACAATTAGAGCCGAGGAATTAGAGGAATATGATTTATTATCCTGTCATAATAACAATAAATAAATCAAACTCACTTCCTTTAATATTTTGAAAGTCAAGGTAAGAAGATGCGTTTTTTAAATATATAGTTAATTTATAAATAAATAAATATTTAAATATAACTATTATAATGAGTAGTTAGGTTATTAAAATAACTATTTTATATAGTACAATATTATTATAATTATTAATAATATTATATTTATTTATTAATTACAATTTTTTAACTATCATTAATAAATATTTTAATTTGTATTACGCTATTTAATAATTTAACATTTATTTAACAAATATTTTATATATTATACATATACACTGTTTATTATTTGATATTATAAGTATAATATTATATATAATTCCGATCTATAGTAATATAAATATGAACTTTTAGAATTAATGCTATTACAACTTATGACGTTTTTTAAAAACAATAGTTATTTAAATGTAAAATTAACAAAGTTATATATATTATTATTATTAGTCAGGTATAGCGGAATATACTTCAATTATTGTAGAGTACTATTAATATATTTTATATACTTATCATTAAATAATTAAAAACACTGAACGTTGAAAAACGTACATATCTATGTTTTAATATTTTACAATCTGTCAAAATTATTAAAACAAATAATTAAAACAAAGATACTACTAATTACAATGGTATAATGGATCTATTTATACTTTAATAAATGTATAATAAAACTGTATTTGTGCGATGTTTATACATATTCTTATATCTATTTTATATAATATATTTAATATTAATTATATTGTATTTAATAAATTATAATATTAATTATAAATATTATTAATTAGTTATTTGTGTTTATTTAATATATATATATAAATTTGTATTAATTAAAATTTATATAAAAATATTTAAGATATGTATTTCTATTACAATGTTAATTATAGTTTACATTACATGCATGTACTTATTATATATTTAATTTATAAATAAATAATAACTTATTGATATATTGTATGTATTATACATATATTTAATATAAAGATGTTCTTATTTTAGCTCAAATATGTCTGTTCAATTGCTTGAAAAGTATCGTACACCTGAAACTGATGAATTTAACTCTAACTGAAACTGAAAAAGTTGGTTATATTTTATATTTATTAATATGTATTTATAGTTATATATATTTATTAAAAAGTGGTCTATCTGTGACTGTATTAATAAATTAAATTTAGATTCTAGTTTTTATATTAAAATTAAAGGATTTAATTGTAGAATTAGAGCAAGTTTTATAAACAGATAACATTTTATTTGTGGAGTGATGTAAATATTATTTTTCATATTCTAAAAATAATTAAATACTTATACTACATTGAAAAAACTACATTGATTAGTACACGATATAACAAGGTAACCACTGGTTACTAACCAGTGATCACGTGTGGTTTGTTGATTTCGTACGTAGTGTGAATTTTACTATTTATATTAATATTTAGTATCAGTGCGCACGAGATCACTGGTAAGTATTTAACAATACACTTATTACAATTCACTGCGAATTTTATTAAATGGATTGGCAGGATGTGTTTTTCCAGATTATCAATTATCCAAGTTATCAATTATAAAATTATAATCAAGTTTCCTTACTAGTTCGAATAAGTAGAAACTCTTTAAATAGGAGGAAAATATTTTGAGAATTTTATTACCTAGAAAAGTTACTTAAAGTTACTCGTTTATATTTATAATGTAATGTACACGCACTGAAAAAGTGTATAAAATATTGCCATCAATCATAATTACAAATTTTAAACAGAAGTAAGGTTAACGAATTGAATTTTAAAATAAATAGCTTATGTTAGTGAGTATAAAAATAACTAACTTAAATGCAGTAGTACACGATCACCAGTTACAAATTAGTGTCGCTGCGATTATAATGGGGGGGGGGGGTACACTGTACACATGATTGAATATGATATTGTTAACAATATACGTAATATAATTATTGATAGGGATAAAGTGAATGAAGCAACTGTTATATTAATGATAATTATTATAATGATCTTTGATAAATTGATTTGAACATCTGTTATTGTCACTATAACCCCCCTTGATACAGTAACGTCCTCTACTTTATAGGTGATGTATGAACAGCAGAATTATGTTGCGGCCTACTGCTAACGCCTATAAACATTGGAAACAAAGCTGTGAAAAGATACCGGAATTATGGAATTCTTCTGTTAACAAATTTAGGTTAACTCAATAATAGATCTCCCAAAACCATTTAATCATCTTTGAGTATAATTCCTACATAATATAATCATATAGATTTATATTGTCCCTTATTAATTTACTGCACTTATCTTCTATATAGGTGATGCATGAAACTTCAGATGAATGTTGCGGCCAGCTGTAATGCAAATAAAAGATTGGAGGCTTCTAACGGAATTATGTAATTCTGATATTGAAAAATCATTTATATTAATATGATCTCTTTTAAAATAAAATTTAAATACTTTCATTATACATAATATTATTCATTTGATTTTGCTTATAAATACATAAATATTCTATTTAAGAGGAGAATATCTAATATGGCTCCATTAGGTTTTGCTAACAATGTATCTGATATTAGATACCATATTTTCATTCTTACTATTTATTATGATGTAAACCAGTGTGAAAAACTGTAACGAGTATTTTAAATTTAACCCCATATATTAGTAATCAAAAAATACGATTGCTATATTGGATACAGACTATTTAAAATAGAAATTTAAATACATACATTATAGATAAATATTATTCAATGAATTGTATATATACATATTAATTAGGTTATTCATAATGGAAATAATGCTAGAAAATTTATTTATATAAAATTTAATTTTATGAACAAAATTTAAAATATTTTGCAAAAGTAATATAATTTTTTTAATATATTTTATAACTAATAATAATGTATAAGAAAAAAAAATACTAAAAATTATATAAAAAATGATTAAAAAAATAAATGACCAGTAGATATGTATAGAATATTGACCATTTTAAAAAAATAATATACTTTTTTTAATTAAATATCATAGAATATATTTAAGAGAACAATGTGTTAAAAAATTGATGTCTAATATTAATTAATGAATGCTGTACATTAAATTTTATTTTTATGACCAAACAATTTGTATACTTCACATGTAAATATTGGCTAATTTTTAGCTCATAAATTTACCAGTTTTTGATCTATAACTTTTTATTTAGTTATCTGATTAAAAAATTAATATATGACTCTTATATTACTTTTTCATGCTCTTTCCAATGGTACTAATTATTTTAAACTAGCACCACTAGAAAAAATCTCATTGTTATACCTATATTATGTAATAAGTATATATAGTAGTACATATATGTCATACTATTACGTAATAAGTATTCAGCGTATACAGCTGCACCATATAATATAAGGTATACAGATGTAGGCTATAAGATATATAAGTATATATACCTACCATAGTTTATCGGATATAACCCATATATGGGTATACCTCTTAACTATCCTCGTTTAGGCTGCAGATAATGTCTCGATACTACAGCGAATATATTCCGTATTCACATCGAAATAGCAGCAACAACAACAACAACAACCACATAACACATAACACATACACATTATTATTATCACGAATAGGTTTATCGAAAGGTAACTAAATCATGGACTACATCGCTAGTAATACCAATACCAAAGAAAGGAAATCTAAAGATATGCTCCAACTATAGAACACTCAGTCTGATAAGTCATCCAAGCAAGATATTACTCAGAATTATACTGAACAGACTAACACCACAGGCGGAAAACAATTATTGCAGATGAACAAGCCGGCTTCAGGAAAAACAAAAGCACTGTAGAACAGATATTAAATTATAGATTGCTGATGGTAAAACATATAGATCAACAGAGACCTTTATACTATAACTCTATAGACTTCAAAAAAGTCTTTGACCGAGTATGACATGAGGGGTTATGGCATACCATGGAAACCTATAATCATATATGGTATAAGTAAGGAACTAATCGATATGATATCAGCTCTGTATGCCTCTTCAGAAGCTCAGTAGGCTAGTTAGCAATCAAATATGGGATCCATTTCAACCACAGTAGGTTTTCATCAAGGTTGCTTGAAATATCCTGTGTTATTTAACATATTTATGGAGAAGATAATGCAAGATACACTAAAATATCATGACTCTACTATATCTATTGGAGGCAGACCTATCAGTAATCTTCATTTTGCAGACCTCATCGCAGGTTCATCTACTGAACTACAAAAACTTACATTCTCGCTAGCAAAAAGTGCATCTAGATATGGAATGGAAATAAGTCATGAAAAGAGTAAGATTTTAGTCAATGATTCTGACCCGAATAAATGTAATGGTAATAATCTGACATTAAACACGTATGGAAAAAAACAAGTAAAAAAATCGTTTAAATATCTTGGGGTAACACTAACAGACAATAGCAAAAATGAAATAGAAATAAGAATGTCTACTGCCACATCCGTAATGGTAAGAATGGAAATGATCTGGAGAAGTAGATAAATAAGTTTTGAAATTAAATTCAACCACTACAATTCCTTAATTCTATCCACTCTTTTATACGGCCTCGAAACATGGAATCTTCTCGAAGAATCTAAGAAACGATGTAATGCTTTTGAATCTAATTAACATAGAAGAATGCTAAACATCACATATAAACAACGAAAGACAAATGTATATATCTATGAGGAAATGATATCCAGAATTGGTTCATATGAACATGTTTTACAGAAAAAATGAAAAAGGGAAAAGGAGAAAATAAGTTGGGTTGGCCATGTGTCTAGACATGAGACATTGGAAAATACTATTTTACAAGGTCGTGTTGAAGGTACAAGGAAAAGAGGTCGCCCTAAAAGGAATCGGATGGACGACGTCTATGAGTGGACCGGTATGTCTACCCGATCCTTACTTGATGTAACGAAATAACGTTATAGTCGGAAGAAGTTGTGCATGACGCCATATCATGTTCCCCCTATGACGACTCGTCATGGGACTAATTAACTAGTTATTTAACTAAAGTATATTTTAGTTAAATAATTAGTTAACTATTCCCATGGACTATAGTCCATTACAAATATACACCAGAGAGGGGGAGCCGCCATCCCAATACGTGGTACTTCTCGGTACTATTTAGTAGTGGTATACAGTGTATACTATACCCTAGGGTTAGCTAAATCCCAATAAACAATAACATCCCCCCAACAATTAATACTAAACCCTACAAATAATGCAAAACTCCAACATACATCGTACAACATAATACACCGAAGTTGACCTGTTGACCCACAGTTGTGATTCACTCTATCACTAGTGAGTATGTGTTACGTTATAGTTATTACGTGTATATGACGTAGTACAGTGTATGTCGTAGTTTCAGTTACATCTATCATATGAACACACGCCTATATATAAGCTATATTAACTGTTGCTATAGTAGGCTATATAATATAGTCTACTATAGCAACGGTTAATATAACAATAGCGGCAGTGTAAAAGTAATTATATGTTAATTATATGCCGGGTGCCCTTAACTTAACTAAACTAAGAACTTTTTAAGTTAATGTAATCTATTAGAAATGTGAACGTACTTGTTCACGACAACAGTGATAGTGCATGATATTTTATATTCTGCATCAGTATGTACATGGAGTTATTTGTGATTCATATGAAATGTTTACAGTTAAACTTCTATAAATAGAGCAATAAACAATACAAATAAACAATATAGATAACACCCACACACATTTATATATATATATATATATATTTGCTGACGATAAATCGGTTAGTATTAGTAAACCAAGTAATAAGACTCTTTAAATTTACATGAATGGCTCACTAATAAATATCTATTATAAATTATAATTTATAATAGATTAATATTAAATACTGATAAAACAAAAGTGCTACCTTATAAAGATGCAAATATTATTAATAGTATATCAATTAATTAAACTGAAATATGCTTAGTATCAAGTTATACATTTCTTGGAGTTATTTTAGATAATAATTAAAATTTTAAAGAACACATAAGAAACATACAATTGAAATTATCACATGTTATATATATATATATATATATATTAAGAAATCTGAGCTATTTACCAATATATATTTTAAAGCTACTTTACAATTCTTTGTTTTTGTCTCATATCATGTATTGCTTAGAAATTTGGGGAAATAATTTTAATAATAACCTTCAATGTATTTCAACTTTACAAAAAAAGGCTGTTCGAATTGTAAATAAAAATATCTTTAAAATTGTCAATAATATTTTTATTTTGACTAATACTAACAATTTATTTTGATGTTCTAATATATTAAAATTTAAAGATTTAATAACTTATAAAAATATGTTATTCATGCACAATGTACATTTAAATAAATGCCCAAGCAGAATATCTTTATTATTTCCAAGATATAACAATGTATACAAAAATACTTTTCATAATTTTATATACATATATATATATATATATATATATATATATATATATATATATATATATATTATATACACATTATTTAGATTCCGATTTTCAGCTTTTCTCCATATTTCCAAATTTCCATATTGCAAAAATCCCATCCTATAGACTTATAAGTCTAATATCATATAGCATTCATGTGCATGTCGTATCGTATACCTATATACAGTGCAACCCGGATACACCGGCATCCCCGGCATCAGGAAATATCGTTATATCGAGATATCGGTGTTATACGGATATATCCTATAGGATTCCTATATATAGGCTGCAGCATGTACACATAGATATACAAGAAAGCCGCCCCATTTAACCATGTAGCTATAGCGTGTATACACGAGTTGTTATCGTATCGAGGGTCGTTATATCCAGGGGTGTAATATATATATATATATATATATATATAACATAGATTACATATATTTCATATATTTAATATGTGAACACATAATTGTTTAAACAAATTCCCTCGAAAAAACGTCGTAGCGGCTGTTCTATATATACACTGCCACAATGTTGGTCCCGCGTTCACACTATCAACCTATATATGTGTATATATATATATATATATATATATATATACATGTATGTAAATGTATACATGTAGTATACTATATATGCATACAAGTTATGATGTATCTCGCGTGTGGGCGAGTGTGTCGTAAATCACCCTCTGACATAGCCGCATTACGTAATCTAGGTTAATAATAGCAAAGATTTTCCGAAGGAAAGATATAACACTTACGCGAAATCGTGTAATTCGAATTTGTATACAAAATACCCTGGTGCCACCTATAGCGGGTTACTTTTAGGAACTATGCGTTGTTTATAATGTAAATTCGTATTTAACTATACACTTTTAAAATGTTAAATAATATGCTTTAAATTAATATTTATATGATGAAAACTAAGTGTTCATTACTAATATATAACAAACAAATATGATATGTATGTTTTAAATGCTATAAGTATATATTTAGTGAGTAAAAGCTAATTTATATTGCATGTAATTTAATAGAGCAATGAAAACATTGTTGTATGCAAACAGAGCCGAACCTAAATCTATGTCAGTGATTTCGATACTACTGCTAGCAGCGGTTGGGGCTATTATTAAATTACGTTGCATGCATAGGGAGTATAGCCGCCGGAACTAGTTTTTCCTAGGGGGGTTTTAAGAAATAAGTATAATTTATCAACTAAATACTAGACTGTCATTATTTTAAAATATATCTTGTAACATATAATAGAGAACAAATTATGATTTATTTTAAATGTTAAAACATATAATTATAATTATACTTAGTTAATTAATAAAATATGAATCCCATAATGAACATATCTAGAATATTTTAAATAAATATGTATATTATAACAAGAATAAATCCCAAAAGAGTTTATATATTTATTATGTTATACCAAAGATTTTCCGAAGGCTTGCTTCGCAAAATCATTGGTTATACTTATAAACAATTTTCTACAATTATTTCTTTGGCAAAATTCTTTTATCAATTTATTGTTGTCAATAGAATCTAATATATCCTGATGTTCATTGCAGATAGCCAATATGTTTATTTTTGCTGTGTGATTTGTGACCTTCCCAGCAAACAATTTATCGACGCTTTTGGACGCTTTTGAGAATTTATGAGACTTTTTCGACGCTTTTGGACGCGTTGATTCCGAATCGATATATTCGTCGCTTTTTCGACTCTTTTGGGCGCTTCAGTTCTCAATCATATTGAATTCGCCGCAAATTCGACGCTTTTGAACGCTTAGGTTCCGAATCATATTGAATTCGTCGCAAATTCGACGCTCTTGGGCGCAAATTGTCATCAAATCGACGAATTAATTCCGGAACTTTTAAGCGCATGGCGTCCAAAAGCGTTGAATATATTGTTTTCTGGGTTAACCACATCTTCAATCTTCTTAACATTAACATAGAAAAGCTTATCTCACAGGACACTGACGTAGGACACCTACTTGGCTGTACCATCAATAAATTGATTAATTTTGTTGTTTCTATAAAAATAATTAATATTAAATTAATAAATATAGAAGATAATATATATATATATATTCTATATATAAATATTATATAATATATATATGTATTAGTACATACCTAAAAATAATTCTTTTAGGCAATCTTTTGCATTGATCATATTCTCTACTGAATATTTTAAATATTGAGAATTGAAATGGTTCTTGAACATATATGTAGTAATACATAAACATATACCTATAGGTAGTTCGAGTTTTAAAGCTTGAACACTTAATTCAGGATATTTATTTATCTGAAAAATTAATAAAATATAATATAGAATATTGTATTTGTAATATAGTAAATATTCTATATTATGTTTTATTAATTTTTTAGATAAATAATTATCCTTAATTAAGTACTTACTTCAGCATAATCAATTATATTTGTATTTAATAATGACGATAATAATTTATCATATGAAATTATACTTTCATTATTTTTCAAAAATATTTGATTTAATTAGGTAATATGGATATCATATATTTCAATGTGTTATTTTCTAATGTTTTATTATTAAAAAAATATTAAATAAATAGATTATTTGTGTACAACCTCAGTATAATATTGTTATTATTGATGTCGTAATAAACATTGTTTTCTTTTCCATTTCCAGCGCAACACCCTGATTTAAAAAATAAAATATTTAAAAAAAAAATATTTTGTATATAATAATCATAATATTTTATTATTTCTCTTTAAATTGGTATATAGCACAGTGCATACAAATACTTAAAAGTGACATAAATAAGCATTTATAAATACGAGCTGAAAAATAGTTCATATAAATATGATGATTGTTTCAAATCTCTAATTTTTAAAACGTGAATATCTCTGAATTAAAAAAAACTGTTACCATCTATGTTTGAACCACTTTCGATTATAGAAATACTTATTCAAATAACATGACATTTTCACAGTATATTAATATTATGTTACTCTTCAGATATAACTATATAAAACTAATACATTATTCAATGATATATAATATTTTTTATATTTTATTGAAATTTCATACATATTTTTTTGTCTAGAAATAGCTATTTTGTTAGTCCATTTTTATTATGATTTTAATAATCTAAATCTCATAGTCGATAGTTATATTTGTAGATAAATATTAGTTATATAATATATAAAAAAAATGAGTTGATATTTTGAAGTATACATAGATTGAATCTATTTTTAGTATTACATGATTTTCCTATATCCACCATGTTAAATTCATGGTGTTGCGCTGGCCCTTAAAAAGTCTACAAATATTTATAATTACAAATAAATAAGATTATATATATATATATATATATACTAATATATGGTACAAACTTTGATGGAATTTTACGTTTTCTAGGACTACGTAATGGTAGCAAATATAGATTTTCAGATTATTTTAAAATCTTTTCTAAATGTGATAATTCATTCGTTTGTTCCTATACTATGTCGATTAACATACTAATGAGTAAATTAACATCTTCCTTGAGAGTAGCCTTTGATCCAATTACACTTATCTAATGAAATATATTTTATAACTTATACTTTTAATATAAATATATAAATATAAATTAATATAATTAACATATATTTCTGTAATAAAGAATAATTAGTATAAGCTATAGGTAACACTAACAAATTTTTCTAATAAAGTGAATATATCAAATGATATATTTAATGAAATATATGTAGATATTTCTAGTAGAGTATTCTTATATGAATATGCTTTAGCGATTAGTTAGGTACTATTAATAGTGTAAATTTACGCTTGCCATTGTCAGTTTTACTAATGCATTTATAATATCTAAATAGTTATTTAAGACTGCTGATATAGCCTTACATCTGATTGTCCATATTGTAGGACACATTTATTTGAATCTGGTTTTATCATTATCAATAGATTGGTATAAATTGCTACATTTTCCAGATTTGCTAAAAAGAACACCAATATCATTCACAATGGATAGAGAACCAAGTAAAGCTTTACTTTGAGCAACAGATTTACAAACAAGATTTAGGCGATGAGAACTACAATATGTGTAATATGCCAAAGGTTGTTCTTTTTGTACCAGGGCTTGTGTTCCTTTGTATACAGCTGACACATTAGACGCTCCATCATAACATTGTCCACGTAAATTAAACATGGATAGACCGAGACGAATAATGGTGTCTTTCAGAATATTTGCAATAGATTCGCTAGTACTTGATGTAGATGAATAAAATCCTATAAATGTTTCTTGTACTTTTATATTTTCATCAATGTATATAATCACAATCGATTCCTGGTTTTCCAAAGTTATATCTTGGATTCCATCGCACATTATAGAGAATGGTCATAAGAAAAATTCTTCATTTTACCTAAATGGCAGGGGGGGTTTTAGGTATCAAAACCCCCCCATTATTTTGCCAGGGGGGGTTGCAACCCCCCAAACCCCCCCTGTTCCGGCGCCCATAATAGGGAGTGTTATATCTTTGCTTCGAAAATCTTTGATAATAGCCGTGCGCATGCGTGCCACATCGTTATGTGTGACGTCATCGTTATGACGTCATAGTTATTGTAGTGCGCGCATCGTTATCGGTGTGCCTACGCGCGGTAAGGTGGATCTTTACAAACAAGTATTAACGCATGATACGTATATTAATGGACCCCAGCAAACAGTAAGAGCAGCATAATAGCAGCATAACAGCAAATGCTAGAGCCTCAAATGTTTACATTGTGCTATTATGCTGCTATTAAATGTCTATTATGCTGCTATTATGCTGCTATTATTATAATAGCAGCATAATAGCAGCATAATAGACATTTAAAATTAATAGCAGCATAATATCAGCATAATAGAAGCATAACAGCAGCATAATATCATTACAAATTAATAGCAGCATAATAGCAGCATAATAGACATTTAATAGCAGCATAATAGCACAATGTAAACATTTGAGGCTCTAGAATTTGCTGTTATGCTGCTATTATGCTGCTCTTACTGTTTGCTGGGACATTACATGATAAACGCGATATTAATGTAATAACATCAGTGGTTAATATCGACACTTTGGCGACGGAATTAGTTGATTTAGCTAAATTAGTGAAACAATGGTGATTTATTACTTTGTTTTCGTGTTAAACAATGGCATTTAAATAACAGTGATAGTGCTTACTAGCACTTTAGTTACATACAAATACTGCCCGCGTGGCTCAGTTGGTAAGGCGTCAGAAGCACACGCAGTAGGTCGCGGGATCGAGCCCCGTCCGGAGCATTAAAATAGGTCTTTAAATAATATTTAGAAGTGATATTATATAATATGTATACATAAATAATCGACTCTCGTTTAAACCATGGATGCCTTAACATGAGAGCGGCTTCGAATGGACATTAGATATATAGCCATATATGGTTATAAGTGAAATCGTCATCTAAGTCCCTAGATGGGATGAAAGAACTCCACCAAAATATCAATAACAATAATATATATATATATATATATATTATTAAATCATAATCCGATAATAATGAATATTATATAGTAATATATAATAGTTATACTACTACGAGTTTGCTTACTAGTACTGCTCCAGAGCAACCGTCAGGTAGCGCTACCGGGGCTCGATTACATAACACAATAATTACGTAACCTGGTGACCGGATAGGTAGTCGGGGATACAGTCTCCGGGAGGGGTCAAGAACGTCGAGGAGGGTATCGTGCAGTAACTCTTATCCCTGTGGGGGGGGGGGGGGTTTAGGGGTGTGAGGGTTGCGTGCTTAGGGATGTACGGGTATATGAGTATAGGATATAGGAAAAGTATAGGTGCCAGTATGTATATGGGTATACCCCATATATATATAGGGGTATGGATGTATACGGGTATCTGTATATAGGGATATAAGTATGTATGGGTATATATAGATGTAGGGATGAGCTCATCCTAGGTGAATGTAACCTAGGTGAGTTTGATTGTAGGGAGTTATGCAATATCGGTTATGTAATCTATCACGGGATTACGTAATAGTTTATATATGTATAGTAGGTATTATAGTAGGATGTGTGCCCTAAACTATGGGGTGGAGTTTAGGGGTGGTGACGGTCATAAATTGAAGTGTATTCCATATATAATATACTATATTATATATATATATATATAGTAGTATATACACTATTTCATATTTAAATGTTTTATACACTCTTCTATTACAGTTGTGTCTTTAGTTTACCCACCACTACTTTTGTTATCACTATATTATATATCATTCATATACTGAACGTCGATTCAATTCGATATAACAGATATACGCGTTTTAGGGGCGCTGAAACTGGGGGTGGGGCGGGGATATGTCCCCCC
Organism: Osedax fenrisi; assembly: GCA_964019155.1. Taxonomy (NCBI): domain Eukaryota; kingdom Metazoa; phylum Annelida; class Polychaeta; order Sabellida; family Siboglinidae; genus Osedax; species Osedax fenrisi. The sequence goes on from OZ025242.1 coordinate 79,644,848, forward strand.
ACTTTAAAATCTAGGGGACCTCCTATATATTGGTCCCCCTACATACACACCATCGTCGCAGCGCCTCTAATGCGTGTGTGCTCGCCGTAAACCTATAGGCGCCTATGATGAACAGTTTAGCGAAAGGGTACTTGATCTTATCTCCGGCCGACTTGATGACGTCATCCCTGATGATGTCATGCAGTCTTCCTATCATCTGTGTACGGAACGTAGGTGTAATAACGCTGACGGCGACGATAGTGTAAGATAAGTCAATTGATACATTTACATTTTTACTATAGTAAAGTATACTAAATATATTACACTATATATATATATAGTATTATTAAAGATTTTTCTAAATACTTGGCAAAATCGTTGTTATTAGTAATAACTTATTACTGTACTATAGTATAGTTTAAAATTAAAATAGTAGTAACATTATAGTGCAACTATTCTATAGTAGGATTATAATGTTCACTTATTTTAATAATGATGTAACACGCGACGTAACGATACGCCGGTTATGATGTAACTAGGTCAACAATGGCCGCCGTCGTGACGTCACGGTGGGCGTGGCTAGCCTGCGATGCGAGCTGGTCGGGGTCGTCCTTGAGTACGTGATCGCTGATGCGTAACGTGTCGGAAAGGAGCCTCAGGTCGAGGTCACCGGAAGCCGCTCGTAGCGCCATCTCGAAGTCACCGCGTAAAGCTACGGTTCCATCTCGTAGCGAGAGGCTGAGCTTAGCGTGTACGAACTCGTAGTTGCAGAGGCAATCCTTCTTCAGCTTGGCGTACAGCTCCCTGTGAGTCGGGTGTGTGTATGGTGTGCGGGTGGTGTGTGTAGTATGTGATGTGTACGGGTGTGTGAATGGTGTGCGGGTGGTGTGCGTAGTATGTGCTGTGTGCGGGTGTGTGTGCGGCTGTAAACAGCTACGGGTATACATAATTAAGGATTTGAAAGTGGGCCGCAAATTAAAAAATAATTATTTTGATTATAAAAACAATCATAAAATACATCTACTGATTTATAATCAAGAAATAGGATTAAGATATAATTGATTATAAAAAATTTTGATTTTTTTGAGGCAACATTTAAAACTGGGGAGGGAACCCACAAAATAACCCTTAACAAAAGGATATACCCTGTTAGATATTAAAATAAGAATATAGAGTGAATAATTGCGAATTTATTTGTAAAGGTACAAATTCATTATACACATAAATCGTATCGTTCTCAAATTTATAATTTACAAATGTGGTGACTTGTTAGTGACATTACACAATCGTTCCTTTTATTTTAAATATATTTCAGTAACTAGTTTATATCTTTTATTTAAACGTCCAATTATCTCTCTAAAAGTACAGTAAACTACGTACCTACATAGAGGTACAAGTTACAAGGTACATCGAAGTTACGAGGAACACTACTTTAAAAGGTACACAGCATAGGAACCAGGCTCGTACTTCACTTTTTAATGGTTTAGGTCACGTGCTATAGGTATTTTGCGGTTCAGAGCGGTACATAATTGTTCATAAGTATCGATCGCGACCATTTTACACGAACTAGATTAAACATAATCAATCGAATAACAAATATAATAATATATATATAGTGTTTAATAATGTTTAATCTATAGATTAAACTATAGTTCTACTGCAGACGCCCGACCCCGCGGCCGACTAACGACTTGATGAGCGCGTAGGGCTGTTCGTCCAGTCGTCGTCTGTTGTAGCAGTGCTGGCCGTCCGGCAGCGAGTTCGGCCAGTACAGAGGCTGACCGATAACGTGGCGATCGTATTGTTTACTGTCGTCGTTAGGGGAGACGGGTTTCTTGACGCCCGCTCGCCACACGTTACCGAAGTACTCGCCGATAGATTTGTGGTACGATGGCGCCTTCGAGGGGTGGGGTGGGCGAAGGGGGTGAAGTGCGGGATACTAGTGTTATAGTACGTATAATGTATTGTGTATACATACTATATCGATACACGCAAAACATGTGGTACATTGAAGAACCATCTGTGGTTAAAGAACCAATATTGGTTCTTCAAAGTAGCATATATCTTATGAGTGTAGTATATATATATATATCTGCATTAACTCTGGCCTTCATATCGCATCTCTATCTATCTCGCGAATACACCTTATCTCTACCCATCTCGACAGCCTATATCTACCTTATCCGTACACATCTGGCGTACCCACCTTATCCCTAGCCTTCATGTAGCGATCAACAGCTGCAAGTTTGAAGTCCAGGTGTCGCCACCGTAGCGTGTGGTCGTAGTCGGTCACGTGATGTTTGAGGTCTTCTCGTAACCGTAACCATAGCAACGGGGGCATACGACGTAGAGACGGCTGCGGTGGTCAGGTGGTTATATAGAGAGAGGGGTTACAAGGTCGTTAGAATAGTTGTAATGGTTGTTATCATAGCTACTATTGATGTTATCATTAGTGATGCGAATGATACCTATTACTAAAGTGTATGCTTCATCTGAAATTAATGAAAAAAATATGAAGGAGGGTGATAAAGATCTATTAGATCTATTAAAAATCTATTAAATATTATTTATGTATTGAAATTTTCAATAATAATTTCTTATAAATACAAATATATTTAACTTCTGAATATATATATTCTATCACCTATAGGTAAAGAAGATATTTACTAAACTGCATTAGTAATTTACTATTAAAACAATAAGTTACCCTATAGTATTTCATTACTTAAGAATTATTAAAAGTGATATATTACTTTGATATTTAAATATATTTTATTTTTTCTATTGATATTTTCCAAGAATTTGAAAATATCTAAATACTCGTATGAATAAAGTCGTACGTGTGTCTAGTAGAATAGGAATAGAAAATTATTAGTAATAAAGTATTACTAATAAAGCGCTATAAACCCTTTGAAACCTACAATACATTACTCGGATCAGCTCGAAAATATTCGAACCGTTCCAACAACTATAGTTGTCATGGTTATTGCGATGTTGTCGTGGTTTCCATGGTAACCTTATGCGAGATGGCGATCTCGTCCATGACAGCCTCGTCCAAAGACAGTAGATCTTCCATCTCGTTAGAAGAGATACCGTAACGACCGGCACATAAGTAGCCCAAAGTTCTCCTGACCAATGCCTGCGCAGTAGCGTGGATGTATTATTATTGGTATATTCCTAATATATGGGATAGAGTATATAATGAAATATATACCGTATATATAATATATATATATATACTTTTATATATATACTTTTATATTGAAATATAAACAAACTGTACAAATATAATTATATCGTAAATTTCATGAACAAAATGCGAAATTCAATTTGACATAGAATCGTATCCATCATGATACTGCAGTAGATGTCAGGCAGGGGCTGGGTTACGCGTGAACAACAGAGGAAGCGTTAGATCCACAGAGCTAGAGAGAACGCTTTCTCTTTAGCTCTGTGGTCAGATCTATTGTTAGCTAAGTCATGTGACCGGCACCGGTCAACGTACACAATTACGCGATAATACCGAGGACATATCCTTGATAATACGACCAGACTCAGCGACCACTGCGGGGAATAAACATCGTATAACCACGAGACTTATGTTAAAGATGTGCCTTGTTACGTGGACAGTTGGACACATGGACAGACCACCTTTGTATCTACACAATGTATCGACTAACTGTCCATCTGGTCAACTGTCCCGCTACACAAGCACAGCATACAGGTCACATGCATAGTTCTATAGGTCACGTGTCATGAGGTCACATGTTACGTAACGATTCCGTATACAATGTATGTATTCCTATAGGCTTGACCGGGCAGTCATTCTTATAGTATTCCTATAGATAGGTACACTTATTACTTACTTTACACGTATACTTATAACAAGTTGTGCTGCACTAATACTTCCCATAACCTCTGACCTCACTGTACACTTATTACTTACTATACACGTATACTTATAACAAAGTTGGGCTCCACTAATACTTCCCATAACCTCTGACCTCACTGTACACTTATTACTTACTATACACGTATACTTATAACACATTTGGGATCCACTAATACTTCCCATAACCTCTGACCTCACTGTACACGTGAAGTGGTTACTAACTAGACCTCCTGTAACCTCGAGGTTATAGGAGGTCTTGTTACCTACCGACACGTATTCATCATCGCGCTAGTACTAGGGATTATAACGCTACGTATATCATGTCTATGGAGCAGTGGTTACCAGTTGGTTGTCGTGGCGACCCTTTTTTGATAGTTCTTAATTTAAAATATACCATGACCCAATGACAACTTTTGTTGTTATATTTTATTATTAAACTTTAGTCATAAACTAATAATATAAACTATAATTTATATATATATATATATATATATATATATATATATTTTAAACAATGGAGTTTACTAAATGTTATAACTTTGTGTAGTGCATTAGTTATTGTGTGAATTAATCATGAATTACGTACATATGTGTACACTCGTAGTCACCGTGTAGCAGTGTATACACGAATAGTATCTCTTCATTATCACACATACACACACATATATATATATATATATATATATATATTATGATTTGTATACTTAAATATTAGATTAAAATTATTCAATTGAAAATTATAGAGAATGGGTTATAAATTATAACTTATAATGCTGATTATATTAATTTATATAAAATATAAAATAATTCGTTCGTGAAGAATGAAGTATAATTTAACTAAATGTTTTTTACGCTTTATGACGCAATGATATTCTAGAATAGCAGCTATACACTACGCATAATTGGACTTGCTATTTATAGACCTATGATTCATCGTATAACTACGTCACCAACTTTATCATCTGCTGAATAGAGCATCGTCTGCTTTAACAAACTGCCGACTTCGTTATTCGTGACGTCACGCGCGTGTGTAAACAACCCTATCGCACACCTATGCGCACCTACGTACGCACTATAGTGTGCGGCTGCGGCTGGTATAAATACGAGCGTATACAACTGAGACCGTCATTCATCTGATCTACACTCGAATACCGACTACCAAATATTGAAACCAAAGACCCTAGAAATAAACCAAACGATACTTGAAATATAACCAAACGATACTTAAAATATAACCAAACGATACTTACAATTAAACAGACGACGATTTATACATATCCCTACTACCAAAGAAGCTAGTAACCTATCCCAACCACCAAATACCGTATAACCCCACGACACCTCCACCACCATGCAAGCCAACATCAACTACCCCGTAATCCAGACCGTGCAGCCGACTACTGCTCAGACTATTGTGGTTCCGGTACAAATGGCCGCTAACACGCAATACAATAACGACTTCCGGAGCGGAATGTTCTCGATCTGCGACACCTTTTCCACATGTTAGTAACCGACGCCCCTGTAAACCCGCGTGTGACTCCTACATATCTAATACGTGTTACCATATTTGGTATTATTAGTATACTAATACATTTGTGATAAACAAATACATATATAATCTAAGTTGTTCATAATATATATTTATATATATATATATATATATATATATATATACTTCTGTAATTACACCGGCATTTTCTAACTCTAATAATATATATATATATATATATGTATATATATATATATATATGTATATATATATATATATATATATATATATACATGCATCACTTTCATGCACACGTATATAACATGCGCTATACATGGAACACACCTGCAGGCCTTATCGGAGTTCTATGTCCTACCTTGAATTACGCATGCGCAGCTATGAAATACGACGAGAGTTTCTTAACCGGATGTTTCTGTCCCACAGCGCTAAGGACGCATGTCAGACACACTGACCGGATAGAGGTTAGTCAACCAATCACAACACTTTTGGCACCAATTGTGCGCACATCAATTAAAATAGATTTTAAATAAAAAACTAGCTTTAAATATAGTAAAGTAAAGTTATATATAAATATTTATAAGTTATAAATCTTAATTTAGTAGTTAAATTAGAAAAACGATATCCACCATATAATAATAATGATATATATATAAAGTTTTATTTTAAATATATGAAAACAAAACTGGGAAATCATATATTATTTCTCTCTATATATGCACATATTAGATACTATTTTTCAGTTTTGTCTTCACTATATATATGTTCTTCATTTTATATATAGTAATGATTTGATTTTATTTTGTATATATTCTTAAGAAAATTAATTTTAAATCTAAAGTATACAAATACCGAATATGGAATAAATATGGACAAATATGGTAGTTTTCATGTATAAAGTTATAATAGTTATAAAAGTAATATAAGTTTTGTATATAAATATATATATATATATATATAAAAATGATCCGAAGGAAAATAGATTCGCACAATATTGATAGTCTATAACGCCCCCTCTTACATACAACAGGGCACCGTGTTATGCGACGGACTAGCGGTGTACATGTGCTACTCGTGCGTCAGCTGTCAGATCGCTAATCAACGCAACTCCTAGACACGCCCCCCACACTCGGACACGCCCCCGTAACGACACACCATATTGATCGCATCGGTCTCAGAACTATATTACATGAAAATGATATATATTATACTTTATTACATGTATGTTACATGTGTATTATGTCTATTACATGTATATTACATATATATTACATGTGCATTATATCTATTATACTTTATTACATGTATATTACATGTGAAATCTATTATACTTTATTACATGTAGATTACACTCAAATATGTACAATGTACAATGTACACTGTATATTGTACAGTGTACAATGTACAGTGTACATTGTACATGTCTATTAAATTCACTATAACTATCAGTGCATGCGTATGTTGCCACTCTAGCATAGAAATGCAGTTCAATCACACACGTGTTAATACAATACGTGTACAACATTAAATCACGTTACTCGTATACTTAACGGTACGTGTACTTAACGAAATGTACTTAACGATAGGTACCCGCGTAACGGTGTATCAAATGTATCGAACGGTAATCAAACAATGCATTTCGTCGAGTTGCGTCATTATAAAACACAAAAGATGTCCGCCACTATTATTAGCCTAACTATCCATTGTTGTCATTGTTTACCGGTTGTCACGTGATCAATACTGGTCACGTGGGATCTCTTTATATTTCGTCTGCGTGACTTTATTTATCGTTTTATTAGGCTATTATTTTATTGTTTATCGCGATACCTCGAATGTGCAGTATACAATGACGTCATTTCTATAAATAACTTCACGCCTAACGCATACTACTATGTAGTGTGTGCTAGTACATATATACTTCGGCGTCGTGTCATAACATTCCGCTAGAGGGAATCATCTGACGTCGATCCATAGGCCGATTAGGATTTGTTCTCCAGTTTATACGAAAATCATTTTTATAAATAAAAAATACCACTCTTAACCTATTCAACTTATTTAGAAATAATTAAATATAGAAACCCTATTTAAATAATGAGTATTATACTACATATTTAAAATAATTAATTATATATATTATTTAATCGTAATTAGTCCAAATATACAAATATACGAATGATAGATAGATACTATAGTATCTATAGATAGATACATATTTATTTAAAATAGAGTAATTATTAATAATAATTAGTAATTAAGTAAACATCATATTAATAGTTTCCGGCTTGCATTGGTTTGAAGAACACCGTTTTACAACTTTCAAATTGCAAACTTGTAAACAACGACCCTTGAATGTAATAAAATGTATATGTATACAATATATATTATACATATATTTCACATATATAAACTATATATAGTATAGTATTATAGTACTATACGTTTAACGTATAGTAATTATACTTAATTATATTTGACAAATTAATCTATTCCTGATAAGTATGCTTACTTCTCGTATATATACGTATATATATATATATATATATACGTATACGTATATATATATACATATACACATATATATATATATACTTATATATATACATCGTATACGATGACCTTATTATTGTGCTAATCTTATTCAGTGTTTACGTAGTGGTGTTACATCATTTATCTATTGTTTCGGTATGCTATTAGAGGTGATTAGGTCATGATGATATAATACAAAGCGACACCTACACGACACCTACATGCTTGTATCCGACTCACCGTATATCATAGGATATTGTGCGGGTGTTGTGTGGGTGTATGGCGTGTCTTTAATAACAAACATTATTAACGAAACTTGATATACAACATGACAAATAAATAAATTAGAATAATTAATAAATGTAGTTAGTGATATTAACAATTACTTATTAATCCTATTATAATAGTATAATAAACTTATAATCATATTACCTATTATAATAGTACTTTTTATAATATAGATAATTCAACGATGAAATAAGAACATAAAGTGTCTATTTTATTACCGACGAAACTCGTGTTCGATAACTATTACGTAATAGTGTGTATCTGATGACGTCACTATAATGTTATACGCTTTTTGGCGGGTACCTTAAATTCGTATTACTATATGGCATACATATAGTATGTTGATAGAATTAGAAATAATTATCATTATAATATAAAATAATATATATTATGATATAACAAATTAATAAAAATAGAAGTATATTCAATTATATATTAATAAACCAACAAATTATAAATACATCAGAAGACTATTTTATTTTTAATAATTAAAATCTAATCGATAATATTAAGATTTATATGTATAAGTTAAGACATAATATATATTTATTGAAATCTCATATATATATATATTGAATACAATACAAATAGCGGATACAAATATATATATATATATATATCAATAATATTAATAATATTATTATATTAATAATATATACTATAATCAAGAAGTAGTTCCTATCACTTATATGTGATTATATAAATTGTAAATAATACATCTCTAGGTAAAATAAAACACATAAAGAAAAGAAGATCATGCTAACTAATGCAAATGCTCACAAATGATATATTATTCTAATAACTATATTTATCTAAATATAATAATGAATAAAATAAGAATATAGTGTATGCAGGTCATGTATGACAATACTCGACGGTCGCCGACCGTCGACCCATCTATAGATGACTGACCGTCGATTAATATGAATATATTAACTATACGAATTTGAATAAATATTATATAATATATATTTAACAAAAATTAAAATAAAATATTAAAAATATATATAGTTATACATTTATATATATATATATATATATATATATATATAAATTATTTGAATTGGTGTGTTTTGTAAAAGTTTGCCTCTATTTCTTTTTAATTTTATTTGTTTTTTGTTGTCTATAAATATATATATATATATATGTATGGTAATGGGAAGAAATCAGAAAGAACGACTACAAACATGGTATAATCATTTTCAAGGCTTACTAGGTAGTCCACCTGAAATAGAGGAGGATGAACCGATTACTCAAGTTTTACCACCACTGGAAATAAAAATTGGAGCTTTTTATATCAATGAATACAAGCGAGCAAAGGACACCATCAAAGAAGGAAAAAGCTGTGGAATGGATGAAATACGTCTAGAAGTTATAAAACGATGTGACCTAGACGCTATCGTTCTCCAATTTTGTAACAGAGCACTTATCGACAAAGCGAAGCCCGGACAGTGGTAATTACTGATTATAATTCCGATACCAAAATCCTGAGATCTTAGTATGGGTGGCAACTACAGAGATATAAGTATAATCTCATTAGTGGCGAAAACCTATGATCTTATGATAATGAACAGAATTAGACCGTATCTAGATTTTCATTTGAGAAAACATCAGAAAGGTTTCAGAAGTGGAAGAACAACTACTAGTCAGATACTCGCTCTAAGGAGACTTATAGAAGGGGTGAAGGATAGGAATCTTGAACCTATACTTATCTTCATTGACTTTAAGAAATCTTTTGATACAGTGCATGAAACGAGGACAAATTCTTCTAATACTAAAAGCGTATGGAATACCGGAAGAGTTGGTGACAGCTATCAGTATCATGTGTGAAGATACATCTGCAAAAGTCATAACACCGGACGGAGAGAGGAAACATTCAGTATTCTTGCTATTGTTTTACAAGGGGACACACTTACCCAATACATCTTTGTCATTGTTATTGACTACATCATGAGAAAATCTCTAACGGGAAGGGAAGAAAAGCTTGGTTTCCAACGAAGAGACCAAGCAGAAGGGAACCACCCATAATAGTCACCGACATGGAATTTGCGGAAGATATAGCCTTAGTTAGTGATGGTTTCAAGGAAGCAGAGGAGATGCTAAGAAACGTCGAGCTATCAGAAAATTGTATAGGACTAAACATGAATACAGGTCAGACAAAGTACATGTAATACAACAACAATCAACAGTTTGATATCAAGACTATCGATGAAACAGACCTGAAAAGAGTTGAAGATTTCAAATATATCGGGGCATGGGTAGCAGCGAAAAAGATGTCAAAACCAGAAAAGCGCAATGGAACCTGCCACCAGATGAGAAACATCTGGAATTCAAAATTCAGTAGGAAGTTAAAAATTAAGCTAATGATAGCAACTGTTGTATTCGTTCTGTTATATGGCTGTGAAACATGGACCTTAACAAACTCACTACTCAAAAAGCTGGATGGAACCTATACTAAGATTCTGAGAATGGTTTTAAATATCCACAGGACAAATAAAATCAAGAATGAAATATTTTATGGAGAACTAGAAAGATTATGGAACAAGATCAGAAGAAGAGGATTAAAGTTTGCCGGCCATTGCCTACGAAGATAGTTTCGAATCTGGTTCTGTAGCAGCCAACCCATGGAACTAGAAGGCGAGGAAGACCTGATTCATATATAAAGACTCTGAAGCGTGATACAAGTCTATAGAGCGTATACGAGAAAATGATTTAAGAGCGGATATGATGAATCGTGATGTTTGGAAGTCTATAATTGTCCGGGAATCAATAAAAAGAATCCTGAAATAAGCAAGTAAGCAAATATATATTAATATTCAATCTATAGCTGACAATTAAAATATTTTAATAACATATGTTAAAAAAAGTATTCCTGTACTTATGTTCACTTGTGTTGCAGTACATGTCACTGTATGTATGTGTCACTGTAGTCATGTGTCACTGTATGCATGTGTCACTGTATGTATGTATCACTGGCTATAGCCAGTATACAATCCGAAAACACCCAGGTCTTTTTGAAGACTTTTGGAAAAAGAACTAAATTGAAAAATAATCTTAAAAGAATAAAAATGTAATCAAATTCCAATAAACTATTTTAAATCCAATAATATCATATAGTATACAATACCAATATATGATCTTAGTATTATAAATGAAATAATTTATTTATACATGTTATTTAATCTAATACATATATGATATTATATGCATATATATATATATATATAGCTTGTTTATAGTTAACACTTTTTAATGTGATATTTAATGAGAAGTCACATAAAACACACATATGATAGCGGATATAAGCTATTTAGAAGAAGAGATGAATTCAAGGTAAAGTGTTTTCCTCTAACTGAGGTATGTTATGTCTAACATGCAGTGTATTTAGTATATTTTTCATATACGTTATATATATATATATTTAATTAATTTTAATATTTTAATTATTTCAAATTAAATTGAAAATTAAAGTAAATATACCCTATAGGGTATGACAAATACACTAAATACCCTTATACCCTTATACCCAATAACCCTATATATATGGTAATAATGCTGATTATATTAATTTATATAAATAATAAAATATATCATAAGCATGACGCATAATGTAACTAAAGGTCGCATTATTTACGCGTTATTACGTAACGATATCCAGAATAGCGATGCACGACTGAACATGTTATTTATAGACCTATGATTCATCGTAGAACTCTACGTCACCAACTTTATCATCTGCTGAATAAAGCATCGTCTGCTTTAACAAACTGCCGACTTCGTTATTCGTGACGTCACGCGCGTGTGTAAACAACCCTATCGCACACCTATGCGCACCTACGTACGCACTATAGTGTGCGGCTGCGGCTGGTATAAATACGAGCGTATACAACTGAGACCGTCATTCATCTGATCTACACTCGAATACCGACTACCAAATATTGAAACCAAAGACCCTAGAAATAAACCAAACGATACTTAAAATATAACCAAACGATACTTAAAATATAACCAAACGATACTTACAATTAAACAGACGACGATTGATAAATATCCCTACTACCAAAGAAGCTAGTAACCTATCCCAACCACCAAATACCGTATAACCCCACGACACCTCCACCACCATGCAATCCAATATCAACTACCCCGTAATCCAGACTGTGCAGCCGACTACTGCTCAGACTATTGTGGTTCCGGTACAAATGGCCGCTAACACGCAATACAATAACGACTTCCGGAGCGGAATGTTCTCGATCTGCGACACCTTTTCCACATGTTAGTAACCGACGCCCCTGTAAACCCGCGTGTGACTCCTACATATCTAATACGTGTTACCATATTTGGTATTATTAGTATACTAATACATTTGTGATAAACAAATACATATATAATCTAAGTTGTTCATAATATATATTTATATATATATATATATATATATATATATATATACTTCTGTAATTACACCGGCATTTTCTAACTCTAATAATATATATATATATATATGTATATATATATATATATACATGCCTCACTTTCATGCACACGTATATAACATGCGCTATACATGGAACACACCTGCAGGCCTTATCGGAGTTCTATGTCCTACCTTGAATTACGCATGCGCAGCTATGAAATACGACGAGAGTTTCTTAACCGGATGTTTCTGTCCCACAGCGCTAAGGACGCATGTCAGACACACTGACCGGATAGAGGTTAGTCAACCAATCACAACACTTTTGGCACCAATTGTACGCGCCGTTTAAAAGAGATTTTAAATAACGAATTTAATTAATATATTATATTATAGTAACATTATATATAAATATATAATATCATTTATCTTAATTTAGTAGTTAAGTTAGCAAAATAATATCCATCGTATAATTATAAATATAATAATAATCATATTGATATATAGAATATTATATAGTTATATTTATATAGAGTTTTTAATATATTTGAAATAAAACTGAACAATCATATGTATCCAATATATCCATATATAGTAATACTTTGTTTAATACTTTATTTTAATTTACTATAGATTCTTAAGAAAATTAAATTTAAATCTTAGGTATCCATTGAAGTTTAAACTTTATTAATGAAATTTCATTATAAAGTTATAATAGTTATAAAAGTCATATACGTTATTATATATATATATATATATATATATATATATATATATATTATAATACATAAGTATAAATTAATATTAATATTAATATATTATTTACATATATATATATATTAATACATTAATGTTATTCGTATGAACTTTGACCTAATTATCTGCTCGTTGCGCATGCATGTCTATAACGCCCCCTCTTACGTACAACAGGGCACCGTGTTATGCGACGGACTAGCGGTGTACATGTGCTACTCGTGCGTCAGCTGTCAGATCGCTAATCAACGCAACGGCTAGACACGCCCCCCACACTCGGACACGCCCACATCGACCTGGGAGCTATCCTCCTCCTCGGGCCTCGTATTAAGGGTGATGTGTTTTGTAGCGTGTTAAGTTTGACTGACACTACAGTTGTATCTACGCCATGCATCAACTGACTGTCCACGTGTCCATCTGACTGTTCATGCATCAACTGACTGTCCACGTGTCCATCTGACTAACTGTCCGGCTACGAAACCACACACTAGGCGTCACCTGGTGGCTGGACTGTACGATACTCTCTATAGTATTACTAGCTAAGTCCTACTTGTAACCTCGTGCGTGGTATTCATCTAATAATCTACAACCTACGTACACACACAACATACATAATATACACACATTATTATATTCTAGTAAATTATATTATATATCCTACGCTAATATTTGTATTTATATCGTACGTATGTTACATGTATGTTACATGTATGTTACATGTATATTACATGTATGTTACATGTATATTACATGTATGTTACAGGCGTATCTTACCCATACTATTACGGTACGGCACGAACCTGACAGGTCACGAGTGTCACATACGTATTCAATGTTTAACCCTGTGGATTCACAGGGTTAATGTCGTTAATCAAATTATCTATTCTAATCGAGTTTGCATTTTTATGAAAACAAAAGGTCCACAACTATTATTAGCATATCACGTGTATGCATTGTTATGCATTGGTGATCACGTATTGCGTAGCGTAGGCTATTTTTTATATACCACCTGCTACATTGTTTATTGTTTTATTAGGCAATTGTTTTATTGTTTTATTACGTTATATTACATAATGTAATCGAGGTATTGACGTACACTCGTGCATTGTGCTATAGCTATAACACAATATATTGTGTTGTACGTTGTACTATGTCCTATTACATCTGTACATCGGTCTGGTTCCGGTACATTCCACCAGAGGGATTCCCCTGACATCGAACAATACTTATAAGTATTTGTTTGCCATTTTATACGAAAATAATTTTTTTATAAATAAAAAATACTAATTTGAACCTGTTCAACTTATTTTATAAATAATTAAATATAAAACACTATTTAAATAATAAGTATTATATTTCATTGAGTAGTAATCAATATTATAAGTATTATATTAACGTTAATAATAATCGTCCACATATACAAGTATAGTATTAATATAATAATAATCGGTTCATCGTAATAAGCGAGAGTTACCCGGATGTAGAAGTTCATATGAACTTATCACAGAGCTAGAGAGAAAAGGAGTTTCTCTCTAGCTCTGTGGAACTTATCCATTATCGGGGGGGGGCCATCCATCCCATGCGTATATTTCACATATGTAAACTATATTTAAATGTAATTAATTATAATAAAGTCAAGGTATTAGTGGTGTATGCGGTGACCTCATTAGGATGCTAATCGTATTCCGTGTCTACGTAATGTTAGTATAACATCATTTCTAAAATGTATATATTAGCCTGAGTCATATGGATCAGTTAGTAAGCGAGAGGTCCCGGGTTCGACTCCAGGTAGTTCTTTTTTATCTTGTGTTTATCAAGAACTTAATAAACAACAAATCAAAACACAAGATAACAAATGTTACTATTTGTATTGTATTGTCCCGGGGCTCTATGTACAAGTCTATGAATTCTCAATGGGTCCATTTGTATCCGCTATTTGTATTATATTAAATATATATATATATATATATATATATATGTGTGTGTGTAATTTCAATAAATAACAAATATTATAAAGCTTATAAATATGTATACATTGTTAAGGCAGGATGGTCCAATAAACAAAACATCGCATATGGGGAGAGTACTCGAATACCGACACCCTGACAATAAATCACCATAACTTTATTATTTTTCAATAAAATATGTCCACATTTTATTTATAAGTATTGAGTAGATAAATACATATAATAGCTATTTTAAAATTTAATTTGGTTTGTTTAACTCTGAGATATCAGGGGTGTCCATATTATGTGAAATTAGGGTGAAAATGTATGAAAATGTATGTTGCTTAAAGTATGTATGTTGTTTTTAAGTAAAAGTGTATAACTTTGTAACAAATTATGAAAAATACAAAATCTTTTCGGCACATTGTAAAATATAAGTAGATCTATATATTTAAAATACCTATATTTTTTAATGATTGAGAATCAATATAGTACTTCAAAAATGTCATACATTTAGTTGTTTGAAATGTAACGAAAAAACCAATTTTTAGATTATAATTAAAGTAATATAAATATTAAAAAAAGTATACTTATATGCATTAGAATTATATTGATTAACATTTCATACATTAATTATTTTTTGATTGGAATTATATTTTAGGAGATCTATATATATATATATATATAGATATAGACACCTTATATGGTGTCGATAATACGTTCATGTCGATATTAGAGCTCTATCCCCTATGCATACATATCTCAATGGCAGTGCGAGTGTGTGAATAGATAATTAATATAATAAATAGGGTTATATTATATTATATTATATTATATACATTGTTAATAAACCCTCGAGATTAAAATCAACTACATTATAATCCACTACATAATAATTGTCAATAAATGTATAGCAGGCATAATCTTCGAGTTAATAATACAATTTATTGTATTATAATATTAAAATATGATTAATTATCTTTAAAATTATGTATAATATGTATTAATATTCCTTCAAGGTACTGCAAATGGCACAAGAAAGAGAGGTCGTCCGATACTGAAATGGTCCGACAACATATACGAGTGGACAGGACTAAATGTATGTGACGCCATGAGAGCAGCAACAGATAGAACAAAGTGGAGTACAATTGTGAGAGATTCATCAGCGCCCCTATGCCATAGGGCATACGACTCAACGCTACGATATAGGTAATCAGGAAATAATATGTACTACAAAAGTAACTGCGAGTGTAAATATGTATGTTATCACCAGCCTATAGGCTATAAAGATACACTGAGATAATATTGTTATAAGCAGTAATATTAGTATGCCACTAGATATATTACATTTACCAAATACTGTTATATAATGTTATCTATTATATATTTATTTATATTATAATGTTCGTATTTTAGTAGGCTATTAGTAGATATAATATTGTTATTTTAATTACAGTTTGTTATGTACATATTACAAATTATATATTATATATATATAATAAACAGTATAGTACTATTTATTACCAAGAAAATACAATTACAAATTTAGAAGCTTATATCTCAAAATAAAACTTACATATTTCAGATCTCTATTTAGGTTGATGCATTTGATGAATAATTTTTAATTTTTCAGAGTATATCTATATATATATATATATATATTTAGGTGATGATATATATATATATATATATATATATATATATATTATATATATAATATATATATATATATTGAAATATAAATAAACTGTACACATATAATTATGTTGTGAATATCACGCAAACAAATAGCTTATTTTATTATTTAGATATATAGGTCTAGTAGGTTATTACTATAGTAGTACTACTATAATATTATTAAAACTTCAATTCATAATATTATTGTACATATTATTTATATAGTATACTATTTCTTATTCGTAATTTCAGATGGAATTTTTTATTTTTTTAAATATATTTTAAATGATATATATATACTATTATTAATGTATATTAATGTATAAGTATATATACTATTATCAATACTGTAAATTGTCGATAGGTCAGACTTTCAATATCTCAGAAAGCACGCCAACTCTCACTTTAAACAAATCTAGTTCCGTTTAGCCACGTAAATACGTGTAAACAACATTCGATATCTCAGAACCTCGATAACTTAGACATATTTGAATGCAGAGGTACCGATAGTTGATTATATATAATACGTATACCACGTACTGATGTGATATATTTACATTGAAAGTTAAACAACGGTCGAATAGCTAAATGTAACGTAAATGCATGAATTCAATGACAACTAAATTGAAATTCATCATAAATTAAGTAATATTTAAATCCTGAACTACTTTAATATGTTACATCAGTGAAACAACTCGGCGTTATTTAAAATATGAGATGATATGAGATCACATGAGATGATATGAGATGATAGGAGATGATAGGAGATAATACGAGCTGATATGAGATGATAGGATATGCTATGAGATGCTATGAGGTGATATGAGATGATACAATCTCGAGATGATATTTATTTTCTAGATTAAAATATTATAATAATGTATTAGTAAATCAATAGATGTACTACCAGCTGGCTGAAAATCATTTAAATAAATTGATCGTGATACGAGATCCTGAGTAGGTTTATATCGTGTATATAGTTTATTCCGACATGCCTATATAGGCTGTAGCTATAGCTAACAGCATACAGTATGCTCGCTATCCTATTGTGAAGATTAAACGTACTGTATTCTATGATGAGTCATAATGTGTCATGAGTCAATGAATCATGCGTCACGAGGTATTGAGTCATTATTTGATGATACAAGTATGTATTACTAAATTATTGTAATCCGGCTTAAAGCTGAGAACGCACTTAGCAACATTCGCCGCTATATTCGAATAGTATTCGCGTTTTGTATTGATTTAAATCATGTTAATTAATATGTTATCATTTGCAGATTTGCGAATATTATAAGAGGAGTTGTTCGATGGAATATTAGCGAAGGTGGCCCCAGCGTTATGTGGTAACTATACTGATATGTATAATCAGCGATATCGCATACATTAGATATATATATATCGCATGTAAACAAATATATTAGATAAACAGCATACTAAATATATGAATATGCACGGAACGTGACTATTTCAATAATTAGCTGGAGTGTCTTTAGCTGAAGCGACTTTAGCTGGAGCGACTTTAGCTGGAGCGACTTTACTAAAGGAGTGCATTATATAGAGAGCACTCCCGAGTGCGATTTCTTGCGGCCCAACCCGGGTTAGTATAGGACACATGAGTAGTAACAAAGGAGAAGCTTATTTATTTAAGCGGCTAAACGCATACGATTAAATAAATATACAATAGTGTAATATTCGCGTATCACGTGACTAGAATGTCACGTGAGTAGCATGTCACGTGTGTGTGTAATGCATACGATAAGCGTTGTATTACGATTAGTTTAAACTTTAAAATAGTAAACATAAATATCTCCTTCACAGAGATTGTGACAATTATTAAGTAGAGCTATCAATGTTTATACAAGTTAAGATTGTTGATCGCGGTGCATGTCTTGTGGGTGGTATATATATATAGCCGTACATAGGTAATCGGTAGCTAGTTGAATAATAATGATAAATGTAGGTGCTCCGTATTTATTTAATTGTATATACTATTTATATATAAATATAATATAATATAATATATTATAAGGAAAATGAAAACATTTCTAATTCTGAAAATAATTCTACATATGTATTTAGATCAGTATGCAATCGTTAATACGTTTGTTAGTACGTTTGCCTTAATCTATATCTCACTCGCTAGAGAATATTCACGCGGCTTTAAGAACGCTTTATTTTGAGGATTTATTTGATAGCTAAGTTTTAAATAATTATTTAATTTGTATTGGGAAATATGTCCTACAAAAGACGTTTGAAAATAGTACACTGAGTACATACTGAGTACACACTGAGTACACACTGGGTACACACTGGGTACATACTGAGTACATACTGAGTACATACTGTGTGTCTACTGTGTGCCTATTGTGTACATATTATGTGCGTATTGTACACATATTGTGTACACATTATATAACTATTATACATAGTGTTTGCGATACGAATCCAGTTCATATTACGTAATGATATTGCATAACCGCATTGTAGTCAGCACTGTTATGCAACAATATAACAACACACCTGTAATAACACATACTATAGTAACGCAAGTAGAGTGAATACACATATAGATGAGATGGGTTATATATTATGAGTCATTATTTAAATTCCCTTAAAATCGGGGAAGAAGTGTGTACAATATATATATTTATATATTTATGGGTTGTAGTAATGTTACATGGTTATAGGTTTCTGAATACATCTTAGTATAGATTTTATATAGAAAGTATATATATATATATATATATATATATATATATATATATATATATATGTGTGTGTGTGTGTGTGTGTATGTGTGTGATTTCAATACACGACTATTATTAGTATTATATATATATACAGTATGTACAAAGATTTTCCAAAGGAAAATTATCCTTTGGAAAATCTTTGGTATGTATACTACATACAACATGGGAGCTACGCAGTGTCAGTTATTAGCTTAACAGTTTGAACAACATTTGACCTGCGTACATCGCCTATGGGATGGTCACTCAGTGTACACACACTACTGTACTACTACTGGAGTAATACCATATATGGTGTTATACCGTATTGAATGATGTGTGTACATATACGTGTGACTGTGTACAATGAAGTATACTTCAGGTGTCTACTAAGCCGATCAGCTGGTACTATAGGGTGTACGGAAGTAGAGGTATAACTCTATGTCCGTAGCTTTACGTGTATTAATGTGTATGCTGCTACATTAAGAATAGTAGTTATGATTAATAACTATACTTATATATATATATATAAAGTCTATATAGTACATTTTTAATCGTTGTATTATTCTCAAAACTCCCATTTATATAGTATATAAATAAATACATAATATATATATTTCAATACGTATACACCATTATGGAGATGATACAAAAACGATATAATCACTATAGAAATTAGCATATAATTAGTTATTTTCGTTGAATATATTTACAAATAATAATGTCACGAAACACATCACGTGGGGTTAACTACTTACAAGTAAACACTACAGTGATACTATCTATAGATTACGACAATAAATATAATAATAATAAATAATATAATCAGATTTGGGAATTGCATGGGTGAAGGAAGAAGCAGAGCTTATCGAGTCTTCACCCATGTATGATTACGAGGAGAAAAAATTATATAGGAATATAATTAAAAATATTTATATATTTATATATATATATATATATATATATATATATATATATATATATATATATATATATATATATATGTATAATATACTAAGTGTTAGGTCGAATACGATGGATTATATATCGAGTAGGCACAATTATAAATACCGCACCACCACCACCACCACCACGGGTGATAACAATGCTGCCCTCGCAAGCGTTTCCAATGTGGTTTTTCCGGTTTGTACTCGGCCTATGTAAACAAGCCGAGTACATTTACGGCGCATGTATACATGTATACAGAGCGTAACGAGCGTACGAAACCGCAACAATAATAGAATAAACAACAATATTATATATATATATATATATTTTATTTTCTGTGTGAATTGCTAGCGCGAAAAAGACGACGACCCTTCGAGAATGTAAACTTCTAATACGCCCCCTTATCCCGGCCACGCCCCCTCGTCGCACGGCTTATATAATAACCCGTGACCGAGTGTCGTAACGTTCACTTCTAACCCGTCATCACCCCAGCTAACCTATACCTATCTCCCACCTCTCTGTACCATGGCCCAGATAACTATCAACACTCAGCCCGGAGCGGCTCGCCCTGCACAATACAATAATGACTTCAAGGCTGGCATGCTGTCAATGTGTCACTCGATACCTACGTGTTAGTATTACCTGTAGGTTGTGCGCATGCGCGTATCGATGACGTCACGTGTAGGTGTTACGTCATAGATAGTCCGTAGTCGCTCGTGATTACGTAATATTATCTGCTTTGTTACATACTTACACACTGCATTCGGCGTTCTTTGGTTGTAAATGTTTGTATGGATCCACCTTATTATACTAGGATAACGAATAAGCAACAAATATATATATATTGATCTGATTAAATTTCTCTATCAATTATCTGTATATATATATATATATATATATATATATATATATATATATATATAATGTAATTACATAATACAATATAATGTAGTATTTTAAATGATAATAGTCGGCTATAAATATATATTAATAATTAATTAGATATGAAATACATATTAAGAAATATATTTATATAGTATTAGTAGTATTTTATTAAGAATACTACTTTTTATTTATGATATTTAAATCTAAAATGATCATCATCACTATCATCATCATCACCATCACCATCACTATCATCATCAACATCATCATCATCATCATCATCAACATCATCATCACACCATCGCCATCATCATAACAATATTACCCTTCTGTAATCAGGCGCAAGAGCAAATAATCTGTCCTATGATTAAGATATTCTAGAGGATAATGCGTATCTATTAGGTAATCTAAAATAGTCCCCAAAGATAATATTAGGACAATATATTGTCTCAGAACACATGGCTCTAGAGAATATCTGACTATGTTTATCTATAACAACTAATGTAAACCATATACAGTAGTTATATATACCCAGTTAACAGTAATAGCAGCATAATAGCAGCATAACAGCATATTTTAGAGCTTAAAATGTTTACATTGTGCTATTATGCTGCCATTATGCTGTTATTAAATGTATATTATGCTGCTATTAATTTGTCATGCTATTATGCTGCTGTTATTCTGTTATTATGCTGCCATTATGCTAATATTATGCTGCTATTAATATTAAAAGTATATTATGCTGCTATTATGCTGCTATTCTAATAATGGCAGCATAATAGCAGCATAATATACTTTTAAAATTAATAGCAGCATAATATTAGCATAATGGCAGCATAATAGCAGTATAATAGCATGTCAAATTAATAGCAGCATAATATACATTTAATAGCAGCATAATGGCAGCATAATAGCACAATGTAAACATTTAAGGCTCTAAAATATGCTGTTTTGCTGCTATTATGCTGCTTTTACTGTTAGCTGGGTAAAGTAGTTATAACTAATATAACATATATCAGAATCAATCGATAAAATGTAAAAACTCAGAATAATACAACAGAATGATATAAAAGCCAAAGTTACTATGTATTTCTCACTAATCAATGTTTGCTTTTGTATGTATACACACTATCTGATTCTGATATATATATATATATATATATATATATATATATATATATATATATATATATGTATATTATGTTAGTTATAACTATAGTCATACCTATATGTATATACTTTAATGTGTCCTACATTTCATCTTAAACATTGAGTTATGAATACATAATATCATCGGTATATGGATAGAGATAAAGAGTTAACAGATTAGAGAAGAGAGATAACACCGAGCGTCGATAAACCACGCTAACCACGCCCCTAACCACGCCCCTTCCTTCCACGTGACCTCTAGGCGTTATCGGTGCCCTCTGTCCGACCTTGAACTTCGCTATAGCGGCCACCCACTACGACGAGAGCTGTTGGGCCGGTCTGTGTTGTCCCATAGCTCTGAGGACCCACGTCAGACATTGCGATCAGATCGAGGCTAGTAGATGTACCACGTGATGTGGGCGTGTCGTGACGTCACTCGCGATGACTCATCATTATGTAGTCGTTGTGTACATTTGTTGATTGTTGTTTGTAATCATATGCGATTAAAGAACACCGGCTACTTCGTGTGTACACTCGTAATATATAATACACATTTACGCGTGATATCAACGATTTTTCTATACTTCGAATATTCTTTGGTATTATTACTATATATATATATATATATATTAGTGTACTCATCTAAATTGTTAATGTCTTGTAATGCATGGCGCTGTTTACGATTCCAAGTGTATACTCCGCGCGATATTAGCTTCAATATCGTACACAGTTTACGATGTACATATATGGAGATGGAGAGCCCGGTTATGAGTCATCGCCAATGTGTATACATTCATAGATAGTGAACACGCGCGAATACTAATTCACACGTATAAACACACATATATACACACTTATGTAGGATAGTATATTTAATATATATATTTATATAATATATTCCTTTATTTAAATAAAAACGTTTAAATAATATACGACCGACGCGATGCCACAACGAAAGTAACTTCGTGTCGTGTTTGTTTGTTTATTTACGAGTGTTTGCCGAGTTTAACCGACGGAACACGACTCCACTGTTTACTTAGCACGTGACTCCGATGTTTATTCAGCACGTGGTCATTGTTGATATCACCAGCGAATATAGACACTTGATACGATAAGTATGTGATAATTGTATTGTAATACAAAGTATTATGCTTTATATATATATATATAACTTATATAAACACATATATATATACAATGATTACTATTAATTTCACACCTCTACTATTAAACAGGGAAGCGTGTTCAAGGACGGACTCGCCCTGGCGGTTTGCTATCCGTGTGTCAGTTGCCAGATTGCTAATCAATAGTGACGTAATCGATAAAGTGACGCAACTTCCTATTATTAACTAAGCAATCGCGCACCCCCCACCCCATGGGAGCTGTAGCTAGGTATACCCCCCCAACCCCCAACCCCGCGCCACAATCCGACTCTAACGAGGAGTGATATTCTATCCCATTACGTAATATTACTTAACAATAACAATAACAATAACAATAACAATAACAATAACAATGGATATATTAACACTACTATATCACTTACAATACTTACTAAATCGTGTAGTCAATATTTATATAACCTACATATTCGTGTATATTATTAGCCGCGTATTTGTATTCAGTTTAAACAATGCAATCGTGATGAAACATCCCCTTCTCCCTCCATTATGTAATATCACGTGTCATATCATTATGCATTGTTATTTTATACGAATTGATATAATAAATATTAACTAATACTTGTTGTTTAATATACTTTGTGATATATATAATATATATATATATATAGAGGTTTAGAGCTAAAACTGCAGGGTTATAGCTAAAACAGTAGGGTTAGAGCTAATACATCAGGGTTAGAGCTAATACATCAGGGTTATAGCTAATACATCAGGGTTAGAGCTAATACAACATGGTTAGAGCTAAAACAACAGGGCTCGTATTCATCGATTACTTAACGTGTTGTTAACAATGTATGCGGCATAGCGGGTGGAACTCCAGGGGCCACTGCATTATAGTTGGGCATATATGGAGATAGCTAAGGAGTTTCTTAGGATAATCTTAAGACAATTTATCTTCACAGAACAATTGGACTCGACATTTTGTGTACAATTAAAAATAAATGTCTTTACGTAGTAACCATTACGGATGTGAAGAAATCGTATAGTTCTAGGTATATATATTTGTCAAAATGTTGGTAGAGTACTTTCATCCCATCCACGAACTTAGATGACGTTTTCACTTGTAACTAAATGATTCTAATGACCGATCCTCGTGTTGAAATATAGGGTCCATTGTTTTAACGAGCTTTGTTTTAACGAGCATTGTTTTAACCAGAGCCGATTACTTGTACACGCGCTTATATGCGTTCAATTCTAAATAGTACGTCGGGTCCTATTGTAAGAGGTCCGCATTAGGTGTTAACCGGCTTCCTACTACCGGCTTCCTACTACCGGCTTCCTACTACCGGCTTCCTACTACCGGCTTCCTACTACCAGGCTTCCTACTACCAGCGTGTCTGGCGCATGTTGGTAGTCTACTGACAGCCACTCGTGCTGTCATTAATACGAGAGAGATACGTAGTTATCTAGGGGAACATAGAGCTTTTGAGGTACGTAACTGTGACGTAATCGCCGTGTAATAGTGACGTAACTGTGACGTAATCATGGTGTAATCGTGACGTAATCATGGTGTAATGGTTATGCAAGTACTTCTATTAGAGCGGTGTTCATCACGTAGCGCATCGCTCGAGCTATTCATAATCGTAATCTTATTTAATTATAACTAATGAATATCCTATGTATATAATGTGGAATGTCACGTGGTGGAATGTCGCTACCTGTACGCGTCGTACACTCGACATATACATTCTCATTGAGAATAACAGCTCACCTAACAACATATAATATATCCTGGTGGTATCTGACGAGTGTGTAATACATACGTAGGTATACTATGTATACACACATATAGGTCAATGTTTACATCCATAAGTGTAGACAACGTAATATATATTATATATATATATATATATAAACAATAACGAATAATAATAACATTAAAAACGTGCATATCAGCCATTAATAACATAACACGAGAAGCTCAGTAAATGTTTACAGGAAATACGTTACGCGAGCGAGCGCATAGAGAGCTAGAGCTATAGAGCTAGCATTCTCTCACGCTCTACGCGCGAACATACCGCTTAGGCAGGCAGCACCTTACTCGTGCTGTGTATGTAGATCTTGAACGTGATTACGTGTGTGTGTGTGTTTTTACAGATAATATATATTGGTATATATTATATATATATATGTATATATTATATATATATATATATATATATATATATATATATATATATATAATATATGTGTGTGTGTATGTGTGTGTGCGTGTGTGTAACTGAGATACACGAATAATAAATTGTGATAATAATCGTAATTAATAAAATATACTTGGATACTATTTTAAATATGTGTATTGACATGTATGCCTGCTGTGAGATATATAGATAGAAAGAGTGAGTAAGATAGAAAGATATAGAGAGATAGTGTGAGAGAGATAGAGAGAGATAGAGAGAGATAGAGATATATAGAGATAGAGGGATGGATATATATATATATATATATAGATATATAGATAGAAAGATTGAATAAGAGAGAGATATATAGAGAGAGATAGAATGGAGAGAGAGATGGTGATTGATATATATATATATATATATATATATATATATATAGAAAGAGTGAGTAAGAGAGATAGATAGAAATAGTGAGAGAGCTATAGAGAGAGAGCGGGAGATATAGGGAGATAAATGAGAGATATAGATAGAAAGATTGAGTAAGATAGAGAAATAGAGATAAAGAGATATATATATATATAGAGAGATAGATAGAGATAGAGAGAGAGGGAGAGATATATATAGAGAAATATATAGAAATATTGAGTAAGATAGAGAGATAGAGAGAGATAGAGAGTTAGAGAAAGAGGGAGATATAGAGGGAGATATAAAGAGATATAGATAGACAGATTGAATAAGAGAGAGATAGATAGAAAGAGTGAGAGATAGAGAGAGTGTGAGATATATAGATAGAAAGAGTGAGTAAGATAGAAAGATAGAGAGAGATAGTGTGAGAGAGATAGAAAGATATAGAGAGAGGGGGAGGGAGAGAGATATATATAAATATATACATTTTAATATTTGTGCGTCGTATCTTAAGGAGGGGGGGGGGTTACCTTGGTTATTAATGTTTAACACAAATAAAGTGTATAAAATGTAATTAATTATATTTAAAATGGTGTATACTATAGTATGACCTATAGGTGATACTAAAGTAAGCATAAGTGTAGCATGACATATGCATTTAATCATCAGCCTAGAGATACTATTGTTATAAACAGTAATATTACAATGCTAATATTCTTATCTATTTTATATATTACATTTATCAAATACACGTTATCTATTATATAGTTATAACTATATTATAATGTTCATATTTTAGTATTAGTAAATATAATATTATTATTTAATTATGTTTTATCATGTATACATATTATATATATATAATTATATATATATATACTGAATATTATTACCAGTGAAACTTTCCCGGTAAAAGATAAGGACAACATTGCTCTACCGCCACGATGATACTTTTTAATATTAATGACTTTTGTTTATTTTTTAACAGGATAACATGTTAAGATATAAATAGATATTATATATATATATATATATATATATATAATATATATATATATTAGATATAAATATTTCTATATACGAATCAGTTTTTTTTACGAAACAGTATGATTGTATACTACATGTTAATAGTATCGAAAGTTAATTACGTAATCGAATATATATCAAATAAAACTATAATCCTATATATATATCTGTATAGTTATTTGTAATATAAATTCGATTAATTACTTAATTTGAACTGTACGCATTTTCTGTACGCCAATAACTCTAAAAAACCTCTAAAGAATTATATTGTTAGAGAGTGTCGTCCTCGTTGTTTACTGCACTACAGTGTGTGCATACCACTATTTACCCCCCCCCCCACCCCACCCCAATCACCACGTAGCACCACTATGACGTAACACCACCATCACGTAATACTTCTGTAACACCGCGGAAGATGATATCTTCTATTAGCCCCATACTAGCAAAACACACTTGTTCGAAATCGCATATAAATAACCCACGAAAACACGGCCGAAAACTCACATGATGTTGATGGCAGTGTATAAACCATTAGGTTACAAGGTTACAAGGTTACTACTACTACCACTACTACTACTACTACTACTACTACTACTACTACTACTACTACTACTACTACTACTACTACTACTACTACTACTACTACTACTACTACTACTACTACTACTACTACTACTACTACTACTACTACCACTACCACTACCACTACCACTACCACTACCACTACCACCACCACTACCACTACCACTACCACTACCACTACCACTACCACTACCACTACCACTACCACTACCACTACCACTACCACTACCACTACCACTACCACTACTACTACTACTACTACTACTACTACTACTACTACTACTACTACTACTACTACTACTACTACTACTACTACTACTACTACTACTACTACTACTACTACTACTACTACTACTACTACTACTACTACTACTACTACTACTACTACTACTACTACTACTACTACTACTACTACTACTACTACTACTACTACTACTACTACTACTACTACTACTACTACTACTACTACTACTACTACTACTACTACTACTACTACTACTACTACTACTACTACTACTACTACTACTACTACTACTACTACTACTACTACTACTACTACTACTACTACTACTACTACTACTACTACTACTACTACTACTACTACTACTACTACTACTACTACTACTACTACTACTACTACTACTACTACTACTACTACT
The DNA here is from genome assembly GCA_964019155.1 of Osedax fenrisi. NCBI lineage: Eukaryota > Metazoa > Annelida > Polychaeta > Sabellida > Siboglinidae > Osedax > Osedax fenrisi. The sequence continues at coordinate 79,673,511 of OZ025242.1, forward strand.
ACTACTACTACTACTACTACTACTACTACTACCACTACCACTACCACTACCACTACCACTACCACTACCACTACCACTACCACTACCACTACCACTACCACTACCACTACCACTACCACTACTACTACTACTACTACTACTACTACTACTACTACTACTACTACTACTACTACTACTACTACTACTACTACTACTACTACTACTACTACTACTACTACTACTACTACTACTACTACTACTACTACTACTACTACTACTACTACTACTACTACTACTACTACTACTACTACTACTACTACTACTACTACTACTACTACTACTACTACTACTACTACTACTACTACTACTACTACTACTACTACTACTACTACTACTACTACTACTACTACTACTACTACTACTACTACTACTACTACTACTACTACTACTACCACTACCACTACCACTACCACTACCACTACCACTACCACCACCACCACCACTACCACTACCACTACCACTACCACTACCACTACCACTACCACTACCACTACCACTACCACTACCACTACCACTACCACTACCACTACCACTACCACTACTACTACTACTACTACTACTACTACTACTACTACTACTACTACTACTACTACTACTACTACTACTACTACTACTACTACTACTACTACTACTACTACTACTACTACTACTACTACTACTACTACTACTACTACTACTACTACTACTACTACTACTACTACTACTACTACTACTACTACTACTACTACTACTACTACTACTACTACTACTACTACTACTACTACTACTACTACTACTACTACTACTACTACTACTACTACTACTACTACTACTACTACTACTACTACTACTACTACTACTACTACTACTACTACTACTACTACTACTACTACTACTACTACTACTACTACTACTACTACTACTACTACTACTACTACTACTACTACTACTACTACTACTACTACTACTACTACTACTACTACTACTACTACTACTACTACTACTACTACTACTACTACTACTACTACTACTACTACTACTACTACTACTACTACTACTACTACTACTACTACTACTACTACTACTACTACTACTACTACTACTACTACTACTACTACTACTACTACTACTACTACTACTACTACTACTACTACTACTACTACTACTACTACTACTACTACTACTACTACTACTACTACTACTACTACTACTACTACTACTACTACTACTACTACTACTACTATTCGATCACTGTCTCTCATAGCGAACGGTCGTGTTTTTCTATTGTCTAAATTTCTATTGTTTAATATTACATCAGAATTTTGCATTTTACATGTAATATTTTTACATTAGATTTATTATAATAACTTTTATACATTGTTATAATATGCTATCTAATTAATTAAACTACGATTATATCCGACTATAATCATCTCCCGTGGATCTCCCGTGGGATTATGCTCAATAGGTAGTCGGTTCTGCCTACTACTCGAAGGAGGTTAGACTACCGTCTACGTAATCGGTGTATTCTGTGTTTCTGCCTGATAATCTAATAAAACAGATGAGTTCCTGCTATGAATGTAAGATGTCTCTGGAAACAAGCGATATCACCTCTCCAGATGGTTTCCTAGAATGTAAATGCGGTCTACTTATTCACTACGCATGTCTGTTTAACGCAAACGAAATTAACTGTGCATGGAGCAACAAAGTTCCATCTAAAATATCAATAGCATTGATGAACTCGCCCTGCTTCTTATACACGTGCCTACAATGCCGTAATAGTGAATCATCACCGGTAAGTGCCTCGCCATCTATTGAAGATAAAATTAATAATATTGCTATTTTACTATCCAGCCATACTAATATAATTAATGAATTAAAAAGTAGCATAAGCTCTTCATTATCTAACAACACTGTAAATAATGATAATGCCAAAACCTGCTTAGAAAACGATAACACCATAACCTATGCTAATGTGACAAGTAGAAATATAAGTAGTTCGAATGCTGTTGTTTATAATAGGGATGCATTAAATATTCCTTTATTTTCGGCCATTATTAAACAAATTGACAGTAGTAATCTAAATACTAACTACATTAAGGATTTATTAAAAATATTAAACATTGATTTAAATACCCTTTCTAAAGTACACTTTAATAATAAAGTATGTATAATTAATTTCACTACTGTGTTTGCAAAATCAGAATTTTTAAATCTTAACTCGACTATTAAAACTTTAGATAATAAATTTAATAAATTATTTATTCATGACAATTTATCCGCTGATGTTAGAAGAAATGGTAATATATTTTATCATGCTATTAAATCTAAGCTAATTTTAAACTATAAATGTACATTAAATTTAAAAACTAATACTTATGAACTAAGACCATATAATAATACAAATAAACTTGATTGGAACTGTTCTCCATATTTACCGTCCATAAATGAATTGAACACATGGAGTAAATCATACGATACATATATCACATCAATCAAAAATAAATCAAATAATAAATCTAATTGACTATCGGTATGTAGCAATGAAAACATTACTTCCCTCATTAATTGTCGGTCACTAGTTGCTAATATTGATATCATCACACAATATATAATAGAATCTAAATCATCAATAATCGCACTCACAGAAACTTGGCTCCATATATTAGATGATGTTACTCCTTCTTATTTTGAACCATTACATTTTAATTTTATACATAGTCCTAGATGTGATGGTAGAAATGGTGGTGGTGTTGCTTTACTTTTAAATAATAACTATACTATACTTTCTCAAATTCGAATTAATATGACTCTATGTGATGTACTTCTTGTAAAATTTAAAACATCCCAATCTCAAATAATAACTGTTCTCACTATATATAGACCTCCAAATAATAACCATATAATATTTTTTAAAGAATTTTCGGATCTAATACATCAACACATTAGCCCTTTCCTTATAATTCTTGGTGACTTTAATTTTCATTTTAATTCTACATCATATCCCCATAATAAATTCAAAGATATCTGTAATGAATTATGTTTATCTCAACATGTTACTGAAACTACACATATTTCTGGAAATGTACTCGATCTTATTTTTACTCATAATAATTCTATTCTATTAGCTAAACAACCAACTAATTCTACACTATTAACTGATCATTATGCTATTAAATGTACATTAAATATAAAAAAATATATAAGTTCTAAATTATTATCCTATCGACATTTACGTAATATAGACTTAACTAAATTTTCTCTTGATATTCTATCTAATCTTGACATAAATAATTTTACTATAACTGCACTTAATAATACACTTTCTAATCTTCTAGACACATATGCACCACTTAATAACCGAACAATTAAAATATACTCTATAACACCATGGTTTAATCATATATGTCATACTTATAAAAAAAATACTAACATATTAAACAAAATATATAATAAAAATAAAAATACAATTAATCATGATAATTTCTTATTTGCTAGATCTCAATACCGTAAACAAATTAAATCTCAAAAAACAATGTACTATAATAATAAAATTAATTTATATAAAAATGATTCTAAAAAACTTTTTAAACTTACTAATCAATTAATGGGAAGGAACAAAAAAAAAACTTTTCCTCCTCAAAAAAATAATCTACTAGTTAATAAATTCTCAAATTTCTTTGATAATAAAATTTCCAACATATGTGATAATATCTCGAAAAGTAAATCTGTAAATAAATCTATCAATATAAATTGTTTTGATATATGTTCATTTCCCAATAATAATTTTAATAATTTCATAACTCCAACACATACTGAAATATATAATTTGATAATTACCGCCAAATGTACTTCACCAAATTATCCATTACCTCTCTCTATTACTAAAAAAATTATTAACACTTTAACACCTCTATATCATAAAATTATTAATATTTCACTAACTACTGGCATTATACCACCTGAATTAACACATGCTATAATAACTCCCATTTTAAAAAATGCATCTTTAGATGATTCTATTTTATCTAATTATCGACCTCTATCTCAATTACCATTACTCTCAAAGATTCTAGAAAAAGTTATCTATAAACATCTCATATCTTATCTTGACTATAATGATTTATTTGATAATTACCAGAGTGCATACCGTAAACATCATAGTACTGAAACTTCCATTATTGCACTTACTGATAGCCTTCACCATTCACTTGACAACCACAAATCTTTGCAATTATTATTTATTGATATGACTGCTGCATTTGATACCATTGACTTTACTATATTACTATCTAGACTTTCCAATATTGGTATTACTGGAACTGCTTTCAATTGGTTTAAATCTTTCATTACTACTAGAACATACTCTGTTAAAATTAATTCTTCATTTTCTCAACCCTATCCACTAAATTTCGGTGTCCCACAAGGTTCTGTCCTTTCTCCAATTCTATTTTCTATATATCTACGACCTTTATCAAAATTACTCCAATCATATACTTTACTAAAATATAATATATATGCAGATGATATTGTATTACACACATTTGCAACTAACTCTACACAAAATAATTATTTTCAAGACTGTATTAATTCTACTACTAACTGGCTTACTAATAATAACTTACTAATAAATTCAAATAAAACTAAACTAATTAATATTTCTAGAACTCGCACTGCATTTCCAAATATCTATATCGGTACAGATAATATTACTCCTATTACTAGTACAAAGTATCTTGGAATAACTATTTCACAAGATCTATCGACTGAAATACATGTAAAAGATATACTTAAGTCTGCATCATATAATGTTTACAATTTAAAAAAAATTCGCCCTTTCATTTCACTAAATACAGCTAAAATATTATCTACTTCACTAATTATTTCTAAACTAAATTACTGCAACTCTTTTCTTTATAAAATTAATACTACATTACTAAAAAAATGTGATTCCATTATAAATAGGTGCATTCGAATTATATTTAAAATTCCTTATACTGATTATTCTACAAGTATTTCTGAACTTCGTTCTAAAATCAATTGGCATAATACTAAGCAATCTATTATATATAAAATACTCACTATAACGCATAAAGCTATAGTATTTAAGAAACCTATGTATATATATAATATGCTACAGTTATCTATTAATAACTCGCAATTGAGATCTAATTCTACAATTAACCTTGAACTACCTAAAATTAATTCTTCAATATATGGCGAGCTATCTTATCGGTGGTATGCCCCTTACCTTTGGAACAAACTTCCATCCAACATTAAGAATATGATTAACCATTATACGTTCAAGAAACATTTACATCGTTATATATTAAATAACTATTGATTGTAATAATTGTATAATAATATTCTAAAGTTTATAACATATACGAAAGTATTGTATGTATCTGTATATTTGTGTATATTTATTTATATACGTTTATATATTTATATACACATATATGTATGTATATATTTATCATGTTATGTTTTTAAATGCTAAAAACAATTAGTAATATTTGTTCTGTTTAATGTATTCGTTCACACTCTAAGAATGTTTATAAAACATTAATGCAGTGTATAATAAACTATTTACATTTACATTTACATTTACTACTACTACTACTACTACTACTACTACTACTACTACTACTACTACTACTACTACTACTACTACTACTACTACTACTACTACTACTACTACTACTACTACTACTACTACTACTACTACTACTACTACTACTACTACTACTACTACTACTAATACTCTTGCTGACACAATATACGCACCTGTTAGTAACAACAAAGACTCGCGGCCTAAGTAGAGATATATAACACCTAGGTGAGCTCGTGTAACTCTAGTTAGGGCACTACAAATGAACAGCGCCACCTATGGGTGTACTTATGTATACTTGTATATGTAAATTTTAATGATTAAATATATCGTATTTTTATAAGTGTATTATTCTAATAGATTACTAAATAATTAAATTTTATTTATAATTTGTTTTTTAACATATATTTTTGTATATATTTTGTGTATATATTTTATATACATATATATTTCTTTTACTAACTTTAACTCTTAATATTTTATTTATTTTTATTTTGCTTTTACTATAATTTTCTCCTCATAATTGTCCTATAGGAAAGTGAAATAGGTAAACGACTAGATAAGCATAGCGCTTCTTCGTTTACGATGGTCATACCTAAATTCTGATTATTATTATTATATTATTATGTATACTTACATGCTTGATATAAGTTCATATAAGTTAATATATATTTTATATGTTATATAATAATCTATTAGTTGTTATTTCGAGAAAATATATTGTTTATATATACATTATAATTTATTTGATATACTATAGTATACAATATAATGTAAATTAGTATAAATGGTTTGCCTGTCAACCTATTCGTTAATAGGCCTACAGTCGGGCAATGACGATAGGTTATCGTTGATACTTAATACAATTGTTATCGGTGTCGATATACTACGATATCCGTGAACATCAATTGAACATCAATTGAACATCAATTGAACATCAATTGATGAACCATATATAAATCATAAACCAAACTTAAATAAATATATCAAAAACATAATACTTATAAGTTTATGGTTGTAAATATATAAATAATATATTATACGAATTAAGATTATATATTATTGTATTCTATATTAGTATATAATATTATCATAATTATCATCATCATCATCATCGTCATCATCATCATCGTCATCATCGTCATCATCATCATCATCATCATCATCATCATCATCATTACCATTATATGTTTATATTAAGTATAACTTCATAGAGATCTAAATGCGTGAAAATAGACAGTGAATATGTGTTATTGTTATATAAGAGTGCGGATGTCACAATACTTCACACTACACAATATAATGTATACACTATAGAAACTGGATCCTATACACAATATAGAAATAATGTTTAAACAAATGTATTGTTTACACTTTGGGATAACACTAAGATTTATAGTCAATACAACTGTGTGTTTATAGTTTTGCTCGTAGTATATATATACTACTATGATGTATACATAATTAATATTAATTATAATAATATATATATATATATGTATGTGTGTGTATGTGTGTGTTAGATCTACGATTATGATATGACTCATCTGTTAAGCAAATACTCGGGATTAAAAAGTTTGTTTTTATAATATTACAATAACCATCCTTATACTTAGAGCCATATATGGTTGTAAGTGAAAACTTCATCTAGGTTCCTGAATGGGATGAAAGGACTACACAAATATATATATATATATATGTATATATTTAAATTATAAATACAACAACACTGTACCTACCACTATTGTCAACTATAGTTAAACTTAGCGGATTACCGTAATACACAAACATTAACTGCGAGCCTGCCTAGAAGGTTATACCTCACCGCGGTTATACAGGTTATAGTTCACCCGATTATAAACACTCCCCTCGCACGTAACCAGGTATAGTGGGGGCTATTTGTCCCGTGTTTAAGTACGGGGTGGGGTGGGGCGTGTTGTCCCGTGTTTAAGTACTGGGTGGGGGCGTGTTGTCCCGTGTTTAAGTACGGGGAGGGGTGGGGCGTGTTGTCCGGTATCTCTCCGTATACGCATGCGCGACACACCGATAATATCGAGGTCGGTGAGAACTATAGCAGTACTAGTTTAAGCCGTATACTATAGTATTATAGTGTATGCTATAGCATATAGTACAATATCGTAGTATCGTTATTTGTATTAGTGTTTTCTTAATGATTTGAATGGGGGGGGGGAATTCCAAAATTAGGTAAGTAAACTAATTTATATGAAAACTATCTAATACAAGATTTCTGCTATGGGATATCTACTATAGTGATTTATACTATATAAATAGGGCTAAGATATCATTTATTCTGAAAACATCTGATTTTGTGTGCGGGTAACAATTAAAACTCGGGTAAAAATTAATAGTGGAGAAGGGTTGCGCGTAAAAACCCCGTTAAAAAGGCCGCACTGTAACCTATACGTTTACGCTTATTTAACATACCTCCCTAATAGGGGCGCTACGATAGGGGGGACAGGGGAATATATCCCCCCACTTTAAAATCTAGGGGGACCTCCTATGTATTGGTTCCCCCCCCCCCACTTTTACCACAACATTTATTTTTATTAGTTGGTCAGGGGGACCTGTGTTTACCCCTACATATACACCATCGTTCCATCGCCTCTACTCACTAAACGAGAATTTCTCGTCGCTGTTAACGGTTAGATATTCGACTGGTAGTACGTAACCCGCCCTGTTATCGTTACCATGGTTACCCTGCAGGACAATCGTTGAAACCGAAGCTACTAGACTATTACACTCGGATTATCGTAATAAATTCAACGTAAACTCATATAAATTAATAAAATAACGCTATAAAAGAATAATTATTATGAAATGAAAAAATTAATAAACAATATTAATTAATGGTAATGCATTACCATGGAGAATTAAAAAACATTATAAAACAAATACGATGATAAGCAAATATTATACGTGAATACAGTATGTATAACCTATAGGTTAATAGCTCGGGTTCTGCAACATACATGTAGCACTATGAACAGCGTTTACGCATGTGTACACATACATATTACGTATTAGTTGTTCAAACTATTCAATTAAATATATAGTTTACAAATTAATATTATTATATGAAATGTTAAATGCTACGAATAACATATGTAAACAGCATGTAAAAGTTACTACACAGAAAACAATGACTTATATTAAACACGTAATATATATATGTGTGTTTATAAGTTTACGAGATTATATATTAATATTTCATAATATATCGTAAATCATTAATAGGAATGTAATCTGGAATATTCTCTCAGTTTTTGTATACAGTTTTTTATGTAAACATATAATATATATACAATATTATTAAGTTTACAGTTTTAATTTATCCTAATTTATAATATATATATATTATTATTTATTTGAGTTTATACACTTTTTAAATGATAATTAACAAAAATGTTTATAATAAAGTGTTATAATACCATGCATGGTAATATATAAGCATATGTTCTCGTGATATATTAATATAAATAATAAAAAGTACTTATAAATCATAGCAAATTATAAATAAATGAATTTGTAATGATGTCTTGAATTATGATATTGATTCACAAGATCTTAAATCGAGATTGTTCAACTCGATAGGTGGTGCTATACTAAACGATCTGATGTTGTCTAGCACAGAATATATTGTGTAATATTATAGCAGGTATATCGTATGCATCATATTAATGTAATGTAGTAATGTTTAACTGATACCATACATATACACACACATACGAATAGTTAATTGATATACTTTAATATATTGATTAATTAATATATAATATTAATAATATTTATTAAAAGAATTTTAATTTTGTTGTTGTTAATTTACAATTATATAATGTTGTCATCTAAAGGGCATCAAAATAATACATAATATTATCTGTTGTTGTTGCCTATTAGATATATAAACTTAAATTATACACCGTAAATATCGGTTTCATCTGCTGTTAAGATTAGTTATAAACCACTAACTAAAAGTACACGATCTAAAGGTATGTAAACCGAGTAATTTGCTCATAAAAACGATAACTTGTATTCAACGAAAACGAGTTTTTGTATCGTTATAAATAGTTGTATTATATCGATGGATCTTTGGTTTATTTTGTGGAGTTAATATGATAACAAAGAATAAAATAAAGAGCAAAATGTCATCAACAAAGGCACTCAACCTACATATTAAAACGTTATTTATTCCATGAAATCGCCGTATACAGCGTATACATACATATATACTTAATATACTTTAAATAGTGTATATTATTACAATATTGATTATTCTATAAGATACTCAAAAGAAATATTCACAGAATTACTGAAGGATACCACATTTATCAAATTATGTATACATACTATTATATTTGTTATCAAATATTCATTAAGTTATAAGAATATATTTATAGGTCATATAAGTCCCTAATACGGACACTCTATAGACTGTCCGTATTATAATCTATAGATGTTTTAATACGGACACCCTATAACCAATCAGCTCTCAGGGTATGAACTATTCTGATATTCATAAAAATCGCGTGCGTTATAATATTAATACCACCAATTAAGATAAATCTAAAAAATGTATTATTTAGATACTTAAATTGTATTATTAATTACAAAATATTAAAAATAAATAAATTATTAACTAATTAAATTAGAATAAATTGTTCATAACATTTATTATAAATAATGTAATTGTAATTTTGCTAACCTATTCATCAATAATATATAGTTTATATAGTGGTATATGGGGTTTCCGTATTATAACACAGGGTGTCCGTATTTGGACATGGGTACCGAATACGGACACCCACGGTACCTATGGAATTAAAAGATTAAATAAAATTTTAAAATCATAATAATATCTATAATCATATAATATTAATATATTGTATTTTTTGAATACAAATAATGAGTCATAACATTTTAAGACCATTTATTGTTAAAGTGTCCGTATTAAGGTGCTTTCCCCCATATTATATATACTGTATATATATATATATATATATATATATATATATATATATATATACTATTATAATATAGTATATTACACATTATAAGTTGTATATTAAAATATTTAATTATTTAATACAAATACATAAGTATATATGGTAATAACTGTATATTTAAAGATTAATTAATTACATTACTTTATAATATAGTTGTTGCTTTACATTTACATGCATAGCCATTAAACATGACTAAATATAGATTATATATGTATACTATTGTATATATGTAATTTTATTTTTTATTATTCAATGACGCCCATAACCACCATGTGTTTTTGAAATCAATAAACAATATCATAATAATAATAATACTTATACCAAAGATTTTGCGAACCAACCTCCTTCGGAAAATCTTTGTTATACTTTCACATTTATTATATTTACATTTATTCTTCTATATGTTTCACAGAGCTAGAGAGAAAGCTAGAGAGAAAAATTTCTCTCTAGCTCTATGATATGTTTACATATTTATATAAATAATATTTATTGTGTTTCATTTTTATACATCGAATATCAATTAAATATATAGAGTTTATTATAAAGTGTAATGTACAATAACTTAGTTAAACATCATTAACGAATTTGAACTTACATATATACACACACATATATATATATATATATATATATATATATATATATATATATATATATATATATATATATATATATATATATATATGTATATATATATATGTATATATTTATTTTCAACATAATAAAATGGATTTATTCAATAAATGGTAACGATAATTATTCTTAATTATCATTATTAATTCTTATTACTTTATAAACCAATTCGTTATTTCCTTATAAGAAAATGACGTAATATATTTAGCGTAAACGGATGAAACGAATACGATGCAGAACCAGGTTCCGGATGTTATTGATGTAGTTAAATATAAATAATTTAATTACATAATCACGTGACTAAAATCTATGCGCCTTATATCAATAATAGGAGATCTTGCTAATACTCATTATTTACATTTTATAGAAGAGTGATTTTTAATAATAATTCCGTCACCGAGAAAATTCTTTGTTTCACTAATCTGATTATATTATATAAATACTTGTATTAATAGTATCTCTTACATAACCATAGTAATTATGATTACTATAATTATAAACACTGATTACTATAGTTATTATATAATAAGTAAAGAAATATATTTATTTACTTAGTATTTAATAACCATAGTAACCAGGCCGATATTGTGAATACGAACATAAATATATGTATAGAGCAATACATATTACAATGCTACATACTATCTTGCATCTGATATGATCATCATTTACACAGAACTGGAAAGAAGAGCGTTACCTGAACGTAATACCACCTATAGGGGCGTACGGCGTACGCGACCTTGACGCCGACCTTGAAGCTGACCTTGGCAACGCGAATATCTATATTTACTAGTGCTCTAAATAAGTGTGCGACTCACTCGTATTGGTAAACTATCACTACGTATATAATATATGTATATATATATATATATATATATATATTTAGGTAATATAGTTCATATATATATTATTATAAGATGTAAGTATACTTATATCTAAATCTGATAATAATAAACATATGCACTATATTGCTAGGGTCATGTATCGCATGATGAATACGACAAATCACCACGTATCCAGTGAATATTCTATATATATATATATATATATATATATATATATATATAGTATATACTAGTGATGTAAATGATGCTTAGCTTTTGATGCCGAGCCGAGACTTTTGGTTCTTGATGCCGAGCCGAGACTTTCATTTTCGGAAAAAAAATTTGCCCGAGCCGAGACTTTAGCCAAGCGAGCCCGAGCCGAACCGAGTCTCTAACAAAACGAGCCCGATCCGAGTTGAGACTTTAGGTAACTGAGACTGAGACTGCATCATGCTTAGATTTGAGCATCATTTACATCACTATTCGGTACTCTACAGTATACGTGTATACGCTTCACACGGTGTCGGCTATATATGGGAGGGGCGTAACTAGTGGGCGTAACTAGGGGGCGTAACCTCTCCGTGATCTTTCTCCAGCTTGCCGAACATAATAATCGCCGTAGCTCTGATGCCGGTGGCTAGTTTACACTCTTCGATAGGGGTGTACGACCTCCACTTCAGGGACGCCTGGAATATCAGCCGTACGTACAGCATACTGCAGCACTTCGCCATACATTCGTGTAGGTAAACCCATTGGTCACGTGTTATCTAGGAGAAAGGGGGCGTGGTCACGGTGTTAGGGCGGGATCACGTGATCTAGAATCCGGAGTCGATGCGATCCGTACAAGTATACGCACTACCATGTATTATTATTACGCCGGATATTATCGCCTCTATAATTAACGGTATAGTCTGCTCTATATCTTATAAATCCATATATATATATATATATTATAATCTTTTTTGCATTTATAATATTAAGTTTATTTGAATTAATTCTGTTTGTTATTTTTATTTATTGATCATAATATAGAGATGTAAACTTTGTTAATTAACCATCAATACATATTAATGACTTAACGGCCGAATACAAAATATACCATAGCATATTATTTCATCTCCACAATATAGCAGATATATATTGTATTTGTATAAATATGAAGTCGTGCCTCGATGAAGAGATTCGAACTCGTGATCTCGTGAACAAGAGGACAACATAAGAGGTCAACATAAAGAAAACCAGTTCCTCTATTTATTTAATACATATCTATATACTTAATATTCTTTAATTCGGAAAGAATATAAACTAATTATATCTTCTTATATATGGTTTTAATAACCGTATTGAGTGATTAATTAAATCATGATAATAATGTAATCTATAAAATATAATAAATATGAGAAATTAATGTATAGTAATAATTCTTTTCTAACGACATATATCGCAACATAACATATCCTAGTAATATTCATATGCATCCACTTATATAATTAATATACATGATGGCATTATTCACGGGTAGTAAGCACGTAGAACTATAACCTAGGGGTCAGAGGTTAAACCTTATGATTATTGTCCGAGTACCAACGATTGAGGAAGCCGTCAGCCTCCGTTATCGTCAGTGACGTCAGCTCGAGGATGTTATCTGTAGTAGGGATGCTGATGATGAGATGTAGCAATGTCATGCTTGAGTGCACACGTACCTGTAGACATACACATACACAAACACATACACATTTACACTATACACCTATATAACTGACTTACTTACCTTACCGGATCGGGAGAGTTTCCCGAGCACAAATTCAAAAAAATAAAAAAATATAACTTAGGAAAGATAAATTAACGGAGGAATATTATTTAGCATATAATAGTATACTATAGTATTCTATAGTATACAGTATACTATATATATATATATATAATATATACTGTATATTGTTGATGGTAGTTATATCATGCAACCTAACATATGTATTACACTATGTATTACATAATACGTATTACATTATATGTATTATAATACATAATACACATGTATACATATATATTATAAGGAAGCTATTACTTATTATAAATATGATTACATATTTATTGTATATATATATATATATATATATATATATATATATATATATATATATATATGTATATATATATATGTGTGTTAGCTTAATAAGGCATTATATACACATGCCCGGTCTTAAAATAATATTTAGATTGCTATCTTATATAATAGTGATCGTCTCTCGTTAAAACCACGGATGACTTAACATGAGAGCGGCTTCGAAGGGACATTAGAGCCATATATGGTCATAAGTGAAAACATCATCTAGGTTCCCGGATGAAAGAACTCCACCAACATATAAACATTAAACAACAACTAGATTCATATATACGATAGGAGTAAGCGATACCGTTAAGTTAGACACACAAGTGTAACCACATACAGATGTGCAGTCATGCGCGCGTCTACACATACGTACACACGCCTACACACACGCCTACATACACGCCTACACACACGCCTACATACACGCCTACACACATGCCTACACATACGTATACACATACATACACACGTGGCACTAACCGTGAGGCAGTACCGACTGTAGTAGAGAGAAACTCTCACTCTCCGTGGTGCATGACACTATGACGCGTACGTTCTCGGGGATACGTTTGGGGAGCCATACTAACTTACTGCTGATAGGGTCACCTGAGTGGTGGTGGTGGTGGTGGTAGTGGTAGTGGTGGTGGTGGTGGTGGTGGTGGTAGTGGTAGTGGTAGTTGTGGTAGTGGAGTCATTATGTTGACGACAATAATTAAGATGTTGCCTATAATTATACGTATAATGGTGACAATAACATTGATTGAGATGAGTCATTAAGATGAGTCATTAAAAGTGAAAACCTGACGATTATTACGTAATATTAACCATCTAAATAATGTAACGAATCGATGAACATGACGAGGGGACGGTCAGGGGTAGCGCATAACATTTTACACTGAAGAACGTTGAACAGTCCTTTGAAATCCTGTTCGAATGTACGTCGCATGAATATACAATGTATACATATATTGTATACAATGTACGTATTATACTGTACAATTTACACTGACCACTCTTTGTGTACAAATATGTCGCATAAGCAATTATTTATAATCGGCGTTAGTATAGTTTATATTTTTAAATAACTTTTAATTTTTACATTTTTCTAATATGATTTATATAAAATATATATTATAAGTTTATCCATGATCTCATTCAGCTTCTTTGAAGATAAAGGATTCCATGGTATCTCATATATATATATATATATATATATATATATATATATATATATATATTGTTATTATTGTTATTTTAATTTGGTGGAGTATTTTCATCCCATCCAGAAACTTAGATGACATTTTCACTTATTGATCATTTATTTATATACAATTATATAAGACCACTTCTAAATATTATTGTAATACCTATTGTAATGGTCCGGACGGGGCTCGAACCCGTGTCCTACTTCTCGTGTGTCTGATGCCTTAGCCAACTAAGCCACACATGCAGTTCAATATAGTAGTCACACGTATATAAGTATGTATCAGTAACCCTGGGTAGAGTTTTCGGATCGCCTCCATACACGAAACACAGCTGAACACACAAAGACTTCAGTAGAAGTTGAACGTCTGAACTCTGAGTTGTCAGACCTAGGGCTCGCACTATTACCACCGGAGTGACGCTGTGTGTGTGTGCGAGTGTGCGCGGGTGTGTGGATGTGTGTATGTGGGTGTGAAATAGGTTGTGTAGCATTACGCTCGCTCGCATTTAGCACTATAACTAGATAACATAATTAATTGAATAAACAAAAAAGGAGGAGATATGAGATATATTTAAAAATTGATTTATCTTATTGCACTTTTTGTTAAGTTATATCTTTAACTACAGTTTGAATTATCAATTTTTGTATAAGAAAACATTTGTCTAATATATTTTTTCGATGTTCCAGGAATTTTTTCTGGAAATTTCGGAAAAAAAACAAAATTATATTAATTTTAAATGAAAACAAAATGGTTATTTATTCACTATTTTAATGTACAAATATTAGAAATGTTATACATTCAACTTCCTATAAAAATTAGTCTGACTCGCAAGGGACCGTGAAAATTGTCTGACTTAGCGAGATGTCTGACTTAGATCCGAGATTCATAAGATCATGCTAATAAGACATGCGACGCGTATCGTGAGTTAAAGAGTTACCGAAATGTGGAATTATGCAAAAATCAATTACATAAAATATGGTATTCAATAATATTACTTATTAAAAGTATAATATACATTATTCAAACTAAAAATTTCTGAGATTTTATAAAAAGTACTACTTATCCAGTATACAAATCATAAATTGTATCTAATATGTGTCCGACTTATAGAAAAGTCTGACTTATCCAATCCAACTTGTCTGACTTATCCGATTCATTTAATATGGATCTAGATACAAATCCAACCAAACCAACTAAATGTGTCCGACTTATGAAGTCCGACTTATCCGTATTCCGAATTACCGAGAGTTGACTGTATTTGAAGAAAAAAAATTATGTATTAAAAAAAATGTAATTGACTGGATTAAAAATAGGTTATTTAAATTATTTAATTCGTTCAAAATTTTCAAAAAATATTTCTAGATCTTGGAAGTCAAAGAAAACTGAAAAAAAATGTGATTACAGGATTATTTAAAATAATATTATATATCATAATAATAGTGTATAATAAGTAAAATCGATGATAACTCTATTTTAAAATTACATGTTTGTAATGTAATTGTAACATGAATTCAATATATGAAATAGCGATATTATCTATATTAAAATATATATAGGAATTTGTAAAAGCTCTATCGCTGCTCGAATATTGCCTGTAAAATAAAAAAAGTATACCATAGTGTCAGAAATACTCTAAATATGATATGTAGATTTCGCTCTCTACTTCCGCAAACATTGCACCGACTTAAAGGCGTCAGCGACTACAGTTAGAGCGCGTTCTTACCTGTGAAACGTGTCGTTGACCTCTGTGGCGATCACGGACATGAAGCTCCTCCTTCCGTGACCTGGTTTACCGTGTACTACGAATATCCGGTTACTGTTTCCGGTCAGGTAGCGGTGCACGTGGTCGCGGAACTCCTGCCTTCCTAGGAACTCGGCGGCTCTGTTGTGGGGCGAGGTGGGGGTGAGGGGGGTGAGGGGGGCTAGAGGGGAGGGGGGTTAGATCGAGAGGAATTACAACTCGGCGTTATCTCTATATGAATGTTTGTATGCGCGTGTGTGTATGTGTATGTTTAGGTATGTGTATTATGGTATACGCGCACATCGAATATGATCAGCACGGATTCGAAACACGTATTCGTGACGTTCTCTCTCTCAGTGTGTGGTTTTGTTACAGGACATTCGGTCAGATCGACGGTCAATTGATACAGTGAATAGTATCAACTAATATACCTACTACTATACCTACTACTATGGTAGTGATGAAAATAATTCAACTTTTAAGGTTTCGAAACGGTTTCAGTTTCAAACTGGAACGTTCTAAATGCTCGAAATTCCCGTTCCACTATAGTATTACCTATCAACTATAGTTGTAGTAGTTGTAGTAGTCTATAGACGTACAACGATAGCCCGACCATCCGTACAACTTCCCACGTGCTACAAACAACTCACCCTTGCATTAAGAGTTGAAGGTTAACCTCTGTTGTACGAAGGTCACGTGGACGGCCACCTCTTTAAACAGATCTTCCACTTTCACCAAGTCAGACTCTTTTATGTTCTCGTATATTCTATCCTGTTAGAGCGAAACACTCGCGTTAAAATCGCTCTAAGTGTTGCGTCATATCGACATATTCTATTACATTGTTATATATATATATATATATAAAGTCAACTCTCGATATATCGACACTTCTATATCTCAGTAACCCGCGTATCTAAGACAACTCAGAAATGTACATTTGTTTTTAGATCTAATCACGTGTATATATCAACATTTCGATATCTCAGAACCTCGATATCTCGGACACAGTTCTTCGGTCCTAAATTCAGAGATATCGATAAACGATTGTGTAACGAGTGTGTCAATCATAGTCACGTGATGTCATGTGATCGCGTCATGGTTTATAGCGATGGTATATAGTATATATATATATATATAGTACTCTCTGATAGATCTCTGCCGATTACTTTATAAGCACAGTTCGCAGTCCGAAAACCGAAAAAGTAAAATGTAAAATGTATGTATAGTGTATTATAGTAATAATAGAGTATTGTATAGTAATAGTATATATATATATATATATATATATATATATATATATAATATGTCGGTACTATAGAAATGCTATCGCAACATGTCGTGTCTATAACCTGAAAGTTCTGCGAGAGCTTATTGATGTAGACCGAATGTGCCCTCACGTCCACGGGGTTAACGCCCTTCTTGTGCCAGCAGATCGTGTACTCGGACACATTGCTGGCGGGGATCTGTGTGCGGTGCGGTGTGCGGTGTGCGGTGTAGGCGACGCGTAAAGGTATCGTACAGTTGTATCGCGCGATCGTGGCTGTTAGGGGCGCTGGAACCTTGGTGTTGAAGGTTATATTTTAAATGCGAAATAAATTTGTATAGGCTCACTTTATGATGTAATGCAGCTAAAAAAACCAAACCCGGACAAAACTAAACCAATTAACCCACAAATATATATACAAAATATACATATATACTATTAACTTCTATTTCAAATGTAACCTTTAACCCTCAACTCGTCCTTGATGATCGTCTCCCGGGGGGGGGACCAACCAATCAAAATAAATGTTGTAATAAAAGTGGGGGGGGGACTAATACATAGGAGGTCCACCTAGATTTTAAAGTGGGGGGGGGACATATCCCCCCGCCCCTGTTGCAGCGCCCCTAGTGGCTATGGTTAGTAATTACTCGTTAACTATACACGTGTGTTTGTGGGTAAGTTTGCGTTTAATGAGATGTGTTATATTTATAATTATATATCCGGTTATAATAGATAAATAAAAGTATATAATTTTATTTAATCTATTACTTTAATATTAACGAAGATAATCATTGTGATACCGATACCGATAATGCTGGGGGTGATTATAGTGATAAATATAACATAATCACAGTGATAATGATAACGACAACAACAACAATAACAATAACAGCATAGTATGACCTTGACGAGAAGTTCGTCATTGAAGATATTCACAAGTTTCTGAGCCAGGTCGATATCGTACTGACCGCTTTCGTTAAGGACATCAACGTAGTCCATCAGATAGGCGTCCATTGAGTAATCCTAGCCGATGACCACGTATTACGTAATACTAGTAGTACTATAAGCGTATGGCAAGCGGGTGGTCAAGTGGGGGGTGGTGGTCAAGTGGGGGTGGTGGTGGTCAGAGCTTTGATCTAATCCCGTGGTAGGGAGAAAGAGAATTCGACTTTGAAAAAATATTTGTATAAAAATTATTCAAAATAATTAATTTTTCTTTATTATTAATATTATTTGTTAGTTATAATTCGTATAGTTACTATTAAGCATATTAACCGGTGACGTCTACCTCGACTACAGACTCGCGCCGTATCGCAGTCGTGTATACACACTATGGCGAGTTACACCCACCACCGCGGTGGATATACATGGTGGTCACGCTCTACTGAACACCGATATCACGTGACCGCACTAACTTGAAGGTCCTCAATGATACGCCGGAACCATAGCACTTTATTATAGCGGCCGCTGTTCAACACCACGCGCAGCTGATTGTCCATTACTGCCATGTGAAACACGTATTATTCAGACACAATTGGTATATATATAAATTAATACATGCGAATAAATATCAATAATGATATATATATATATATGTATATAAATATATATATATATATATATATATAATATATTATGTATATCATTATTGAGATTTATTCACTTACTTTAACGATTCCGTTCGATTAATATAATATAGGATATGTAAACAAACTATTTATGAATAGACATCAGCATAACGTGATATGTCGTGTTTAAAGCTAACGTGATTTCATTTTAACAATACTATTATTATATAGCCTATAGACTATAGTTTACGGGGCTGCCCATTGGCTGCCAGACTACGATTACCGTGTACGCAATACTCACGTGACATATTGTACTTGTTGACCTGTTCGCCTGCATCCTGACCCAGACTCTGCTTTACGTAGAACAGCACCATGTGCTGAAGTCGCCGGTCGACGTGTATCCAGTTGTTGCGTGCCTGGATCTTCATGGCGACGTCAGACTTGAACATGTCACCGAACTGGGTACTGGGGGCGTGGGGGGGTATAGAGGGGGCGGGGTGGTGAGGGGGGGTGAGAGGGGTGTGGGGTGTGAGGGGAACGCTTCCACTTATTAGAGTTGGGTAAACGCTCATTGGGTTAATATATCCGATTATTAGAAATATATAAATTAATATATATACATATATATTAATTAAATAAAGGTATCCACTCATTAAACTAAAATATCTACGTATCAAAGTAACATATCCAAATATTGTATAGATACCCACTCGTTAAATATCCACTCGTTAAATTAAGATATACACTTACAAGTACATTTGTCAACATTACATATATATAATAATATATGAAACAAAAGAAGTATATATATATATTCTATAGAATACCCCGTATACCTAGTAATGACAAATGTTAGATTTTAATAGAATATAAATATATATATATATATATATATATATATATATATATATAACTCAGAAGATGTAGCGAACTACTGGGTAGAAAAAAAGCAAGGCTTATCTAGTTCTACCCTGTTAATTATTCGAGAATGGAAAATAATTATACAAATATATATGATAAAAAATAATAGGCAATTTGATAAATTTTTACAAAACTAAAAAAAAAATAACTAAAAGGATGCAATCTTAATTGATAAAATTATATAAATAAAATAATGAGTTATTCAATAAAACAACGATATTGTCATATCAATATATTATTTCCATAAAATATATATGAATATACATATACATATATATACACATATACACACATACGTACATTAATAAACGCATATACAAATGCACACACACAAATACATATACATACATATAGGTTCACCCATACAAACATACCTACATAAACAAAAATATATATATACAAATATAAATATAGAAAATGAAAGAAGTCTCTATTATCACTATATAATTTAAATGAAGATACTGATGAATACATATTAACAAAAAATAATTAAATGTAAAAATATAATAAATTACAGAAAAAATCTACAGAAAAAAATTGCAATTTGGATATTTATATTATATAATAAAAGCTCATATATATCAAATATGTACAAAAAACAAAAATTACAAAATTAATAAAAAATTAAAAATTCCATTCCCGAGTAATTACTTCATCATGTTTGAATATAAATTAAATTAAATAAAATATAATAAATAAAATTAAGTATATAAAATTAACTAAAAATAGTTTTAAAAAATAAATAGATATATATATATATATATATATATATATATATATATATATATACTATGGTATTATAATTAATACTCTATAGAACTCTTACAAAATTATAAATTAATACAATTTCTTATTACTTTTAATTTAAATTTGTAAAACATATATGTTTAGACAACTATAATTCATTTTTAATATCAATTATTAATTGTTAGTTTATTCTATAAATTTGAAATTAGCGTCTAACATAATTTTAAACTATTTAAATATAATATCGTACGTCGTACGACGTTCGTATACATTTAGAAATGTGGACATTTATACATGTGGACATTTATATATGTAGACATTTAGACATGCATGTGTATATGCATGTTAAAATAATAAAATAATAATATGTCTGAAATATACTATTGTAAACAAGTATATTATTGTATAGTAATTAAGAAAATCAAGTATTTAAGTTACACGAATAATACTTTATATATGAATGTAGAACTATATATATATATATATATATATATATATATATATATATATATAGTTCTGTATATATGCTGCTCCGAAGTATTGGAACAGTCTTCCCGATTAATTACGGACCATATCATCTTTTATTACTTTTAAATGTCGACTATATTCATATATGCTATCATTATAATGTCATTACAAATTATGTTGTAATTATTTTCTACATGAAATATATTCACTAATAGATGAGCCAATAAATAGCGTGTTAAATTATGTATAATACAGAATTGTTGATACACTCAACAAGCATACTAATCGGCTTTTACTATATATATATATATATATATATATATTTATTGCGACAATTGTCGCATTACTAATACGCATTACTTATTAATAATAGAAAAAAATTAAATTTGTTGAAGCTCTTTGGGAGAAATCAAAATAAATATAATATGAACTACAATGTAATATAGATAAAATGAATTGTTCTTCTAGTAAATAATAATAATAATAATTGTTATTATTATTATACACATATATATATATATTATATAAAGATAAACTCGTAGATATATCGAGTAATGTAATACATGCATACGTACTAATCAATACAAACATATACCCCTTAACATACCCCTTACTTAAACTTAATACACGTGATCTAGCGGTGAATTAAGCTCGCCATCACACACACACACACACACACACACACACACACACGCACACACTCACACACACACACACTCACACACACACACACTCACACACACACACTCACACACACACACACACACATACACACATACACACATACACACACAGTAGCATAGTAAGCCGCATACCTGATGTTCTGAAGCTGGTAGACGGGCGGCACTATGTTGCTGTCCATGCGGTACCAGCGTCTCAGCAGCTTAGGGTCAGGGTACTCCAGCTTTAGGGTGTCGGCCTGTAGGGGCAGTGGTAGGGATGGCATGGGGTTCTCAGGCTCCCATTTATATATGTATATATATATATAAATAGGTAAATGAACATTATTTACGTATTAACTAAACACTAAAGGTTCTAGAAGTAAAGATATAACGCTCCGCATTCAATCAACGTAATTAATAATTAAGCGCACAGTTGCTTGTAGTATACTGCATAGTTCCATACTATAGTATGGAAATCACTGAAATGGATTGACGTTTGACGCGGTTTCTATACATCGATGTGCCATTGTTATTCTAAATTACATGCAATATAAGTTAGCTTTTAAATATTTATAAATATTTATAGCATTTGAAACCAATAGATTATATTGCTTTGTTATACATTATTAATGAAGCCTTAGTTGTTCATCATATAAGTAATAATTAAAAACACACCTTTTTACATTTTAAAAGTGGATTATATAGTTTATACGAATGTTCATTATAAACAACACATGTATACGAACATACAACCTGTACACTGTACAGTGACAGTGTACACCTGTACAGTGTACAGGTGGCGCTGTTCATGTTTTTTGCAAAAATCAAATTATACAATTTCGCGTGTTATATCTCTCCTTAGAAAAATATTTTTAAACACTAATAAGTAAAACATGATGTATATATAGAACGGATAACAGTGATCTCGTGCGCAATGTTAATTTAAATAATTTTTTAATTTAAATAATTGTATTCATAAATAGTAGAATTAACACCGCGCACGAAATCACCGAACCAACGTAAAGCACTCCAGCGCCTCACGAACACACCGGTTCACGTTAGCGCACATTCGACTCCAGAGTGGATATAGATGCTAACCTGAAAAGCTTTCACCACTAGGGACTGTTTGCCTAGCTTGGCTATAGCTCTCTGGAAGCCCAGCAGAGAACGTTTACTGACCGCCTCGCCCGTGATGCTGTCGCTTCTGTATCAAGTCATAATCACCTCTGTTAGGTCATTCACACACACACACACACATACGCACACACACGCACACACACACTAGTGATCTAAATGAGCCAACATTGTCTGCTTCGAAACAACTGAAACATCCAACATTTATATTTCGAAACAACTGAAACATCTGATACATTCTACCGGCTCGAAAAACTCGGTTCATTTTAGATCACATACCCACACACATATACACATAAACACACATAAGTGTAAATACTAGTTCATATATTTACTTTTTAATATGTATATATATATTTTTAATTTTACGTTGTATTTACTTTCTTTGCAAACATAAACATGTCTATAGATATATGTGCATGTTTATTGAATGTAATGGTACATTAATGTTAGACACATATATATATATATATATATATATATATATATATACTATTTTTGTTGTCTTTCTACTTTCTTGGTAGGGGACAGATGAGTAATGTGGCTATGGCGTGCAGGAGGGTAATGTGGCCACTTGGCGTATCTCATAATCTATAAATCTAATCAAAACAAAATGTATTCATTAAATATGAGCATTGGTAAGCATTATTCAAATAAGTAAAAATAATTTGTAAATCTATTAATAAAAAAAATGATGTAAAAAATACAAAAAAAAATGATTTACTTTTAAAAAAATTGAAATAAAAGTTTAGTAAAACATATATTAAATCACTAATATATAATATAAATTGAAAAAGTTCGATCTTAAAGAACTATTTAATTATAACAAAGTGTGTAAGCTATTTATGTTAGAGAGTAATATTTATAATTATATAATGTATATAGCGATAAATATACTAGGATATAGCATATTAATGCATATAGTAATTTATAAAATTAAAATAAATAGCAATAATTAATCAAAATTGCGTGTGGTATTTAAGATTATACTTGATATGATATCATTGGACTAAACTTGATATAAAGTAACGCCATCTAGTGAATTAATGCCACATTTTAAGATGGCCACATTACCCGTAATAGGTGGCCACCATATATGGGTATACCCTCCATGGAGGGTAATGTGACCACCTTAATAATTTCAATTAGATACGCTTAAATGAAAAAATGATTCGACAGTCCTATTGTATATCATAAGATGTGCCTATATTGAAAATTATCAAATTAGATCTAATATTTATAAAGTTATAAAACATTACTTATAAGTGGCCACATTACACATCTTTCCCCTATGTGTAAATCATAATTTATTATTATATAAGTATTATTTTTCCTAAACATTGTTATTGTTTCATATAGTTTTGATTATTATATCAATAAACTATTTATTTATAAATTTACACAATAGTTAATTTCAGTGAATTACAAAATAAATATATTAATATATAAGAATATGTATACTTAATAAGTATTACTAATGTCACTGTATACCTATAGGCTATTTTTAGAATTTGCATACACATACGAAAACTATATAATATATATTATTAAATCGCATAACATTACTGGAGAATATATTACGACGAGTTGCAATGCACCCACTTTATTAGAGTACGATATCGTCTTATTAGACAAATATATCCTCTTATTATATTAAGATGTCCACTTATTAGACAACGATATCCCATTATTATAGTATAATATCCATCTATTAGACAAGTGGTTCCCAACCTTTTTTCACCGTGAACTTTTTTTGATAGTTCTTAGTTTAAAAATATACCATGACCCAATAAAAACTGTTATTTTTTTATTTATTTATTATGAAACTTTAGTCATAAATGAATAATATAAACTATAGTATATATATATATGTATATATATATTAACATATATATACCCAGCCTAAATTTTTCTTGTTTTTCTTGTTTCCAATAACGCCAATTTAATTATAAAACATTTATATTATTTTTTAGAAATTTGCTCATGAAAAAAACCCAATGACCCAAATTTGGGTCATGACCCATCCCAACCTATGGGCCACCGTAATAGACAAAGATATCATTACATTAGACAAATATATCATCTTATCGGAGTACGATATCCACGTAACGCATTCACCTGAATATATTGCTGATCTTACGTCGCTTCTTATTGACGGGCGCCCGGCCCTTCATGACGTTATCGTCGTCGTCCACCCCTAGCGGCATTCCGTCGGGGCCGGTAACCACGGACGCCGGAGTGCTGGCCGACTCGCTAGGGGCGCCACCCGTCGTCGCAGCCGCCGTTTTAGCCGCTTGACTGAGCAGCGTATCCGCTACGTTGGCGAACGTGTTGCTACTCTGGTTCACGTTAATCATCTCCATTTGTCTGGACATGTCGTCGGTTATCGCCTAGAGGTCACGGGGTCACGAGGTCACGCGTTATAGCCACGTGATCGGCGCATCGATCACGTGGCGATTGATGTATTTAGTAGTTTATTAAAACACTTTGAATATATAATAGTTGTAACTCGACGGTATTTATAATAATGTTTAAAAAATAATACAGTCAACTCCCGTTAAGTCGGACTCGCAAGGGACCGCGAAATGTGTCCGACTTAGCGAGATGTCCGACATATCCGAGATTCAGAAGATCATGCAAATAAGACATGCGATTAAAAGGGTAAAGGGTAATACTAATGGGTACTACTAAGGGTACTATTAATACTAATATATACAGAGATAATTATATGTGATGTATTAGCTATGTGTACAAGCAACTAAATATTATAATTCGTTAAGTATCAATGATAGTAGAACTATGGGTAATCGTAAAACTGTGAATGTAATTATCATTATAATAATACAATTGCAAGAATAATTTACAATCGATAATTCAATGCACGAAAAATATGAATATGATTTAACCACCGTTTTTGATAGAAATATATCATTAAATATTCGTTTACTATTAATTTACTATATAAATATTGGTCGATTTATTATTTGTGTTTGTTTTGTAGCAACATATATGTAGCAACATATATGTATACACAATGCCATTGTACGTCGTACATGCGCCGTGTACAAGGCAGTAGTAACATACATTAGATACACGTCGACATACATAATTAATAACGCGGCCAACATAGGTATATAAGTGTAGGTGCATGACAACTAGGGGCGCTGGAACGATGGTGTATATGTAGGGGGACCAACCAATCCAAATAAATTATATGGTAAAAGTGAGGTGACCAATACATAGGAGGTACCCCTAGATTTTAAAGTGGGGGGGGCATATCCCCCGTATACCCCTCTTGTTGCAGAGCCCATAATGACAACGTATGTGTATGCGTATGGTGGGTAGTACCCACATACGCACGTTGTGCGCTACTAACTTGCATGAAAAGTTCGAATTCCGATTCACAGATGGTCGGCATTAGCATCGGCATGCCGTACTTGTGACTTACGAATGTCTATTGTCATTATTAATATGTAAGTATAGATTCACATAAACGTATATTAGAATGTACATTATTATACATTATTGTAATATATATCTATATATATATATATATATATATATATATATTTATATACATATATAATGTAGAATTATTTTAAAATAGCTATTATCATAATACTATAGTAGGTATTACTAATAGCTAGTATTATAATAATATTTTATAAACATAATAATATAAATTCTAGGAGGTATAACTGGTATACCACATGATACCGTGGTGTATTATACCTGTAGTTACACCTGTAATAAGTTCACACTGTTGTAAGTAACATAACACAATATTGATAGGGTACGTATATGAATTACATAACTCCGTGATATTATTCTGATGTTGCTCTCTAGTTTATTGAATATAGGACAACAAAACCAACGTATCAAAGGACATAAGATATAATGAATTGTATACAATATATATTTATATATATATATATATATATATTATCCCACCTTAAATATTTCTATTAATTAAGATCACCTATTCAAATTTATATATTTCATAAACCCTTATAGTGGTTGGGTTTATTAATCACATTATTATATATTTAGGATAATATATAATATAAGATACTCGGCTAAGATGCGATACTAAAGATAAAATTCCATTTCAAAAATTAATTGAAAAAACTCAATCGCTTACGCGATTTCTTATAGTGTTAACACGTGTTCTCGACCCCTAACAACATAACATCTAATACATCGGAATCACTAGATATGCCTAGTCACAATATTATTACGTCACGGTTCACTGACCACAAATCTGATGATGTCATCATCGATATCTATACACGAACGCAGAAGTTCGTCCACTACCGCAGCCAACGAATGATCGTCCACGACGTAGTCATCTGCTACACCTGTCAATCATATCGGGGTGGGCGTGGTTATTAGTTATCGCTGCGGTTTTGTGACGCATCGGGGAATCATCACATTAACATAACCCTATCACGTGATAATTACACGTGATGAAATATATCGGGTCATTATCGTAATGTAATTAGATAGGGTGGGTGGGGGGGGGGGGGTTATTATGACGTGGTAATTGCCCTTTGCGCGTATACATTAGCGTTACATAATCTCATCTTAAGGAGAGGATACTATAGTGGCCATAGCGTTGCGTTAATAGATTAATCGATAATAGTATGTATTGAATTATATTTAATTTAATTCCTAACGATTAACATATTTTTATTTGTTAATTAAATCGGATTCACGATTTTTGCAATGCGCATGACTGAAATTTCTTATTTCGATAATGATAAAAATAACCTCTAAATTACTCATTTCGTATTGTTCGCCATGTATTTCTATAACGAAAAGTATTTCAACTTATAATTTCGATTATATATTTTCTTAAATTTGCTTAACAAATCCAATCGAACTTAGATCGATATTTATTCACGAATTTCGAAAACTATAAAATGTTCGGAATATTCCCTTTGTATTATATATAGAGCTGAAGCGGTTAGGGTTGAGACAACAGGAGATTATGTGTAACCCCCCCCCCCCAGTGGGGAGCCCTATAGGGTATTTATCTTATTACATATAGTAGGACGCGGGTTCATGTCCCGTTTGTACCAATAACATAGGTCTTAAAATATTATTTAGAAGTGATCTTATATAATTGTGTATAAATAAATGATCGGCTCTCGTTAAAACCATATATGCCTTAACATGATAGCGGCTTCGAAGGGACATTAGAGCCATACATGGTTATAAGTGAAAACTACATCTAAGTTCCTGGAAGGGATGAAAGATCTCCACCAACATAAAAATAACAATAATAATAAAAATAACAATACCAATAACCATATAGCCCTACTTTATATATAGTCGTTGCGTTCTAAGTGAATAGGAAACTCGTATACTATGCAAAGCGATATGTTTACCTTCGGTTGTAGGAGTGTTTCCTAGATGTGCATTAATGATCGTTAACAATAGTTATACTATACAGTATAGCCTATACTAGGTACGCCTACTATAGTGATGTGTATTACACTGTACTACTATAATAGTGGTTAACTTCACACTCCGAAGTACGCACCCACACGCCCCAGACAACAGTAAGAGCAGCATAATAGCAGCATAACAGCATATGCTAGAGCCTCGAATGTTTACATTGTGCTATTATGCTGCTATTAAATGTATATTATGCTGCTATTAATTTGTCATGCTATTATGCTGCTGTTATTCTGCTATTATGCTGCTCTTACTGTTTGCTGGTGCGCCGCAAACACACTAGCGCGTTCTTACCCCACGCGTATTCGATGAGCTCTACGTTGATCATGCCCAGCGACAGACAGCGGGCTTTCAGCTCGGGGAACGCCGTCTTCAACAGGTAAGAACATTCGACGGCGAAATCTGCGACGGACAATTCGAGCGATGTTAAGCTACGTTCGGTTAATACGAAATGTAGCCGAGGTGTTGACGTAACGTGCTTAACACGTATCATTTGTCACGAGTTGGACACATTATTAAAATGTTCTTAATTCTTAATAAATTTATTAATGCATGCTTTTAGAATATGTGAAGACTATATACTACACTTATAATCTAATCAACCATAATATAATAATACATTGCCTCAAACTTGATTTTTTTAAAGTTGTCCTATTCATAACAAATATAATGTTTAATGTAATGCTAAGTATACTACGCTTGTAATATATGAGAAGGGCGTGGCTAGGAATGTGTTAAAGGGGAGGGGTACAATTCAACATTAAATATATGTATAGAGTTATACATTTAAAGATCTACATCAGATCTTGGATATTATGAAAATGCTTTGAATGAACTAAAGTGTAGGAACGTACTCCTCTATACCCCTCTATACCTCTTTATACCCCTTTATACCCCTTAATGCGCCTCTGATAATAAGATGACGAATCGCTTATATTAACAACATTAAATAAGAAACAAACGATACTACTACATTATAAATAGTATACATTAATTATTACTTTATTAAATTGTATGTGTTTATTAATTATAATATTAACATATTAACAGTACGTATTATTAGGATTTATTCTTTATTTATTTAAATAATATATGTCATCGTTAGTAATAGTTATACTCTACACTTTCGATTATATATTTAGACTATAGTCTACAAATATATATATAGAATATATATTTGCTATTTGCTTAATTGACCACTCAACACAGACCGGTGGATCCGGTGTGAATGAAGATCTTGACCGTGGCCGAAGTCTGCGGACACTGGACACTGATGTCCCCGTAGGTTATACGTTGAGCTGCGGTCATCTGAGATATAGGGGGCAGCACTCGCTTCGTCTTGTTCAAACCCTGGCGGTAAACCGACGCATTACTCACCATGTTCACATGCTTCGTATATATGTATATATATATATATATATATATATATATATATATATATATATATATATTGCAATATAATCTCTGGTACTCTCCTTTGAACAGAAATTGTATATACTGCATTTATTGTATTATTACTCAATAAACCATATTCAATTCAATTCAATATATATATATATATATATATATATATATATATATATATATATATATGTTGAATATATACGTCGATATACGTCAACCTTTTTCCATCTAAAGATAATCCTCGACGTAATTAGGAGTAAACTATCTTCATAGAGGACGGTAGTATTAATCATTAAAATGAATACGGGTATTTCTATTGTAATCACTGAATTATAGTTGAAAATGTAAAAAATCTTTCAATCGATGTTTTAATTCATATCTAAATCGACGTAGTGAAGCATATCTCATATATATTTCATATATACATATATAGTTAACTTCTAAAATTGAATATTATATTGAACGAATATATAAATGAATTCTGAAATGAACTTTTTTTAAATGAAAAATATAATTAAAATTAATATCGAAACGTTCATTTTAAAATTACGCTCGAAATTCAAATTCTAAGGTGTGTTATTTATTCCGATAGCAATATCAATTAATGTAGGTCATACAATGTGGGCGTGTCGATGTTTGCCTAAGTGACACATGTCACTTTCGCACCGACATGGTTACGCATGTTATAATGCATTGTTGTTAGCATAGTATCGTACTATGTTGTCATGGCGATGGACATTCGTGTGGGTATTATGTAATAGCATCGCATAGGCATGCTAACGTATTCATACTACATATAAATACATAGTTTTAAAGTTATATAATATATATATATATATATGTATATATATATTTATATGATTAAAAATTGAAAACAATAAATTCACTCATTGATTGAAGTTACGAAATACGATACACTTGTTGTACTGGCGAAGTGTGAAAGCCAACCCACGTGTGAAAGCCAACCCACGTGTGAAAGTCTACCCACGTGTGTAGTATCCTACACTTAATCACGTGATCTGTTGTTACGTGCTATTACGTAATGATCTGTGCGGCGTACTAACACGCGGTGATCATGCCTGTTGTTATTTGTTATAGGTGTGCGCTGCTATCACGTGTGTTGATATCACGTGTGAATCTAGCACGTGACCTAGCAAGTGACCTCGTACGATCAGTATAATGTAAAGTATACTACTTATAACTATATACAGTATTAGCTATAGTTAATATAGTCGTGTTGTCTTCTATTCATGTATATATAGTTAGTTAGTTAGTATTGTTATGTTTATAAACATAATCTACAACGTACATTGTACATATTGTACACATTTTATATCTTCACTTGATTACATAAATAAGAAAACAAGAAACGAAAATATCGATAAAAAAGAATGTAATGCATATATGCATTATTTCTGCATTTAGGCATTCCATTCTTTTCGTTTTTTGTTTCTTTTTTTCTTGTTGATTTCAAAAAATGAATGTGCGTTACCTATTCGTCAAACTACTATGCCATAATAACCCTTGCAGCATATATCTACAGACTAAACATATAGGTATACTTAATAAATAGATCAATTCATATACGAAGATTATATTTACTATATTAAACTATACTGTTAAAAGAATACTCTTACTATATATATATATATTGAAAGCGATACTGAAATATAGCCTATTTAACTACGTATATACATATATCTAGAGATAAATATAGTAGTAATACTCAATGCCTGGCAGCGTAAGCCGGAAAACGGAAATAAAAAATTAGCCATCTTGCGGTGACCAAATATTAAAATATAATATTCTTTTGATCATAATTGTTTTATTATTAATTATATCAAAAAAGTAAAATATGAAACGTATATACGTATATGTATATGTAATATATATTACTTTTTTATCCTCTTTACAATGGTAGTAATAATTTTATTCTAGCTACAAAATAGCTAGCAAAAAATCAAATAGGTCAAATTCGCCATTTTGTGCTGACCAAATTAGATTGACGTTTTTCGCATGTCAGATATCTTTTTTTTTACTACTCTATTTCTCTCAGACTCTATGCGGATATAGGACAACGTTTCATTACCGAAGATTTGAAGTTGATCGGCGGATTATCCATGAGAACTTTCTGCGTCTCACTCGGCAGACCCGACTCCACCTCACCGGTGACCTTCGCGTTGGTTCGACCTTGATTGGTCAGTTGGTCTATACTGTCCGCTGACAGACATCGGTCGCTGACGTTGATGACCGGAAGGTTATCGAGATGACCTGCGGATCACGTGACGTGTGTTTAATAATCGCTTCCGTTGTAATTAAAAATATGAACGTTTTCTATAGAATTATATATATATATAATATATATATATATTTATTTATTTATTTTTATTTATTTATTTAAATCAGACATGAAATACAGAGGTCCATATAATATAGTATATAAACGAAAAATATAAAAGAATAAACTAAAAAAAACAATTAATCTATAGATTATAAGAATCGAAATTTAAAATACTATACAAATAATGAGTTATACCACACGGTAAACAGAGGCGATGGGAAAACAATATTATATTCATATAATTGAACAATTAGAGAATTACACAATAATTGTATTTACTATATATATATATATATATATATATATATATATATATATATATATATAGTATATACTGTCTACATAATATATTATAAAGTACTATATATTAGTAGTAGTATTATTATAAAGCTCGTATTTATCTCTAATGTAGTTATTCGTAAACGCATAATACGCTGATTACCTACTTATCAAAGCTAATCCCATAACGAAGCGTTTATCAATGGCGATATATTGCGTAATAGGGGGCGTGGCCGCGACGTGGGCGTGACGTCACGATTGTTACGTAACCTTCGGCTAGTTTCGGCGAAACCGGTTCCACTCTGCTGATGTTCTCCATAGGGGTCACTGAGCTGACACTGCTGGTCACCATAGTACATCTGCACATACCGATAAACAGAGTGAGAGAAAGGGGGAGTGGGAGAGAGATAGTGGGAGTGAGGGAGAAAGGGAGAGAGATAAAGGGAGAGTGGGAGATAGAGAAAGGAAGAGTGGGAGAGAGATAGAGAAAGGTAGAGTGGGAGAGAGAGAAAGGGATAGAGATAAAGGGATATAGAGAGAGAAAGGGAGAGGGAGAGAGAGAAAGGGAGAGTGGGAGAGTGAGAGAGAGAAATATAAAGATAGAGAGAAAGAGTGAGAGATAAGGAAGATAGAGAGAGAGAGAGAGAGAGAGAGAGTTACCGGTATGTATACATTACACGTGTCACATCTGTAATGTGTACACGTAAACGTAACGAATGCAACCTATACAATCATTATTATTCTGATGTAACGAATAAGTTTCGTTTATGTTTACGGTAATTGTAAAATGTTTACATTATTTATTTTTTAAATACGTATTATTATTTTACATTTCAATAACTTACGACGCCAACGATTAGCGTTAGCACTCATTGTTATACTTTACAGCGCAGTATATGCGTGCTAAATAAGAAACCGATCACTCAATCGTTTAGTATAGAATACAACATGTGTATGTGTGTGTGTGCTTTAGAATATATTGTCCGGCTTACCTACCTACCTACCTACCTACCTACCTACCTACCTACCTACTTACGCCATACGGTGACGTCACAATCACTCCATTGTCACTGTCACGTGACCGATATTACGTAATAGGTCTACTGGCAACGCGGTTACGTCATATAGGTCGAGTGTCGTATCGTGTATTGTTATATGTGCCTACTCACCGATAATACTGAATACCCAGAGTTTTCTATAGTATATATATATATATATATATATATATATATATATATGTATATATATATATATATATACATACAATGTATATTTAGATTAATTTAGTTATGCGTTTGATTCAAACTATTTGAACCATTATTTGAAGTTAAAACCCGTTAAGTATGTAATACAATGTATATTGTAAGGGTACTTATCTCTGGCGACAAGTTGTGCTTCCAATAACCCTGGTGTAAATACCTAAATCTGATAATTATAGAATAATAATATACATACTTTTAATATATATATTGTATAATTGTATAATTGTATATATATATATATATATATATATATAATATACTATAGTTATTGGTTTCGGAATGAATCATCGTTATGGGTTAGCTCGTACGATTCAGTTAGTTATGCAGTTATCTATACTCATGTACATCGTAGAATAATTACACATGGCGTTCATTGGTTTTTTAGCGGGTAAAAAGTTGTAACTTAACATCCATAACTTATTTCATCTCGAGGAGACTACCCGAATTCCGGGAATTTTTTGTAAAGGAATAAGTCAAATAAATATGAACATAGTGAATAATAATATTGAATATTAATATTTTTATATACACACAATTTACATTTATAAGGTAGCTATCATTGTTTACATAACATCAAATGTTATATTAAAATATTTGTTTATAAAAAGAGTAAAACAAATGCCATTTGTCGGTCATTTTCAAATGCGTGGTAGTTTAAAGAACGTCTGATATTCACGATTCCTCATTAATCATTCTATAATTCAAAATATAAATAGTCAAAATAGAAATTTTTTTATTTAATTTTAAGATATATTAAATAAACTTTAATAATTTTGTAAGTAATTATAATGTTTATAGAAGAAATATCTATATATAGATGATCTATAGATGAAAACGTAATAAATTATATCATCCGATAAATCAATCAATAATGAAGAAGTTATTGATTATTTAATTATTAAAATTCAACATGACAGAATATTTTGTGATTCTCCAAATTTGCATATGTAAAGTTGTATTAGAGGATCAATAGCTATTGAGATATAACAATCCACGAAGTTAGTCGAGCCCTAGAAGTTCGGATAGCTACCTCTACACGGCGTAGGTTTATTTGACTGGTTGTGTTTACATAATAAGGCCGCCACCATTCGCCGGATACAGTGAGTGTTACCGCGGAAACATGCACGTTATTAATAACGTTATCGATTACGTCTTCATTGAGGCACATTGGTTTTTTCAGAATTTGAAAGTGGTGCGAAAATTTCAAAAATAATTATTTCGTTACCAATTGTATACGAAAAACGATCAAATAAATAAATCTACTGATTTATAATACGTAAATAAGATACGATATAATCGATTATGAAACTATATTATGTATTCGTGGGCAACGATTAAAAAGTGTGGCGCAAGAAACAACAGTGGGGCAATCGCCCACTAACCCCGCCCCACCCCCTAAAAGGGGTACCGCATTACACCATCGCACGAACGCATCTGCATTTCACCCTTCACCCTTACCTGCTGACAGCGGCGCGGTCGTCCTCTTCAGCGATAGGGTCGGCAACGAAGACCACCTCGACATCCGTGTCCTGGGGGGGGGGTGGGGGTGGAGGGGTGTTACTCGGACACGCGATGGTGCGGCATTGGCGCACACGTTGTAAGTGGAAATGTACACGGAGCGTAATTACATAGTAGGAGTTTGATAAGCTTGATATATAATTACTATCTCGCAACGTTATTAGATATAATATTACGAAGTAGTATAATTAAATATATTTATATATATATATATATATATATATATATATATATATATATACATACATATACTATATTATATAAGAATACATTACCAGTCTATAGGCTAGCTGTCTCGCCCCCGCCATCACCACCACCACTACTACAACGACCACCAATACCACCACTACCACAACCAATACAACCACTACCACTACCAATACCACCACTACCACCACTAATACTACTACTACTACCACCACCAGCATCACCATAATCACTACCACCACCATCATCGTCAGCAACACCACCGCTATCACCAATACCACCCCATCACCACCACCACAACCACCATCAGCAACCCCACCACTACCACCACTACCAACCCCACCCCACGACTATCACCACCCCCACCCCACCCCACGACTACTGACCTGTTCGGTATGAGCATCTGTCAGTTTACTAGCTCTGCGGTGGTGTTCAAACATGCGGTCCATCTTAGACTCCTCTTCCAGTATCTCCTCCTCGTATACCTGCAAGTCACGTGATTAATGTATAACGCGCGGGGTCACAGAGGTCACCGAGCGCGGGTAACCGAGGTCACCGATAATTAAGATATATCAACATCGGGCGACGCCGAATTTCCTATCTTCTACATGTTACATTTCAGGGGGTCTTCGCACATACTAAATGTCATCCAAATGACCCACATTTTTTGTCTTACATAATACTCTCATTACAAACGGAGTTTTACCGAAATCGGTACATTTACCTTCAGTATGACTACGCTTATCGGGCGTCTGTCAGCGTTCGCCGATAATAGAGAGCCTAAAGGGGGCGTGTCTACTACAAATTAACAAACATTTAGTGGGAAACCTCCTTACTTTCTGGCAACTTGGCTGACATATAATAACTTTATAGGGGGGTATCCCATTACAACTTGATAGAAAGGGTTTTAAAGGTACAATATTTCCGTCAAGTTGCCCGAAAATCTTGTCGTGGGATACCCCTTTAGGAGGAAAGGTAACGGCCTATACAGCCATATATAGACACGCGAATCGAGATTAACAGCTATCGAGAGCGTTCCGTTATCCAATGAAAGTCGTTACTTTAAATACCCACCTCGTATACGTATTTCACTTTGTACGGCAATTACGATTGTGTAACGGCATCGATAATTACGTGTAAATATGCGACTGTCAATCATTCGGACTGTCGTATACGGATATATATATATATATATATATATATACCTATTGTTCTATATAGATCTATTGTTCTATATAGATCAAGGTTTTATGGCCCGAACTACTTAGGCAGCTAAGTCGACACTTTCACGTCGACGTATTCATGCGCTCGTACGTAGGTAATGTTTTAGCGGCGTTAATGCGTTATCAATGCAGGCAGGTAGTAAGTACTGCCGCCTAATTAGGTCATATCTTACCACCTCACCACCTCACTCTACTTATGACGCTAATCGCTCGGCCGGCCGCTTTTTAATGCGGTGACGTAATCATTAATGTTTACCGTCGGCGCATGCGCTTATCGTATACATATATATATATATATATATATTGTATTGAATTGAATATGGTTTATTGAGAAGAAATAAAATATAATGCAGTATATATATATATATATATATATATATTTATATATATATATTCGCATAATAGGTAGAGAACAAACGTGCGGCACTTATTATTATATTAGTGCTGTAATCGAACTTCGAACTTCGAACTTCGAACTGATACTAAAGTATTTCCAACCGATACTGATACTTATACGAATAATTATAATTATTCGAAATCGGACTCTAACTGATACTCGATTATTTCTAACTGATACTCTGATAGTATAGTATAGGGTTCGATTGCAATACTAATATATATATATATATATATATATATATATATATATATATTAGATTTGTAACAATCTCAAGATACATTTATTGTTAAATATCTGTATATATTACTCATTATATCTTCAATCGGGTAATATGCCAACATATTTAATCGTTTATACAACATTACAGGTTATTGTTAAATCATTTATATCTCCAATGTATAGTGATATAGTTATCGGTGATATGTTCAGTACGTTCCCTATAGGGTTTAACATATAGGGTTTAACATATACTTTAAAAATATAATGGTTTCGAAAGGACATTAGCGCCATTTGGTTATAAGTAAAGAGCGTCATCTAAGTTCATAAATGTGATGAAGTAACTCCACTAGTATAAACGTAAACGGAAGTGGGTGCGCCGGAGCTAGAGGTACCGGCACCGGTAGCTAGGGGTCACGCCCCGCCCCCGGAAGTGCGCTACTGACCGGTTCCGAGGATAAATTGACCGCCGCGGCCGCCTCAGCATCAGCGAACTCCTTCCTTTTCACGATCTCCTGTTCTATGATGGTACTGATGCGTCTGTCCAGTCGCCGGTGGAGCTTCTTCTGCTCGGTGTGGGGGGAAACGGCGGTCAGAGTAGTACGCGTACTATAGTGGTATACTATAGAGGTATACTATAGTGTAGCGGTATACTATAATGTAGTTTTTACACTATAATGTAGCGATGCTGAAGCTTATTCTGCACGGGCGCGGGAAAAAGGCGGTAAGAGAGGCACATAGTGTGTCTCAGTGTCTCTGGAGGAGGATATGTAAGGGGGAGGCCGGGTGAATTCTGAGAATAATTATTTTGTTTTCAAATATATGAAAAACAATCTAATAAAATACATCTTCTGATGTATAATAAATAAATATGATTTCGATATAATTTATTATGAAAAAGATGATTTTTTGAGGTCAACAATTAAGTAGGGGGCAATAACTAATATAGGGGGTCAAATGCGCAGAAAATTCCCCTTAAAAAGGCAATGGTATAGCAGTATACTATAGTATATCGGTATATAGTATACTTAATGACCACATGTAATGGTATAAGACTCGCTAGTATATTAGCAATCATATATATATATATGAATGAATGAATGAATGAAATCAGTTTATAGACATACGACATACTATGTATATCATAAGTCTATGGAGGATCAATGAAAGCCTAGGCTTTATTTGGTCGATACCTCCAATATGTTCATGTACAGATTACAATATTAGTAAAAGTAATAATATAATAATAATGATTCATGTGTTAGCATTCTTTGTAATGAAATAGAAGATACATATATATATATATATAAATTAATAAAAATAATAAAACACTGTTCATGAACATAAGTTATCATCATATTTCAATCCATTACATTAAAGTAAATAATAAAATAAGATAATAAAATAATTGTATAATATTAAAATGTATCAAAATATATACTAGTAAAATATGTAAATTTACAATATTGAGAACTTGTTAATACAAATAGTAAATTATTATAAATATGTGTAAAATAAAAATATCTAAAATTATGTTGTAAAATTAAAACTACTAAACAAAAAGTAAGCATCTTTCAATAAGACGTGCAATGGCGCCACATTCCTGTCAAATTACAGATGACTAATAATACCAATAATAATTTAAAAAAATATTTAAAACAATAAACGAAACAAGATGTAAAACAAATATAAATATTAAAAAAAATAAATATTAAAATATATAAAATATATAAAAAAAAAAAAAAAAACTAATATTTACTTATAAATGAATATTTCAATGTTTTTTTTAGAATAAATATATTATTAATATTCTTTTTTCGTAAAAGATTATTAAACATTAATTCATTATATAACTTTGGTCCTTTAAAAAATATTGTATTTTTTAATTTATTTGATTTCATAAGTGGTAGAATAAATTTATTTTTAAGTTTATTTAACTTGAAATATGAGTTATAATCTAATTTATATTTATTATTTAAGAAATTATAGATTAGTAATGTGTTTCTATATATAATTAGATCTTCAAATTTTAAAATATTATTTTTTTAAAAAAAAGGACCAGTATGTGTTAGACGTATTAATGGTAATTTTGATTTATCTATTATTTGTTTATTAATAATTCGTATAACCTTTTTCTGTAACATAATTCATTTTGTAATATTCGATTTATAAGTATTTGACCATACTTCAATCCCATATGATAAATTAGATAAATAGAACGAATTATATAATAAAATTAAATTTGTTGTATCTAAAAAAGATATTTTTTTTATAGTATATATAATTGTTGACAATTTATTCTATAAATAATTTATATGTTTTTTGTAAGTCATTTGGGAATCTAAGTAGATCCCAAGAAATTTATAATTATTAACTATATCGATTTTAATGTTATCTATTGTTATATCTTTTAATATACCAGAATTTATATATGGCAATATTTTTGTTTTTTCGATATTTAGCTTAAGCTTATTTATATCAAACCATTTTTTTAACTTATCCATGTAATATTGCAAATAATATGTTAATAATGTATCATTTTCAGCAAATATAGTTATAGATGTATCATCTGCATATAAATTGATATTAATATTATTTACTTGTTCATTATTAAAAATATTTGATATGTCATTTATAAAGATAATAAATAGTAGAGGTCCCAGAACAGATCCTTCCGGCACTCCATATTTAATAATCTTTCTAGATGATAGAGTATTATCAATTCGTGTTATAATATTTCTATTTGTAAGATAACTTTTAATAAATAAATTTGTATCACCTCTAAACCCTATACATTCCAATTTAGCAAGTAAAATATCATGATCAACCACATCAAATGCTTTCTTGAGATCTAAGAATATAGTAGCTACTTTTTTTTTTTGAGAGAGTTTATGTAAAATGAAATGCTGAATATTTAATAATGATAAGGTTGTATTTGATCTGGGAACAAAACCATATTGATTTTTGTTAATAATATTATGCTTAAATATATATTTTGATAATCTATTAAAAATAATTTTTTCAAAAATTTTAGATATTTGTGGTAGTAATGAAATTGGCCTGTAATTGGATATTTGTTGTTTATCATTAGTTTTATATAAAGGTTTAATAATTGCAATTTTCATATTGTCAGGAAATGTATTTGTTTGGATACATAAATTAAATATCTTTTTTAATGGTTCTAAAATATATTGAATAATATCTTTTATTAAGGTCATGTCATGATTATTTATATCTAATGATCTTTTTGATTTAATATCCTTAGTCACTTTAATTATTTCATCATTGTCAATTGGTAAAAAGTAAAAAATATTAAAATTATTAGATAAAAATTCTTTAAAATCATTTTTATTTATATTATTAATTGAATTATTTATTTTACTTCCAATGCTCGAAAAATACTCATTAAATGCATTACATTGTTCGTACCTTTCATTCATTTTAATATTATTATCTATGAAAGTATTTGGATAATCCGAGTCT
Source organism: Osedax fenrisi (assembly GCA_964019155.1). Taxonomy (NCBI): domain Eukaryota; kingdom Metazoa; phylum Annelida; class Polychaeta; order Sabellida; family Siboglinidae; genus Osedax; species Osedax fenrisi. Next base: position 79,715,231 of record OZ025242.1, read on the forward strand.
GTAGGTTTTATTATTTTATTAATGACTTTCCAATTTTCTTCTTGTGTATTTGCAGTAAAAAGATTTTTATAGTAATTATTTTTTAAAATTTTAATATTTTTATTAATTTTATTTTTTAATTTTTTATATTTACCAAATATACAAGGACAATTATTAATTTTGTATTTTGTATATAATTTATTTTTCTTTTTTATTGCATTTTTTAATTTATTATTTAGCCATGGATTAAAATTGTGATTCAATTTAATTCTTTTTTTAATAAAAGGACAGTGCTTATATATATATATATATATATATATATATATATATATATATATATATATATATATATATATATATATATACATAGATATATTTAGTTTATATACATTAATGTATAGGTTAACATATTTGAATTTAAACATTTCGAATTTATATTCAATGTAAATATGTATCGTAATCCTTATAACTGAATCCTGATCACTATAGTATGTTGTATATATACTACCTACTACAGTATACAATATCACCCTATATCCCTATATATATAGTATAGATTATATACAACCTATAGGTTGTATACAATCTTATTTGTATGCCAAATTAACACATATCTTAATATTAAACAATTATTTGCCAATAACAAAGCCGATAGTATTTAAAAGATTTCAATCAATATTATAATATGTATTCATATCAAATAGTATATGTGTTATCGATGACAACTTATCAACGATGTCCTATATGAAAAGTAATTTGAACATGTTCGTAAATATGTAATTAGTGAATAACGGAGGTATGTGAATTGCAAAGAAAGCAATGACGTAAGCCAGATTACAACTTATTTATTATTAATGCCATATATGGAGTATTACTATTTTATAAATATTAATGTATCATATAGTACTATAAACAGTGCAATGTTATATATAGTTAAAATAACACCCCATATTATTAATTAATAAGAATGGTTGATTTATTTAATTATAACATAATAAATATATGATTATGTTATATATATACGATATGAAAAAAGCGATTATAACTCACTATAGTGTACAATATATTGTAATGTAAACAACATATATTGTATAATGTACAGTGTACATTGTACAGTGTACAATGTACAGTGTACAATGTACAGTAGACCGGTTCGTTCGATTCAATTTTTAATCCTTCATATAAAATATAATACATATCTATATTTTAGTATAATATGTGTTAATAATTTTAATAAAAAAATAGTTACCTTTGGTCACGAAGCATTTAAAGTTTGAAATATAAATTATTATTTTAAGATAAAATCTATAATATTCCATGTATAATAGTAATAAAACCATCTTATTATCTTTGATGTTTACAAATATTTAAATTAATATTTAAAATTAATTATGTATTTGTATTATATTTAATGAATTAATATAATATATACCATTATTTATATTTATTATTAATATAATATCTATATTTCATGTTTATATCTACAAATTACCAATATTAATGTCTCCTAAAACTCGATAAAATACACCATTTTACAAAGTATTTATTTCAAAATAATTCAAACAAATAATTAATTTTTTTAAATTAATATATATAATTATACTTTACATAAATTTGAGTGATCAGATTGTATTGAATTGTGGATATAAGTTAGATATAAATGTCCTTTATACAAATATAATTAAAAAAATTAAAAAATATGTAAACTTATTTTGTATTTCATATTTCAAATAAAAATCCAAAAAAATTTTAAAATGATGTTAATTTTTTTTCTAAAAATAATTTTTAATTTTTTAATAATTAATTTGAATTGTATTATTATTATCTATAAATTATATATTTTAATTTTTTAAATTAAATTGTAATAATTTATTTATATTAAATTATACGATTTTTAGATATTTTTTTTGACTAAAATTATTTTATAAAATTTGGGCATCTAGATTGTTATGAAAAATATTTTGTACTGTTAATACTACTTGTTA